>CM020179.1:42808452-42931214 GCA_009805545.1 Oryza longistaminata
GTTGTCCACCTCGTAGGCCGTGGTCATCATGGCCGATTTGATCGCCGTAGGGCTCCAGTCTGGTCGTGCCACCTTGAGCATAGCAGCGATGCCGCTGACGTGAGGGCACGCCATGGACGTGCCAGAGATGATGTTGAACTCGACACGCCTCGTGTCGATGCTGAGGGAGCTTGGCGAGTTTTCTCCTGTCCATGCGGCGAGGATGTCAACGCCAGGGGCGATTATGTCCGGCTTGAGTATCTCAGCCACAAAGCGGTTAGGTCCACGGCTCGAGAAGGCCG
The DNA here is from genome assembly GCA_009805545.1 of Oryza longistaminata. NCBI lineage: Eukaryota > Viridiplantae > Streptophyta > Magnoliopsida > Poales > Poaceae > Oryza > Oryza longistaminata. The sequence continues at coordinate 42,808,734 of CM020179.1, forward strand.
CGACCCTCGGAGCAGATGGTGATTGGCTGATCATGGTGCCGCGAAATTCAATTCTTGCAACCGGGTTCGCCGCCGATTGCGTGTACGAATAGATTGCACTGGCGTCAGCGAAAGTCACTGTTGATGCCGGGATCAAGTCGGGTGAACTCAGGAAGAACTGACCATAGACATTTCTACTTGGAACGATGGCACCAACACCACCGGCTTGTTGGACAGCAGCTTCTTGTGCGGGGGCATAGCCGATCTCGCAAAGAACTATCTTGCCAATGACTATGTTGCGAGAGAGTTTCCCAGGTTCACACAATCTAGAGCCAGCATCACCACTGTATACTAGTGGTATCAAAGAAGCAGCTGTGTTCCGGCCTGAGTAGAGGGAGGTGCCGACATAAGTTTCGCCGTTTCCGAGGATAACGTTTGCTGGGAACCGACGGTTTATGCTTGACGCACCAACCGTGACCATCCATGGTGCAAGGTTATTAGTAGTAGACATGTCAGGGCCGTCGTTCCCGGCGGCAGCAGAGACAAATATGCCTCTACGGATGGCATTGAATGCACCAACGGACGTGGGTTCATTGTAGAGTTGTTCACTCCGACCACCCAGGGAAAGAGATATGACATTTACTCTATCTGCAATCGCCTCATCCATGCCCGCAAGGATGTCAGAATCATAACATCCTTTTGCCCAGCACACCTTGTAGACGGCAATATGCGCACGCACAGCCATGCCTTGGGCGGTGCCATTGGCATAGCCAAATAGGTTGGCACCAGGGACCGCAGATCCTGCGGCAGTAGAAGCGGTGTGCGTGCCATGGCCTTCGGTGTCAAGTGGTGACTTTGACTCTTGCGTCTCATCGATGGGGTGGCCTAATGCAGCCTCGTACCCTCTACAGAAATACTTTGCACCGACGAGCTTGTTGTTGCAGTAGGCAGTCGCGTTGAAGGAAGGGGTTGAGATGCAGCGGCCACGGAAGGTGCTTGGCGGCGGAGGCAGTGATGGGTCAGCGGTAAAGGACCTACGGTTCTTAGGATAAACACCAGTGTCTACCACTGCGATCACTGCACCAGTGCCACCACCGTTCGATGCCTGTACGAGGCCGTTGGACGGTGAGAGGCCGAGGAAGGAGGGAGACAGAGTGGTCTGCAGCTCATTGCGCTTGTCGGGGAAGACGGCAAGGATGCTGGGATGGTGCACGATGTGTGTAGCCTGGTGCTTCGCTAGCTTCGCGGCAAAGCCTGTGGCCGCGTGGGAGTATGCATAGATAAGGCGTGGTGTTGGCTCGCTTAAGTGAGAAGGGAGGATCCCTTGGAGAAAGGAGGTGTAGTGTGCAATGGCGAGCTGGTCCATGCATTGCGAGGCATGAGTTGGAGGTGCTGCATGCACATGCGCAACATGTATGATGTAGGTGGATACATCATCTGCTGCATGCTCAACATCTACTGATGTTGCTAACACTAAGGCATGTAGCAAGCTAAAGACGACCAAGAGTGTCTTGCCCAGTCCCATGGAGACAAATGAGATGTCCGGATGGACCATAGAAATTTGTTTGAGATGCATGGTGTGTGTTGTGAATTGGTGAATCTTATGATAAAGGCATCAAGGGGTATATATACAAGCAATATAGTACTATTATAGCTACATAATGACTTTGAGAACACTTCATAGATAGATTAGATGGACTTTCATCTGTTTGTATTTTGTACTTCCTAACGAGGGAGGGAAAATTTTCAAACTTTGCATGTGCACTCTCCGTGATATAGATGCTTTATCATTTTAGGTGGAAAAGTTTTTCAAAATTTTGCCTTTTGTTAGAGTCTTTAACCTATGATTCACACAATGAATTGAATTTTTAGTCATCAACATATTGATAAGAATAAAATTAATCATATGAGTGAATGAATACTTAGCTATCAGTGGCGTAGCCAGGAATTTTTCCTTGGGTAGTCCTAGTTCACACATTCATGTCACATGGTAAAATTTTATTGCACCATAAAATTGATATACAAATACAAATTTAGTGAAAATACGATAGAAATAATGTCTTCCAACATCCATAAGCAGCTTACTTAACAAGCAAGTTCAAAATGTGCAAATATTACAACATAGAGAGTTCAACAATCAACATAGATCTTACACATAAATAGAAAATTACAAAGCCACTAATCTAACAAATTATAAATCCTACAAACAATAGCAATTAGCATTTAGCACACATTCACTAATCTAACAATTTTATAATATTGCATTCTCACTTTCTCAGTTATTCACACTTCACAGACTCACTAATTCTCTAATCACAATTCACAATCTAGCCATTTAGGCAGCTATTTCTTACCTGGGCTGAGCCACGGAGGGAGGGGACGGCGGCACGGCGCAGCGTTGGTGACTCGGCGCGGACAGCGGGGAGGCCGGAGGTGAGGATGCGTGGCGCTGGCGCGGAGGAGGGGAGGGGACCGCGGGACGGCGGTGCGGCGCTGGCGCCGGCGGGAGTTGCGGCCTCGCAGGGAGGGGAGGGGATACGCATACATAAAAAAATAATATGTATATATATATATAATATATATATATATATATATTATATATATATATGTGTGTGTGTGTGTGTGTTGTTGTGTATGTGATATGTATGTTGTATGTATGTACGTAAATTAACTGGTGCTACATGAGTATGGGCTCCAAGATTCAAATTTAGTTATACCCAATTTGAATGAGTATGAATTTTTTTGAAATGTTTAGGTATGAATCAAATTCATATACCTAGGTATATACTCACAATTTAAATTTTTTTAAAATTTGAGAGATTTTGTGTGTTTTATACCTTTGAAGCCCGGGCACCATGGAGGCCCATATGTGTATCCTATATACAATTTTCATATGTTATACATATAAAGTTTGTACATGTATGTATATTTTTCATGTACTTTATATGCCACGCATAAAATTTTTACATACAATATTTTTAGATAAATATACAGATTTTATATGTATATACTTTGCATACATTCGTACATGCAAAGTTTAATATATGTATACAAAATATATACATATAATATATACCTATAAGACCAAACCGACCGCGCGGCTGCGCACGCACGGCTGGTCAGTGGTCACATATCAGCAGCCTTCGGTGGCGCAGCGCCAATGAGGCCGAGAGGGGGGATGAGGTGGGACTTGGAGGAGGGCAACATCGCGTGAGGAAACGAGCAGACAAGCTCGCATGCATTGCAGGGTGGAAGGGGAAACAGATAAGGTAAAATATCCATGATGCATGAATCTTGAGACGATACGAGCCATTCAAAAGTCACTGAAATCTCTTTGGTTTTTTCGAGTGAGACCAGACACCCCGTTATAGTAAATCATTGTATGGCTGAAATAAATCTAATATTACTTCATATTTTATATTTAATTTGGTCATGACCAAAAACTAACTATATATCTATATATAATAAAAAAAAACTGTAGTAGTTCAGTTTTTGGTCATATGACCAAATTAAATTCTATAAAGTTCCAAAAACAATTAAATACTAGAATTAATACTTCCAATCAAATGTGGAATTAACGGCAAGCATGTTGCTTATTATGGAATCCACCACTCATTTCTGTTCTACTATTGTGGTTTCAAAATGCAGAATTGAGCTCTTATACATATCTAATTGCGTAACGCTTTTGATGATGCTTGCTATGCCGACTTTAGCGAACATATTGTTCACTTGTTCAGCCGTTTTCCATTCCTTAATGATTTGAATCGATTATTTAGGTTTGTAGAGCAACTAGCTAAATTAAATCCCTAGATGTTATTGAATTGTTGCTTTGTTGCTGATAAGTTATTAATTACGGACAAGCTAATACATCAATTGTTTTGGAGAGCTTTAGCTATGGACTATGGTGCCTATGCATTATACTTTCTTTTGGATAAGAGAAGTCAGGGCTATATCCTTTGTGCTATAAACTGTAACCGTCTATAATTCTAACCAGAATTACGCAAAATTCGTATGAATGGCCTATAAGAGTGCTTAGGTGGCGCACCAGAACATCGTTCGATTCAAGGGCCTGTTCTAAACCTGCTTTTCGATCTAGTTCTTGTAGATTGTGATGTTGATAGTTTCTAGATTGTCACATCGTGGTCCGTTGGTACGATTGATCGGATTCTTCAGTCCTTCGAGAAAAAAAATACCTTAGAAATAACGACGTCAAACAAAGTTTGTACTTCATTAAGGTACTTGATACGACACATTCTGAAATTTGCAATGACTTCTCCCACTCAACGTCACCGTCCTAGGTAAAATTGGGGACAATCAGTCCGTGCTAACTTAGGTACAAGTACGGGTGTAATGGGCCTAACTTTTTAATCTATAAAATTCAACAGGTGAATCTAAAAAGCGTGGTTTGAAATTTTAAACTTTCGAGGTAAAAGTATTTAAGGGATGAGTTGGTGTGTGAAAGTCCATAAATTCTAGGAAAATTGACCATGCCATTAAATGCAAATTAGAATACATCATGATCCATTACCACGATATAGGTACAAGTTTGAAATTGGAGTTTAAGCAAACCTAACAGCATGTAGGGATACAAGTGGTCTGTCCTTTATCTGTGCAAATAAATCCCATTTTTCGCGTGGGCTGAAAATCTCAACCACACGTGAGAAACAAACGCACCCTAAGGGACGTACTTCCGGTACGCACACCTAGCCTGGCATCCTGACCCATATAGACTCGCTGGCCTATTTGAACTAAGAAGGGGAGGCAACTCTGGCTCGGACGTCCGATGTTGAGGAAAAATCGGACGCTGACGTCAGCATGACGTCAGCGCCCGATTTACATGCAACAACTTACTTTAAACTGATTTTTCTCTTAAATTACTTATTTAAATCATGATTCGACTGCACCATTAAATTCGTTGCAATTAAATCTTCAAAACAAGACCACACATGGATATATTCCGACGAAATTTTTTTTAGCTTATTATTGAATTATTTTTAAATGTTGCGTGATGTTCACCAGTATATCGGAATTGTTTCACTAATAGATCGAAAATGTTTCACTCGTTTTAAATCGGTTTGTTTTCACCTTATATAAAAACAATGTTTCAGCAAATAGCGAAATAATATTTCAGTTCACTGCAACATTTGATTCATACATAGTGAAACATTATAAGTACACTAGGTGAAATATTTTCGGTGAACAAAAAATGAAACAATTCCCTTAATAGGGGTTTCCCAAAATATGTGGGTTGTTTTTTGTTGCAATGGAATATTTCAGTTCGACAAATTAGATCTATACATAGTAAAACATTGTGAGTACACTAGGTGAAATATTTTTTGTTAACAAAAAATAAACCAAATTCCTTATATGGGGTTTCTAAAATATGGTGGTGATTTTTTGCAACGGCGCGTTCCATAATATCAAAATCCACTGCAACATTTGATCCGGATATAGTGAAACATCGCAAGTACACTACCTGAAACATCGTAAAACTACTGTGTTGAAACATCGAAAGAGATCATATGCAACATTAAAAAAATATTAAATAAAAAGCTAAAAATATTTTTTGTCGAAATATAATCATGTGTGTCTTGTTGAAAGATTTAATTGTAACGAATATAACGGTGTGATCGGATGGTAGATTGATGAGTACTAGTTAAGAGAAAAATCGTTTTAAAGTAAAAGTGGCAGGCGGCCGCGGGCGTCCGAGGCGTCCGATTTTTCCACTGACATCGGGACGCCCGGCGCGCAGCGTTTCCCGAACTTCTTACAAGCGAGATGATGTTTATCCTCGTTCTGGGTTCCAACCAAGCCGAATATTGGAAAGGGTGCAAAACAACTCGAGGGTGGCCTAGCCCATCCAATCGCTGCGGCGGCTGCCTGAGCCGCATTGCATCACATCCGTCTCTATTCTTCGACCGGTGCACCGGTCCAGCCGAGTGGTGGAGTGCCCCACACCGCCCAGTAGCTCCACCTCGCCTTATCCCCACTGCACACCCATCGACGGCGCACCACTCGGCCGGCAGCTGCCCCCCTCACCGACTCCGTCGACGAAATGAAGACACGCTAGCTAACTCGCGCCTTAGGCCTTACCTGTCCGTCGTTGCTACCTTTATTTTCTACTCCATCTTAAAATATAAGTGGGGATAAAAATTGAACAGAGAGATGTTGCATGCATAGATAAATAAATATGATGTGTGCTGAGAACTTCAACGTTTTACCACGTGTCCAGCGTCTGGAGGGAAGCATTTTCGGAAGAAGTGAGGACCCGTCTGATGGGAAGAAAATTATACAGACCTAAAGGGAAAGTTTGCACTCTGCACTTGAGCTCATATAGAAGATGACTACATCAAGATTCGTGCGGACACGTGTCACTCAAGATGAGAAGTGTTTCGAATGGTGAAGGACCGAGGTCCCGTATAATTTTCTCCCCCGTCTGATGGACCAGACATCTGAAGCCTGGCCACCGGGCATTGACTCACCCCGTAGACGTGGGCACAACATCCGAGAACACTGGGTATAAAATATAGATGGCCAAAAGTCCGCCTGGCATGGCCCGGCCCAGGCACGGCCCACCAGCCAATGGCCGGCACGGCCCGATCGCACTTCGTGCCAGGCCGTGCAACCCATGGGTTGAACCTCCCGCCCAGGCACGGCCCACCAGCTGTCGGGCCGTGCCGTGCCGGCCCGAAGGCACGGGTGGCCCATCGGGCCTTTTTTTTAAAATAAGTCTATTTTTCATCCCTCCTCTTTGTGGTTGTTACATATGTATAGCTAAAATAAGTCTAATTTCCTCCCTCCTCTTTGGGCTGACATATGTATAGCTAAAATAAGTCTGTTTTCCGCCCTCCTCTTTGGGCTGACATATATATAGATAAAATAAGTCTGTTTTACATCCCTATTTTTTCATCCATGGCATATAATTATGTCTATTTTTACTCCCCTATTTTTTTGTGTATCGGCCTGGCTGCCGGCCCATCTGCCATGCCGCCTGGTCGTGCCAGACCGGCCAACGTGCTGGTGGAGGGCCCAGGCACGCCCGGTGGTCGGCTGGGCCGGCACGGCCTGACCTCCGTCGGGCCATGCCGTGTGGGGCCGCGGCCAAAATGCCGTGCCATGGGCCGGACCGGTCGGCCTCGCGGCCTTTTGGCATCTATAGTATAAAAGGCTCCTCCCCGGAAAACGCTGCCCCGCCCTGCCCCCATTCCCAGATATAGAAAAGAAAACCCACGCCGACCGCCGCGAGCGCGAAGCAACAAAGCGCGCGCGACAAGACGACGCGCTGAGGAGGAGAGAGAGAGGAAGAGGAGGAGCGCCCCCTTTCCCTTCCCCTCCACCCGTTCGTCCGATCGGTCGCCCCGAATCGCGAGCCAGCTAGCCGATCGCCGTCCTGCAGGTATGTCGGATTCCTTGCGATCGCGGTGATTTTAGATTTTTTTCCTTTTCTTTTCTGCATGTCGCGTCGCCGCTGATCGGGGGCGGCTTTTCTTTGTTTTTGTTTTTGGGTGCGGGGATAGAGGGATCGATTAATTCATCATCATCATTCACATGAGCTGCTGCGCGTGCCCAAATTGATGGCATTTTGAATTTCCTTAGCGCAGATATTAGTGCGTATGTGTGATGCTTTTGCTTTTTGCTAAAATTGGGAGAATGCGGGGATATGCCTCTGCCGTGTTCGCGGAATTACCATCGGTGTGAGCGCGTTTGCGGTTGGTGAGATTCGATCGTTTCCTTGGTAGCCGCGTGGGAGGTTTGCCTTGATTTGGTTAATTTTCAGGTGATTCGCTCCTTGCTTGTGAGAGTAACTGATGCGGAAAATGTTTGGCTAATGCTCTTCAGAGTTCATCACCCGGCTTGGATTTGGAGCGATGGTGCATCGTATTCGCTTTGTGGATGAGTAATGGTGGAGCCTAAGAAATCCCGATGACGATGGGTGTGGTATCAAGGGAGGTATTGCCTGCATGCGAGAGGCTCTGCTTCCTTTGCCCGTCATTGCGCACGAGGTCTCGGCATCCGGTCAAGCGATACAAGAAGTTGCTCTCAGAAATCTTCCCTAAGTCACAGGTGAAACCCGCCGGTAGATGTTCATGGATAAATTAGGCTTTGTTCTGTATCCTACATTTGCACATTATGGATCATATTGTGTAGTTTGAGGTTTGCTTATTTCATCCTGATCGATTTGTTGGTTCTTAGGTTCCTTCTGTATCATACTCCAACAGTAGTTGCTTATTTTAGTACCTCTCGTTGTAGTACAGATTGGTACTAATAACATAATTACAAAAAGAAGAAAATCTATGTTCGGCAAGTTCTACTGTTGTATATCAGTATATGTGCACAGTTAAAAGTTAAAATACATCCCCATATAAACCTATCTGGGGAAGCGAGAGTAACACACCTATAAATGTTTTCTTTTTTTTTTTTTGGAAAAGGCTATAAATGTTGTCTTGTTCTTTTTAGGATGAAGAACCCAATGACCGAAAGATCGGCAAATTGTGCGAATATATTTCGAGGAATCCTTTGCGTGTTCCAAAGGTGTAATTCTCTTTCTCATCTCTTTTATATATTATTTCACTGCCATGATTCATCTAATAATTTTAGAAAGTGAATTATTATCGAGTGCTTATTAATCATCAGAGGAAGCTGCAGGGCATGCCTCATTTTCTGTTCATATCTATATCCCTCCCAAAAGTTAATCAATTGTGCAACATGCTGACTTTCTTAGTTAAAACCAGTGGGTACTTTTCATACAGAACATTTGGGCATGCCTTTTTTTCACATATCTAGCTTTATTCTGATGGTTTATGTTCAATCTGAAGCAAGGTATATCCTAATTTTCTTCTAGAAAAAAAGATATATCCTACTTTAAATCTGTAAAAAAATCGTATTTTATAGAAAAACCAATGATGTACTATCAAATTTTTTTTTTTGACATGTATCAAAATTTAAGACTTTGGAGTTACTTCTTTCCCCTATTCATGAATTTGATCCTTTTGTCATCATTGAAAATTGTTCTTGCACTTTGACAGATTACAGTTTATTTAGAGCAAAAATTCTACAAGGAATTGAGAGTTGAGCATTTTGGGTCAGTGAAAGTTGTCATGGCAATTTACCGAAAGGTGATATGTTCTTGTCAGGAGCAACTGTAAGTTATTTTTGCTTATAAACATAGTTACATACTTACATGTGCTCCCTTGAATATATTGCTGAAGGTTCCATAGGCAAAGCGTTGGATTTCCGTAATATCCATCTCTTAACAATTTCATCATACTGCAATTAAATTATAATTTTATCAATGATAATTTTGTTTGCTTTAAATACTTAATTTCTGGTGTGGCAATTATATTCTCAATTATATATATATGTATTAGTGTTTTTTTTTTGCTGAAGTCATCTATTTGGGTGGACTTTCCTCTGGCAATCAGTGGAGTTTACAAGATGTATTTCTTGCTTTTCTTTTGGTTATATTAGTGTGAATAATTGCTATAATGGATGCACCGCCGTTTTGCAGGCCTCTTTTCGCCAATAGCTTGCTAAACATCGTAGAAGCCCTATTGGAACAGAACAGACAGGATGACTTGCGGACAATAGCGTGTCGAACACTTTTTTACTTTGTAAACAACCAGGTATTTAAACATTCGGGTAGGCATCAATTTACAAGGTGAAATGGTCTTGAGATTTACGTGTATCTTCCGATAAAACTCTCTTTTGAGAAAATTTTGAGTTCTGTTACATCTTCTCATTACAGGTTGACAGCACATACATGTTCAATTTAGAGAGCCAAATCCCTAAACTATGTCAACTGGCCCAAGAGATGGGTGAGAAGGAGAAGATATCCATTGTTCATGCAGCTGGCCTCCAAGCCCTTTCATCCATGGTACCTCTCCTGTTATGCCTTCCTTGTGTTGCTGTAGGTTCATGTTTATCTTGTTCTCTGCACGGCGCTTTTTTTACGTTGCCATCCAAACGGATGATTTGCTGATACCATCCTGAATCTTTTCAAAATGTTTCTTTCATTCGTATATCATACTAATATTCTGGCTCGTTTTTTAGAGGGAATTCAGAATTCCATTAAATAGTACTTCCATTCTAAACCATCCATTTCAACCGAATTACATGTTGGACCATATATCGTTACCAAAGTGGCAATCTGGACCAAGTCTGAACTCTGAAGCCATGTTTTTACTTTGTTTCAGTTTGGGCCAGCGGTCCACCCGATAAATGACAAAGAAATGGAAGCGGCACTTTGGTAACCCACAACGGTTTAACATACCGTTGGGAGTGTGATTACCTTAATCTTATGATTTAGCGGTTATTGTGGTAACCGCGTGGTTATAATGAAAATCACATAATTACCGCGAGCTATACCGTCTTTTCAAAGACTGAAAAGGTTACCACACATGATAACCGCGATAACTACACGGTTTTTTAAACCCTGGGGCATAATGCGGAAAACCTAAGGCTATCTTCAGGACAAGTAAAACGAAATACGTATTATTGTATGATTAATTAAGTATTAACTATTTTTTTTAAAAAAAATAGATTAATATTATTTTGTAAAACAATATATATATATATATATATTTTAAAAAATATATCATTTAGCAGTTTAAAAATATATCATTTACACAGCCGGCAATCTCCCCCCCCCCCTTTGTTCCCATCGCCGGCGCCAGCAAGGGAGGGAGTCAGAGCTTCAGAGGGGAGGTGGTGGTCGCTACGGAAGCGGAAGTCGTGCTCAAGGCCACCTTCTCGCTGTCAGGCAACCGCCACTTGCTCGCCGATGTAGCTCGAGCACGGAGATGGAGCTCAAGTATGAGGTGACACAAGCGTAGATGGAGCTCGAGCACGGAGGACCGTTGCTCCATCTGACCCAATGCCGGGATGGCGGCTCGATTTGGAAGGGAGTAGGAGCAGATGGCGGCCGGCTGGCTGATGTGGAGGAGAGCAAGAGGGGGGCAAGTGCCGGTGCCTGGGTCGCCCCCAAGATCGATCTCCTCGGCGACCAAATAGCTCACCGTCCACCTCCATGCCCATTGCTTTAGAGCTTCGCCCGCCGCTAACACAGTCCCCTCGCTCGAGCTCAACCTCCGTTTTCGCAGCCACTACCCCCAAGTATGGGCGCCGCCGCTGCCTGGGATGGGAGGACACCGGCCAGAGTTTTGGTGGGAGAGAGATGGAGAGGAAGAGGCAGTCAGAACTCCAGAGTGCAACGAAATGCAATTTCATCTAACTTTGGTAACTCCAGAGTGAAAACATTGTTGAAGCGCTCCAGAATGAAACTTTGGTAACTTTGGTAACGATAGGTGCCCGATGTGTAATTTTTCTCTCATTTTATCACCTCAACAAACATTGGACCTTGCACCATGCTGCCTAGGGATGGATTTATCTATATTCCCTCTCAACATTCCTGCAAAACCCCAAAAAGAATGTTCTTTCGTTTTCTGCTCTGCTACATATTCGTCGCTTGCTATTTTTACCGCAGAATTTTCATGCCTAATACCCACTGGTATGGATTGCAGGTGTGGTTTATGGGTGAGCATTCCCATATCTCTGCAGAGCTCGACAACGTAAGTGTGGTTTTTTCCATTAAGCTGGTGGCGATAAAAGATAATCATATGAATATACGATTAGTTCAGCACAACCTTTTAATTTCAAAGAACTTTTAATTTGTTACCAATTTGAGTAACAAAAACAATTTATGAACCTTTAATCGTTCCATATTATAAATTAAAATAGATTATCTGAGCAAGAAACCGAATACCTTATGGCTTGCACATGCCTTCTTTACCTCCTAGTTTATCTTCCTTCAGACCTCGTAACACAAAGCTTCTACTTATGTCAATTAGTCGTTAACTTTACTGAGACCACATGACCTAAGGTCCACAGTGATGTAACCAGAATTACTGCCATTCTGCCAACCTACCTCTATTCTCAGACATCATAATTTGATTGCACAGGTTGTCTCTGCAGTTCTGGAAAACTACGAGAGCCCATATGCAAATTCTGATAATGATGCTGCCATTGAGGATAGAAGGACTCAGTGGGTGAGTGAAGTTCTCAAAGCTGAAGATCATGAACCTTCCGGTATTACCATTTTGACAAGGGTTCCTTCATGGAAAGCCATTAGAGCTCCCCGCGGTGAATTAAGCCTGACAACGTAAATAAGTTTAGTCATGGAATTTTTTTATTTTCATGTTATATTAAGCTTCTCTATGTCTTATCTCTTTTAAATCATTTTCCCAACACAGTGAAGAATCAGAAAGTCCAAATTTTTGGTCAGGGATTTGTCTGCACAACCTTGCTAGAATATCCAGGGAAGCAACAACAGTCCGACGAGTTCTGGAAGCTATATTTCGTTATTTTGATAACAACAATCTGTGGTCGCCTTCTAAAGGACTTGCATTGTGTGTCCTTTTGGATATGCAAATTGTGATAGAGAAATCTGGTATTCAGTGCTTCCTGAATCTTCTATTTTTTTTCCTTTCAGATGCATTCCTCTTATTTGCTGTAATAAGTTTTATACTTCTATGGTATTTAAATAATCTACATGAGCACTATTATCTTGAATAGTTGCTTATGCTGATAAGTGATAGATACATTATTGGCTGACAGGACAGAATTCACATATATTGTTATCCATGTTAGTCAAGCATCTTGAACACAAGAATGTATTGAAGCAGACAGATAAGATTCTGGACATTATTGAGGTCACAACACGCCTTGCCGAGCACTCCAAAGCTCAATCTTCTACTGCACTAATGGCTGCAATAAGTGATATGGTCAGGCATTTGAGTAAAAACATGCAGCTCTTGGTCAGTGATGTAGGTCCTGGGGATGGCATGGTTATGAATGACAGATATGGGAAAGCCACCAATGAATGTCTTGTTCAGTTGTCTAGAAAGGTCAGTTTTCCTGTGAATATGTTTTACCAGCATAAGTGCATTGCTTTCTTTCCTTTTAGCTATGCATATAGCTGCACTCTACAGATCATTTTGCACCCACCATCCATGTAGGTGCTCCTTCAATTGATCTATATACTCTTCAGGTAGGCGATGCTGGGCCTATCCTTGATGCGTTGGCTGTTGTCCTGGAGAACATTTCAAGTACTACACCTGTTGCACGGTCCACTATTGCTGCAACATATCGTACAGCTCAAATAATTGCATCATTGCCAAATCTGTTATACCAGAGCAAAGTAAGTTGATTTACAATATTTTTATTCCTTTCTTTTATGACTCTACAAATTGTTCAACAATATATACTACACCTTGTAGGCATTTCCTGAGGCGTTATTTCATCAATTGCTTTTGGCAATGGTCTATCCAGATTGTGAGACACATTTAGGGGCACATCGGATTTTCTCTGTTGTTCTTGTTCCTTCTTCTGTCTCGCCATGCTCATTTTCAGGCTCTTCACAAACAAGCAAGATTGGTATTAAAAGGACATTGTCTAGGACTACATCTGTTTTCTCATCTTCTGCTGCTCTGTTTGGGAAATTGAAAAGAGATGTGTTTTCATTTCGTGAAAATTCACGCCTGGATGGCACTAATCTAATCCCTATCAGTGAGGATTCAGACCAGATAAACGGGAATGATCCAAAACTATTCAAATCACAGACCATTCAAAGGATGTATAGTGCAAAAGATAGTTTTGTAACATCTTCATCAGAAATAAGTAATTTGAGTGGGACAACTCAGGAAACAGTAAGTGCTAGACTCTGATTTCTTGTAGCTAACATGGTTGTTTATTAACTGTGCCTCTTTCTGGTGGAAAAAAGAATTTTTATTCATTTACACGCAGGATCCAGCCACCCTCATGCTGAGTGGTCGTCAGGCTATCCTTCTGCTTTCCTCCTTGTGGACTCAGGCACTTTCACCTGAAAATGTTCCACGAAATTATGAAGCAATTTCTCATACTTATTGCTTGATGCTACTGTTTTCTGAAGACAAGGTGAGATAACCCATTGGCCCATTCCCTCTACTTCATATCTGTATTTTGCATTATCGTCTCTATTGCCCTCTTCCTCTATGTATAGATAGACCTTGATATTAGGGATTATGTAGTATTCACGTATTGACACCATTTGCAAAGCTCGACTTAATGAGCAATCAACTTAGCACAGGAAATGACAACATAAAGACAATAAACGATCACATGATATAGTACCCTCCATGGAATGTTGGGTTATAATACATTGCCACTTGTCAATCAAATAGTAATTCATGGTAACAACATCTTTTCTCTTATTTCATAAGCTTTTGAATGGTTGCCAGATTATAGATCAAGAATGACCATGTTTCAGCACTTGCACAACTAAATGTTAATATAATACATAATATAATGTAATAATCACCCATATTTTTTTCTGATGTGAATATTTAATCTGAATGTAACTTTCCATATTAAATTTTGCTGATCAATTTTTATTTGATTTATTTTTATTGCATCTCTCTGTTACTTGGCTTAATTGCCACCCTATTGCAGAAATCATGTCTTGAAGTTCTTGTTGGCAGCTTTCAGCTTGCTTTTTCATTGCAAAGCATTTCATTACAAGCAGGTACACACCAGTATTTTATTCCCATCACAGTATTGGATCTTACTTCACAAAGCAACAATTACTTTTTTGTTCATTTGTTCTCTGTAGTGATTGTTCGGCTTACTATATGACTCTTATCATAGATTCTCCATGCCATGCTACAAGCAATAGAAGTAATGTGCTGTTATGTAATTCCTTCAGAAGTTGTATATTCATAATGCATTCGATCAACATATTTTTCAGGTTTTTTGCCACCATCACGCAGGCGTTCACTCTTTACTATGGCAACTTCTATGCTTGTGTTTTTCTCGAAAGCTTTTGGCATTCCATCTCTCATTCCGCTAGTGAAAGATTTGTTGACTAAAAGCATAGTAAGTGAAATTATGCTTGCATAGTTCATTATGATGTGCATGGTGATCTAGTGAGCATTTTACCATCAATAGATAGCCCTTGGAGAGATTATGTCTTCGCAAACAAATTTACATAAATTTGACTAACATAAATACATAATCAAACCATACAGATAAATGTCTACTCATTCGCAAACAACAGTATGCAATTTCTTAATGCAAATTCTTTTGCGAGAATAATTGAAATTTTTGAGTGAATGGTTAGCATACTCTCCCTCAGTTAAAAGAATGAGACATGGGGTGCAGTTACCCATGGCACATTTGCACCTAAGTTCTTGTGTACTAAAAGATGTTTTGCAGTCAATACCAGATCAATTCTAACCACTGTGATGCCATAAAAAAATCTACTTTTGTCAGTTGCAAATTAATCTCTAGAATGTAATGTTAAATATTGAACTGAGTTTTAAGTGGAGCCTTTGATGCTTAGAATATCTTTATACAAAGATGCACAACCCTCTTGCCTATTCTCAAAACATTGATGCCGTGAATATTTTATCATTTTTTTCACATGCGTGTGGTTATCCCTTTTATTTTAAGATGTCATATGTTGTGTTACTATCTGATAAGCAATGTGTTTGCCAGGTTGATCCATTTCTTCGTCTAGTTGAAGACTGCAAATTGCAGGTTGTTGAGTCTTGCTTGACGGTTTACGGTTCAAAAGACGACGATGATCTTGCTTTGAAATCTCTCTCAAACATCAACATCAATGATCAGTCAAAACAGGCATCAGTTTCTCTTATTCTCGATAGTTTGAAAGATTTATCGGAGGTAAATCACAAGAAGAGTCTGATGAACATTTGTCTTGATACCTTTTATTGCTGTGATTGCTAATTTCGCACTATTGGTGGTACCGCAGGCTGAATTGTCTACTATAAGAAAGCAATTGCTTGAGGAGTTCTCAGCAGATGATGCCTGTCCCCTGGGTTCTCACTCGAATGAATCTACTTCACAATCTCCTGCATATAATGCTAAGTTGCACCAAAAATCGTTGGAGGTGATCAACCTTGTTTACAAACACATGCCATCCTTTTATTCTTGTTTTCTTATATTACTGTGGTAATTATTATGCAGGTTATTCCTGTCGGCTTTATTTTTGAGGATGATACCCTAGTTGAACCAGCTAACAGCTTAGCAGAACCTCAATTGCAACAACCTTTGGACAATGGCCTTATTGATGTGAATCAGCTTCTTGAATCAGTATGTACTTATTTCCCGCTTGCTAGCTTTACTCTGCTTAAAATATGATTAATGAAATATGGAGGTACCCTTATTAATATAATCATTCAATCAATAACTATGAATATGGAATCTTACTCGATGGTAAAACTGAACATTTTTAAGATGTACTGATATATGCTAAAAAGAGGTTATAACTTCCGCAGGTTGTGGAAACATCTCGGCACGTTGGAAGACTATCAGTGTCAACAAACCTTGATTTGCCTTTTAAGGAGGTAGCAAACCGATGTGAAGCTCTTTTGATCGGAAAGCAGCAAAAGCTATCTGTCTGCATGAGCGTCCACCAAAGACAGGTTAGTGACCTTCAGAAAGATCACAGACAACTTGAGATGTCTACAGTTAAAAAGATGAAAATGGTACAGAACACTATTTGTGGAATGGGGCAGTTAGACTATGTCGAATGGTAAATCGGTGCATTTTGAAATCTCATGAAGTGAAGCAAGCAGCCAAGCACTCTTCCGTTGTAGGAGTATGTAATAAAGAAATAAGTTTTACTTTTGCGATGCTTGATATTTCAGCAGATCTAATAGGTAATTGTAATAAAGGTAAACTAAGGAAAAATATGCTTCTAGGCTTTCAATATATAACACAATCATACCTTTTTAGCTTGTTAGTTGTTATTGTGGGAACCTATATTGCACACGATTCTCTCAAGGTCATAACATATTTGACTTTTCTTTGGTCTTTCTTCTTCTTTTTTTGAGGTGAAAGTCTTTCTTCTCCAGTTTACACTCACAGATTCTTGGGACTTTGCAGGATGGTGAATCACCCATGGACAAGCTTGGGTCACCTCAGCAAATTTCTCCAACGGCTGGGTTTGTATCAACGAACGACGAGCAATGTCACTCTGATTTCTGTAAGCTGCCGGTCCTGAGTCCCTACGATAAATTCCTTGCGGGCTCTGGCTGCTAAGATGAATGTTACTTGGGGAATCGAAGAACACAGCCCGGCAAAAAGAATCGAAGAACACATTGTTGGCCCAATGTCTATCGACTAACAAAGAAAGGATACCTCAAAACCTTGGATATTCGGTGGTTTCTTGATTCATGCCTTCATGTATCCTTGTTATGCAAGATAAGATAATTGTTTGTATCTGGGCTCCCCGTTTTGTGTCACGTGTTGATTCGTACATGGCAGTAAGTTCATCTGCTCAATCCGGCAACCCTTTCTTACTCATGAGAAGGAATATCAATTTTGGTGATTCTGTGGAAGGAATGAAATACTGTCAGCTCCAACAATGGCCTTCTTCGGCTGCAGGGTACTGCCTATGCATTCGCTGTTGTTGACACAAGACACTGTACAGGCTACAACGCGCAGCCAGCCATGGGGAATGCAGCAGAACGAGCCCAAATATTGATTTTGTTGTTGTTGTTATTGTTGATAGGGTTTTTTTAGAAACAAATCATAATAATTGAGGTTTTATATTACGGATTCTTCAATACTTAAGGTTTTGTGAAACTTACTAGATTTAAGAAGTTACGGCAATTTCAAACAAAGCCTAAGGGGTTGTACACTTTTATGTCTAAATTGACTTTACTAAATTTCAGTAGTGCCAAATTTTGGCATTGTCCAATACTGTCTACATCACAAAATGTGACTATCTAGTACTGGATGTGACATATTCTAATACTACGAATCTGGACAGAAGTCATAGTATTAACATGTGTTTCATCTAGTACTCTCTCTGTTTCATATTACAAGTCATTTGATTTTTTTTCTTAGTCAAAGTTCTTTACGTATGACTACTAAGTTTATAGAAAAAATTAGCAACATCTATAACACCAAATTAGTTTTATTAAATTTAATATTAAATATATGTTGATAATATGTTTGTTTTGTATTGAAAATATTAGTATATTTTTCTATAAACATGATCAAACTTAAAGAAATTTTTTTCTTTAATGAAGAAAAAAAAATCAAACGACTTATAATATGAAACGGATAAAATACTAGACAACAACATTGTCAGAGAGAGGAAGAATTTGATAAGGCTATGGTGTGCAGGTTATTACCTTTGTAAGTTTTTATGAGAAGAAGATTCTAAATTACCAAATCTTAAGAGTCAACTTTTGACAATATTTAGATGGTTACATTTGCTAAATTTTAGCTTTAAAGTGAACAGCCCCTAAAATTGGGCGTTGGACAGGATGTTGAACAGCCCCTAAAATCGGGCGTTGGACAGGATAACATCGTGAGAAAGTTTGTTTTGTTTTCCGCGCGCACGTATTTCCCAAACTACCAAAACGGTGTTTGATTTGAAAAAAAAAATTATATATAAAATTTGCTTTAAAAAATCATAAATATATCAGCACTGCGACCGGAAACCAATCCTGACCCGCCACCCCGGCGAGCAGGTGCACAGTGCGCTCCCGCGAGTCCGCCACCGCAACCACCTCGCCTCGCCCAGACGCTGACGACTTCACTCCACTCCACGCTCTCCTTCCCCCGATACTGCTCTCTTCCATTCCTTCCAAGGAATCCTCCCCACCATCTTCCTCTCCACTCCCTCTCCTCTCTACTCCTCTACGCGGTCCAGCAATCAACCCGCCGCCGCCGCCGGCGGAAGGGCCGCTCTCCGTCGAGGGCTCGCCATCCTATTATATATGGGCCGGCCGCCTCCGGCTGCGCTCCAGCTGATCGGCCGCCGGAAAGGTGCGGCGGGGTTTCGTTTCGCTCCCATTTGGATCATGCCACGCGGGCTCAGGGGCTCCTCTCCTCGTGTTCCTCCTAGATCTGGCTTGGGATCCATGGCGGTGCCCCGTTCGGCTGGGCTGGGTGCGGTGGGTGGGTGGTTGTGCATCGTTCCCGTGCGGAAGGCCTCCTTTCTGTTTCCGCTTTAGAGCTGTGGGCATGAGTAACCGTGCACTCTTTGCCTTTGTGCACACCTACCTTGACAAAATTCCTTTATGTTTTCCATCTACTTGCGAATTTGCGCAGAATTATATGCTTCTGTTAAAAACAATACTACTAGACTGAATTGGAGTACATTCTTGGGCGAAGTTTTCTAGGGGTGGTGTGAGAATGGATGCTTTGGTTGTTTCACTTGCTACGGTGGTGGTAACGCTAACTAAATTCGTGGCTTTGGGAGAGACGTTGTTTGGTTTATGAGCTGTGACTCTGTGAGAATGGGGAAGCAGGCTGCTTGCTACATTTGTGGTTGCAACTTTTTTTAGTAGTAGCATTTTTAGAATGGGAAAATCTCTGACCGTTTAAAGTTAGTTATATTAGCGAAAGTGGATTGCTTGTAGCTTTGTAATTTCTGGACATTGTCTACCTGTATTCTTATTATCTAGTTGTGATGACCTATTTTTGTCTTCTTTCCTTTTTATTCTTCCCATGCTGCCAAATAATCTATATCACTGTGTAGTGCATATTCTTGGTTCGCTGTTGGAATGTTTTTTCTTCAGTTAAATTTTAGTATTCCTAGAATAGGAAATGGCTGTTGCCAATTGCCACTATGTTCCTGCATTTACTTACTGCTGGAACTGTTTTCCAGGGCTTGGATAAATTATCATCTGGATATATTACCTTGTACTGGTGACATTGCACAGAATCTGCAAGAAGATGAGTTCACATGGATTTTTTGCAAAAGGCGGAGATGAAGGGTCAAAATTACCTAGTAAAGTTACCACCCTAAATCCAAATGCAGCAGAATTTGTCCCTTCAACTTTTAGGTCGCCTTTTGGAAGTAGAACAGTTGTGGATGTAAGTAAACCAGATTTTAGGGGGCCCTCTGGTAAAACGATCCTTGGTAGGTCGGAGTCATCAAAATCTAATAACTCGGATGACGAAACACATCAGTTTTGGCGTAGACAGCTTCCTGATGATATTATTCCAGACTTCAGTGACATGGAGAAAGTTGAACAGCAACATGGAGAATTGTCATTTTCTGGATTATCATTGAATGCACCCCCTTTCTTTGGCACAGCAGCCAGCAACTTGTCGAGAGAGCATCATGGGTTATTGTCTCAAGCAGGCAAGAATCTTGGCCTGGGGCACGATTATTTGTATTATGATGAGAATTCAGGTTCAAACAATGGGGATCAAAATCATGCAGATAACCTATGTTATACTAATGGGAAGCTTGACCTCCTTTATGATCATGACCCACTTGAGTATTTAGCATCTCAGTTTCCTGGTTTTTCTGCGGAGAGCCTTGCTGAGTTGTACCGTGCTAATGGTTGCGACTTCGACCTTACTGTTGAAATTCTCACTCAATTAGAGGTGATCTCCTAATGTCTAGTCCTTATAATTAAATATTAACATAAGGAAAAATAAAGCTGTAAAATATTCTTGTCTTCATAGCCAGTTGTGACACCCATCATTCAAAACATTGTAGAATGTATCCCGTATTAATTTGCTTTGCTGGGATACATACTTGGGTATTACAAGTAGTGTTCTATTACTTGGCTTTGACCGGTGCTAACAACTTGGACATCTTCACTAAGTTAGCATAATGACCAAAACTAGTATAACGTTTGATATACCTGTTCAGGCAATTAGAATTTTCACTCAACCTCCATTTGCTCGTCTATTAGCTGCTGCGATAGGTTGTCAGTACAAAGCACAAACTGTATGTATGAATAATTCGTGCTATACTGGTATGCATTAGTATTATAACTTTGTGTTGCTATCTTATTGTTGTAGCCTCTTTCGACCTGTAGGCAGATTGTTTTGTTTTAAATTTATTCTTTTTTGAAGTAAAAGTTTTAAAACTTCTGCTTGGTACTCATGGATGGGATATCACATTTTCTGTGTAACAGTACAAATTTTACCCCTTAAAGGTAAGATCATATCTATATTTAACTGTACATATTTTTTCCTTACATTTTTTTAAACTTTTAGTGCATGTTGTGTTGTGGAGATTTTGTGGCATATATATGTAGGCTGGGATTTTCCCATTATCTTAAAAAAAATATGCAGTACTTGCACGCAAATCTGACCTTTTCTTTTTTATTGCAGATGCAAGTTGATGCTAGTTCCTGCCAGAATCTGAATTTGGCCCCAAATACACCAAACGTTGGCACAGGAAGCTTCCCTGTACTACCTGGAACAGAAGACCTCAATTGTTTGTTTGAAGGCAATGTAGGTGCCCATGGAATAACAAACAGACACAACTCTTCAACAATGTCTAGGGCTGGAGATTTTGTTTCAGCTATTCAAAGACTTGCATTGCAGGATGCTGGCCACATGAAGTTTGAAAATGAAAGTCCCAAGTATGCTAATGGTCTTTTGAGTATTGTTGCACGGAAACAGTATGGCTGTGATACAAGGTCTTCCTTAGGAAACAAGTTCCTTAAGGCCGGTAGTAATGTTCACTCAGCCCCAGTCAGTCTAAAGACTGGTGATGCCATGGGTAATATTCTCATCCAGACATTTTGATTTCTGACCATGCTCCAATTATGGATTGATAGTCTGCATTTATGCTACTGTCCAGCAAGCATGTGCTCAGAATCAAGGGGAGAAGCTGGTGATTTTGCCCGCATACGCAATACATATTTTGAACAAGTAAGCGCTCTTAAATTGCATATCCATCTTGCAGAATGTATTCATGGCATCATTTTGTTTACTTGCTTTGAGTTTTCTTCTGTGTTGACTACCTCCATTTATCGATCACTGTCCTTTGATCTAGTGGAATGTTTATTTTGGATGATTTTTCTGGGCAGGCTACACAAGCTTATATGTTAGGAAACAAAGCGTTAGCAAAGGAACTGAGCATGAAGGGACAGTTGTACAACCTGCAAATGAAGGCAGCTCATGAGACAGCTAGGGAAGCTATTTATCAGCAAAGGTGGATTAACTCCCCGATAACCAATTCACATGACCTTAACCTTTCATAAATAAAAGTATTTTTCAACCTGCCAACTTACTGACCACTAACAAAATACCAGGATCTGGACTGCACATTTTATTCATCTTTTCTCCTCTTGCATACAAGTATCTTTTCGCACTCTAAAGGCGCATCTAGTTTATTTTAGCTTCCCCTGCTTTGTTGCAGGAACCCGTTTTCATCTGAACAAGGCCAGGACCGTCTGATCGACTTGCATGGGCTTCAGGTGAGCGAAGCCATCCAAGTTGTGAAGGCTGAGCTTGCCCTCCTGATGGGTGCTACAAGGTCAGCTGGAGAAGGCACAGATCATGATCTGCGTTGGAACAGGCCACCACATCAAGGGTTCTCGCGAGGCAAGGTTGCCGGACGCCCTTGAACATTTCCTCCTGGATGAAGGCCTCCATCACACGCAGCCAAAGCCTGGTCTGCTCCATGTTAACCTGTGCTAACATCGTCTTCTAGGTAAACAATCTGGGAAAAGAAAAGGAGGTTAGGGGGAAAAAAGAAGGTGAGCCCTAACCTGACAATGTAAAATATATCTATCTATACCTGTATGCACATATACTAATTAGCTACTCCAAGGGCCAGAGAAGAACGGTACGAAACATCATGTATGTTGTATTGTTTCTCGCTGTACCTGTCGCATGTACATATCAAGGTATAAATTGTCTTTAGTTAATTAACGTGGAGACTTACGGTAGTCCTCTCAACCAATGTTTATGTTCCTATTGGAATTGCCACATGTATTGCGCATGAATTTGGGGTGGAGGTAAACTCATGATTTTCCCTTTTTGTCTGATTAAGGTGATTATTTCTTGATGTTGAAAATGGAGGTATTGTGGGGATTGAGACTAAACTGAAATTATCTTTAGCTAAGAGCAAGGCTAATAATACAGCCGACTTGTTGGCTATAAGGCTAATAATACAGCCGACTTGTTGGCTATAAGGTTGTTTGTAACCTTCTTTTAGCTCACCCGTATAATAGTTAGCTATTTACAATTAATATAGGATCCACTTGTCTCTCTCACAAGGCTTGTCTGGCTTGGAGCCAATTTTTGCCCTACCAAAATCTTGTAGTACCAAAACATTGGGTATTGCGCATGAATTTGGGGTGGAGGTAAACTCATGATTTTCCCTTTTTGTCTGATTAAGGTGATTATTTCTTGATGTTGAAAATGGAGGTATTGTGGGGATTGAGACTAAACTGAAATTATCTTTAGCTAAGAGCAAGGCTAATAATACAGCCGACTTGTTGGCTATAAGGCTAATAATACAGCCGACTTGTTGGCTATAAGGTTGTTTGTAACCTTCTTTTAGCTCACCCGTATAATAGTTAGCTATTTACAATTAATATAGGATCCACTTGTCTCTCTCACAAGGCTTGTCTGGCTTGGAGCCAATTTTTGCCCTACCAAAATCTTGGTAGTACCAAAACATTGGCAAATTTTGACACTACCAAATTTGGTATTATTCAATTTGAACTATGGTGGGTAAAATTTGGTAGCAAACCAAACATCCACTTGCTACTATTGAAGTTGTCAAAATTTTGGTAGGATAGTAAATTGGTATCAAACCAAATAAGCCCACAAAGTTTTTTTGGTTCTTGTGTCCAATCCGGTGTAAGTTTGCAGCCCACTTCTCCTCTCTCTCCTCTTTTCTCTCTTTCACCTTAGCATTTAGTCGGCTTACAGTTTATTGCTATACTTGCTCTAAGAAGTTTCTTACCGAGGTTTGTGGTCATGTCAGGAATCTGGTGGGGAGGGAAGTTTTCCATTAGAATCTCTCATCATTTTTACAGTCAAAATGTGCGTGGTACTAGGTAGATGTCAGACCTCCAACAAAAAAAAGTTACAGAAGTTAGTTAAACCGAGTGCAGTCTGCAGTGAGCTTGGCCGTTCAAGGTGAAAGCTAATCCCAACGAGAACGGGTAGGTTTGCATCTCGATTGGCCGGTGAAATTTGAGCCCCCAACGAGACGTCGACTAATTTTGACACGCTAACAATGAATTTCGACAAATCCTAAACGAGATCCACGCTCGAGACAATGAGAAATCCGATCGAAATTCGTCGGCATTGTGAACCCTACCACTCGCAAGCTGCACGGCCGCAGATAGAGGTGTTCTTATTTCCACGTGCTACGTTTACCCAGGGTTAAAACTGTAGTTGAATTCGAAAATGTGGACTTTTCGGATCGGGTCAAATAACACAAACCTCTTGATTTTATCGGTCAAGTTTTATAAAAAATCAAACTAAATTTTAAACTTTTAGTAAAATTTATTTGGATTTTATCGTTTTATCCATGGATTTCACAAAATCCGATGTTACCACTCATGAGCAGATTTAGATCCGATTGTGAACCCAGCTCGTTTCCTCCATACCGCCTGGCTCCTCCCTAGCAGGTTCACATCCTCGATCATAATAGTATTATTATTACATACATCTAATACATGGGATAATAGAAGAATGAGATTAACATATTAGTGACTAGGAAAGTTACGGTAAAACACCCTCACCCCTCTGTAGCTCTATCTCTTTCTCTCTCCCGCTGTGCCTGTGAGCAACGCCGATCTCCTCCCTCCGGCCTCCGCCTCGCCTCGCCGCCCGATCCGCGCGTGCCTTCTCCTCCTCCCCCTTTGTTGCGTGCTCGGCCTCCGCACCTTGGCCACCCTCCGCCTCGATCAACCGCAGCCCGACTCCCCCCTGCTTCCCCGTCTACTCCGCGCCGCCCGCCTTCGCGCTCGCCGTCGCGGTCGCCCCCCTTCCGCGGCTTGTCGCTGGGTTCTCGTCCAGCACGCGGGTCGCCGGCTGCTTCTTCCTCCTCCTCCTCCGGTCGCCGCGTCACCAGGTAGGTGTCCCCGCATTGCCTCTGCTGCGCCGCGCGCTGGAGAAAGATGGATTGGGCACTGTCGAATGGGTTGATTTTTTTTTTTTTTTGCGAGGATTAGCTGCTGCTATTGCAGTTTCTAGATCGGGAAGCTCTTAGAACTCTATTGCTTTTTGTTAATTATGTCACTAGAGCAGGAATCACTGTAACCTAATTCATCCCCCCTAAACCCTAAACCTTTGGTGTACTTTCTAAGTTCGAAGGAACTAGGGAAGTGTAGTTTTTGCGGTTGCATGTGCTATTATTATCTGAGTTAGTAAAGCCAGATTTGTTTGATTTTGCGATTTATTTATTTTAGTATGTGCTCAACACCACCATTGCAGTATCTGTAGAAGTTTATTTTCATCATTGGCTCATGTCCTACTATCTGTAATTGCAAGGTTAGTTAGTGCATGGCAGTGACACCGCATCATCGGCTATATGAATTTGCTAAGACTGCCCTTATCAAGATTTTTGCATTCCCTTATGCCACGGTCTGTTATCTGCTCCCCTTTCGATTTTGTTCCAGATCGGCGTGAATCTCACAAGCAGAAAACTGATGCTTCTCTTTGTTGATGGTAAAATGCAATAGGTCTGCGACCTGTATTGTGATGGTGGGGTCGATACAGACAAGTGGGGCGATGCACAAATTGGTCACTACATAGGGATTGGTAGGATAATTCACACTAGCCTAAGCCTCTCCATGGTTACATTGTCTAGTTTGTCATGTTAATTTGACGAGCATACCACTTTCTACAACAGATGCCTCTGCATCAGGTGTCAATGATGCTCGTGAGCTGTGGGAGAGCAGAAAGAAACTTTTCACGTCCGAGTTCATCGAGCTAGATCCTTCTGCTGTACACCCTCCATCCCTCCTTTCATACTTGCAACTAAACAAACCAACATTCTTTCTAGCATGAGTAGTTTATAGCTGACACTTTTAGTGGTTTATACAACAGGATGACTTTGAAGCTCAAATGCAAGAAAAGGGCATCCAAGCAGATATAGTTTGTTGTATGCAGCATTTGCAGGCAAGTTGTCTGTTCTCTGTTGCTGTAATATGGTGTTTACTTATGAGCTTTGCTAATCTTCACTGTTAATCTATATTGAAAGACAGTTATGTTTCGAGAGTGAGGAACATGCTCAAAAGCTTCTGAATAATGTATCATCTTTACTCAAACCTGGAGGCTATTTTGTTGGCATAATTCCTGATTCATCTACAATATGGTATGGGCAACTCATGAGAATTCTGTTTTTTTCTGTCTAGTCTTATAGACCAAGGTCTTCAAGGCTGCATACAGGCAATGGGTGCCTAATCTTGTAGCGCATAAATAGCATAAGTAGTCCTTTATGCTGCATAAGTATTACAAGGGGCATAACACTTAAGTTTTTTAGAACCTTGCTTATGTCTTAATTTCTTTCTTCTTGCATTATAGATTATATAAGAAATAGCCAATGGCATAAATTTTGCAGTTGCTAAGATAGAAGGCTAGAATTATTACCAAGAAGAATAAGATTGATACCTCAATTGAGTTAGCCGTAACTGTTGGATGTTTCTAACTTATATGATATTTCTAAATTGTAGGACAAAATATCAAAAGAATGTCGAGGCTTCACATAATAAGGGTCTGAAGACTGTTCCAAATAGCATTCGCTCAGAGAACTATGTCATCACCTTTGAAGTCGAGGAAGAAAAGTATGACTCGAGCTTGTGTATTTTAAATATATATAAAAATTCAGGTTTGTTATGGTGAGGGATCATATGCAAAATGGTGCAGGTTTCCTTTCTTTGGAAAAAAGTACCAACTCAAATTTGCCAATGAATCAATGTTCGAGAATCACTGCCTGGTCCACTTTCCCAGCTTTATGAGGTAATATTTTCCTCATTAGTCTTCCAACAATTGTTGTACAGCCTTATGTCACAAGGTATCAGATTGTTAGATTATGTTGAAACAGATTAGCAAGGGAGGCAGGACTTGAATATGTAGAGATCCAGAATTTAACCGAGTTTTACGATGATAACAGGTGCCAATATCCTATTGCAAGTTCTATATTATTGTCTTTGCATCATTTTGTTGTTTATTTAGAGTAACCATTCTTCAGTTTTTTTATTTGTGATGCTTAGGTTACCCTGTTTAAAGCTGATAGTTACTTTTTTTGTGTGTGTTCTCACCGACTCCAGAACTCAGTTTGCTCCATTGCTTGGTGGTTATGGTTCCAGTTTGGTGGATCCGCGTGGAAAGCTTGTCGCTCGTTCGTTTGATATTTTAGGTGATGTAGCCTTTTCCCTTCAGGATTCACTGAAAGCCCCAGTATACTCATTTCCTGATATAATTTCTGCAGGCTTGTATTCAACTTTTGTTTTCCAGAAGCCTGACCCAGATGCAATGCCACCAATTGTAACACCCGAATTGCATGATCCTGAGAATGATCAAGAAGAGGTCTGCTCTGCATTTAGCAGGTGTTGATATTTACTATTACATTTTACTGACATTTTTTTGTTAACTGTGAGTGAAATAGCAGGAATGGCTCTGGACGCAGCAGGCATCAATGGACGATGGAAGGGTCTCACGTACTGAAATGCTTCCTCCTGCGGATAATGAGAAAGGCATCCTTGGCCCTGGACCTGCAGATATGAGGCTTTAAGTTCACTGAACAACTGGATATAGGCGCACTGCTGGAGTTGGAGCAACGATGCTCCTGCAAGGCTGCAATTGGTGGTTTATGGATGCATACATATGCATGATGCTCACGTAGTTTCTAAATTTATTTAGGCTCTACCTGTAAAAAAAAAAAAAAAACCTTTCAGTTATTTTTGAGAAGGTAGAATTAGCACCAATGTTATATGACACGGTAGAAGATATTGATAGAGTAGTTCACTAATTTTGTAGTGGATCCTTTAAATATTACATCATTGTTACTTAGCAGAGTAGTATTACCCGTTTACGAATGACTCAGTACCGAATGTCTTTTCTTTTGCATGATGTGGTAACTGACCATCGCGAATCACTTCCGTCTCTCTCACACGTCAACGCTGCATTTCTTTCCCCCTCATGAACTCTCGTATCCATTCCATATGCATATGCCGAGAGAAAGGGAGAAAAGAAAAGATAAAAAGAGCGGTGTCTAGAACGCGACGACGAACTCGATGCAAAGCAAAAGTTTTTTTGTTGGGCGTCGCTCGCGCCTGCCGCGATGCGCTTCCGGACAGGCGACATCTGCCTGCGGTTTTGTGCCGTGCCGCGCGCTTTCGCGACCGGGTGGCAGGTGGAGGCGGGCGTGGACCAGGAGGGCACGCAGACGCAGGCAGGATGGACCGAATCGCGCGTGCAAAGCGGGGGACGCGGTTGATCGAGTTGGTGTTGGAAGGTTGGTGGTGGTGTTGCCGCTAGGCACCGCAGCGCACTAGCGCAGCCTGCTGGATTGTTGATCGCCCAAGGCGGGGACGGAGGCACACGGACCTAGGCTGTGTTTAGTACAGCGCAAAGTTTGGATTTTGGTTAAAATTAGAGATAATGTGATTGAAAAGTTGTGTGTGTATGATAGGTTGATGTGATGGAAAATGACTAAAATTTGGATCCAAACTTTGGCTGTGTTGAGATCAGCCCAAAGTTTGGATTTTGATTGAAATTAGAGATGATGTGATTGAAAAGTTACGTGTATATAACAGGTTGATGTGATGGAAATAGTTGGAAGTTTGGATCCAAACTTTAGATCTAAACGCAGCCTTTGAATCTAAACACAGCCCTGGATTGTTGATCGCCCAAGGCGGGGACGGAGGCACACGGACCTAGGCTGTGTTTAGTACAGCGCAAAGTTTGGATTTTGGTTAAAATTAGAGATAATGTGATTGAAAAGTTGTGTGTGTATGATAGGTTGATGTGATGGAAAATGACTAAAATTTGGATCCAAACTTTGGCTGTGTTGAGATCAGCCCAAAGTTTGGATTTTGATTGAAATTAGAGATGATGTGATTGAAAAGTTACGTGTATATAACAGGTTGATGTGATGGAAATAGTTGGAAGTTTGGATCCAAACTTTAGATCTAAACGCAGCCTTTGAATCTAAACACAGCCCTGGATTGTTGATCGCCCAAGGCGGGGACGGAGGCACACGGACCTGGACCGGTGGCCCGCTCTCACCTGCACGGCACCACGACTGCCTTCCTTCCCCGCTCAGGAGAGCACCAAACCTCAAAAAATAAAATTTTCACCTACTTCGAGAGTAGTACCAAGATGTGGTTTTATATACTCCCACCGTCTCATAAAAACCAATCAAGGACGGAATATGACACATCTCATTATAACGAATCTGGACATACTAAAATATATCACATCCAGTACTAGATTCACTTTTTTTTTATGGATGGAGTACAGTGATAAAATGTCCAACATACTCTCTCCGTCCCATAAAAAACGAATCTAGAACCGGATGTGACATATTTTGGTACGATAAATCTAGAGATATATATCAGGTTAGTTTTTTACGGGACAGAGCGAGTATCCTTTTTGTCTCCACACAAGTCCACAGCCCCAAGCCACCACTCGCCAACCACGGCAATTAATAAAATACAATGTACTGTTTTTATCTATCTCTTTAGTCTAAACAAAATCCTCCAAAAATAGTTGGTCGTAATAATAAGTACTTGGGGGTGAAATACATAACTGTATCCAATCATTACTAGACTTAAGGGTGTGTTTGCAAGAGCAAGTTTCCAACACTTCCCTCTCTTTTTCTGTGCGCACGCTTTTCAAACTACTAAACGATGCATTTTTTATAAAAAGTTTCTATACAAAAGTTATTTAAAAAAAATCATATTGATCTATTTTTTTTAAAAAATAGCTAATACTTAATTAATCACGCGCTAATGAACCACTCCGTTTTCCGTGTATGGGAGATGGGTTCCCAACACCCACCTCCAAACACAGCCTTATCAAGTAAATATGAATTGAGAAACCGCTTGAAACACTGGCCAAGCTAGAAAAGGTAAAACTGAAATTCATATTTTTATAGAGTTTGTTTGAATTGTTGATAACTGGATAACAGTCCTGGTTTGGAGTTTGGACGGGCACAAACACAAATCGCACTACTCACCGTCTCACCGAGTTCACAGTTCCGGGAAACTGTTACTCCGAGACCCACTTCACCGCGAAGTAACCGGACCCTTATCCTATGGATATAGTTGGGGCCCCCTTCCCCGGCCCACCACCGCACGCAACGCATCGGACCACTTGACTTCGCGCAGCGGCAGCGGCATGTGAGCAAGCTAGTGGAGTGGGGGCGTTTCTTAGGCAGGTGCTATGGCGACAGCAACAATGGCAACCGCAGCTGGCGCGGCTGCGCTTCTGTACTATACGCTGAACCGCCGGCTTCAGGTGGAGAAGCTGAATCAGGAAG
Organism: Oryza longistaminata; assembly: GCA_009805545.1. Classification (NCBI taxonomy): domain Eukaryota; kingdom Viridiplantae; phylum Streptophyta; class Magnoliopsida; order Poales; family Poaceae; genus Oryza; species Oryza longistaminata. Next base: position 42,838,984 of record CM020179.1, read on the forward strand.
GCGATTGCGGCAATGGAAGAGATGCCGCGACGAGGGGGGCCCTCAATACCACCAGCAGGAGCAGGGTGTCGAGGAGGGATGTTCGTGCCCCTGCCACATGGCTGGAGACAATTTCCACTCTGTCGGAGACACTGCGGTTCACATACTCAGAGACCCTTGGGAAGTGGCCCATCGGTGACCTCGCTTTTGGGATTAGCTTCCTCCTCAAGAGGCAGGTTGGTAACCATTCCTTTGTTGCTAATAAACATGCATCTTTGTAATTTGTACTACTTAATAATTGTAAGCTAATAGGGTCTGCTTCCATGATTTATCTTGCAAATATTGTAGTGATTATAATATGGTGCAGTGTGCATTTATATTAACTTTGTTAGCATAATGGGGCTCTTTAATTTTGTTAAACTAAAAGTAAAATAATTTTGGAAACACTTTATCCTAGCCTATAAATTGATTTGACGATCTGAACAGTTCGCAGATCATTTACCTCATATTATTCAATCTGTATTATTGGCTTTTTGCCTTGAACATCTGATATAAATAAAGGGAGAAGGTGCTCCATACAACCCTGCAAAATTTTACCCCTCTCCGGAACAACAATTTCTGGTAGAAGTACATGAAGGATTTTTGTAGTATGGATAAAAAAAAATTATGGTATCATTGAAAGAAGCCATTTCTGTATATATCATTTCATGGGAACATATCCTGTACACAAGCCTTCTCGTGTAAACACTGTGCCCACCAACTAACAAATTTTATAAAAAAATCTAGAAAAAAATGTACAAGTACTTCCAATAGTATTACACTTATATGTAAAGTCTTAACCTCAAATCATTATATTTTAGCCGTAACAGAAAAGATAAAAACTCTTGACAGTTTTGAGAGTATAAATCTTTTAGCAATTTGTCTTTTTTTTTTGCTCACTATATATAATGAATTTGAAAATGAGACTTTATAGATAGATGTAATACTACTAAAAGTACATATACATTTTTTTAAAATTTTTGGTGACATGTTTTAGTTGGTGTGCACAGTGTATATATGAGAAGACTTGTGTGCATAGGATATGTTCCCTCATTTCACTCCATTAAATTTACCCCCATTCCTTTTGTATGTTACCATCCACAATGCTGCCCATCCTAAATACATACAACTGAAAGCATATTTTTTACAACATAAAACTAATCTGTAGTGCACATTGGCACGTACACACTTCGGCTGTTAGTAACTTCAGCAGAGTTTCTGATCCACTGGTTGTGACATGTGTTCCAGGGGAATGTACCTGTAGCAAGCATATATGCTGGAGATGATAGTGTGGAGCTCAATGGAGCTCCAGTAATTGCTGACTTAAAGCATCTTTTAAATTTGTTGACACTATGTTGGCATTTCTCCAAGAAGCCGTTCCCGTTGTTTTTGGAGGCGACTGGCTACTCTTCGGAGGATGTTCTTATGCAAGAGCCTAAAGCAGGAGTGAGTGAATTTTACCTGTCTTTCTTTAGGGGTATCTCTTCTCTTGCTGATTCTGCATTCCTGTAATATTTCACAAGGAAAAAAGTGCCTACTTTGCATTGATCTGGTATTTTTCTTGGGATCCTTGCAGATTTTGAAGCCAGCTTTCACCATTATACTTGATAGAGACAAGCAATGTATACTTCTATTAATTAGGGGAACCCACAGCATCAGGGACACACTAACAGCAGCCACTGGTGCTGTGGTTCCATTCCACCATACTATTGTACAGGAAGGTGGTGTTAGCGATTTAGTTTTAGGGTACGCGCACTTTGGGATGGTTGCAGCAGCTAGATGGATTGCAAAGCTTGCAGCCCCTTGTCTTGCTCAGGCATTGCATACACATCCAGATTATAAAATAAAGGTACAGCGCTTTGCACTGTTTTTGTGCTCTCCTACCCACTGTTGTAATAGTGCTGAACGTCGTATCAGCACAACCATTTAGAGACAGATGCACTTATTCTGTATTGTGTTCATGGTAAATTTGTATAGATTGTTGGACATTCACTTGGTGGTGGTACAGCAGCTCTGTTGACATATGTCCTGAGGGAACAGCAGGAGTTTGCATCTACTACTTGTGTCTCCTTTGCTCCAGGTATGTGTGCTATGATGTTTTTCTGAGAGTTATCTTGCTGCACACTGAACAATGAAAATTGAAAATACTGCTTTGTCACTTTTCCTCATTCCACTGGCCATCTCCTTTGTTAACATAAACCTGCATCTCATGCAGTAAACATTATAGGATAACGGACTAGATATCTCTTTGACGAATAAGTTCTTTTTTCTTTGGGTATTTGAAACGTGCATCTTAATATTTTGGGGCAGAAAAGTAAACATGTTTTTTTCCTCATGTTTGAGTACAATGGTTCCAATCCTTATCTTTTTAGATCAACTTATGGTGTAGATAGTGATTTAATGATCTTAAGATTGAAACTGCTATTGTTTGGAGCTATCATAAACATAATTGTTGTCTACCTAGAATCTCATATAAACTTAACTCTTCTTCCCCAATTCTCATTGGAAGCTTACTTTTGATTCTCCTAGAAGTTAGGCCTGTCGAATCTAATAGAGCCATGTGCATATTTGCATCTTAAGAACATGGAGTTTTTTCCACTGCAAACTCCGAACAAAATGTTGATGGACTACAATATCTCCAATACAGAAGTTGCAATATTGGGATTGATTTATTGTTTTGTTGATGCTCTATTTTGCAGCTGCTTGTATGACATGGGATCTGGCAGAATCAGGAGTGCATTTTATCACTACAGTCATCAATGGAGCTGATCTGGTGCCAACCTTTTCAGCTGCGTCAGTAGACGATCTTCGTTCAGAGGTTTTTTTTGCATTCTATTGATTTATTCTCTGCAGTGGAACATAGTATTATAGCTAGTCTTATCAGCTTATCAACTGTCAACAGGATTGTTGTAATTGATATGAGCTCTTATTCTTGTTGAAGTACAATATAAGATATAATAGTCATAGTTAAGTTGCATAAAAAATATCTTTTTTTTCCATGTCTGTAGGGATGTTTGTATATCGTCATAGCTCACAATAATGCCATTTTTGTAATAAAATAACTTCTGCTTTTTTCAAAATATAAAATAGAAGTTAATGCATACAGGTTACTGCATCTGCCTGGTTAAACGATCTGCGCCACCAAATAGAGCAAACCAGAATTCTGAGCACTTTCTATCGATCTGCGTCAGCCTTGGGATCAAGACTTCCTTCAATAGCAAATGCCAAAGCAAGAGTAGCTGGTGCTGGTGCTATCCTAAGACCTGTATCTACCGGGACACAGGTTGCCTCCATAGCTTTGTTCTCGCTAAGTTCAAATACATTTATGTTATCCTTGACTAATAATGTTGGCTATGTATCCTTATGGTCAGGTTGTAATGAGGAGAGCTCGTAGTGTAGCACAAGCAGCTTGGACAAGACCAGCACTTCAGCTATCCTCATGGACATGTATTGGCCCAAGGAGGCGAACTAATACTGTATCCACTTCAACAGTAACATCAGAAGAAAGAGCAACAACAAATGATGGCTCTGAGTCCACTTCTCTGTTGACTGAAACCACAAAGATAGTTAAAACCGAAACCATGCAGTTTGCTTCATCAGAAGAGGTTCAGAGTTCGAGTGAGGTGTCAGATGCTGTTGGAATGATGGATGAGAAGGTAGATAGTGACGGTGAGGACATCATTGATCACCATGTGGATGAGGACAGGATGACTGACGTAGAGCTGTGGCAGCAACTTGAAAATGAGTTGTACCGAAGGAGTGAAGATGACGAAATAGTGGAGGATATGACTGAAAGTGCTATTACTGAAGAGGTGGGTGGCACAGCTGAAGATGTGCTCAGTGAGACCAATGACAAGGAGGTACATAGATTTTATCCTCCAGGAAAAATCATGCACATATTAACTTCCACCATAGAGGAAACAGTCAGTGCCGAAGAGTCGAGCGTGCCTCATGAAGATGACACGCCCGTTGATTCGGACACCAGAATAGGCATCTTCTTGACCCCAAGGTCATTATATGGCAAACTGAGGCTTTCAAAGATGATGATTAACGATCATTACATGCCTATATATAGAAGAAATATTGAGCAGTTGATCGCTGAGCTTGAGAAGGACTCGTCATTCCCAGTCAGTGATTGTTCTTGACAATGAAGTTCCCTAGTTTGACACATACATATATGTAGTTCCAGCTGTTGTAAACGCTGATGCAATAGAATGATAGTTTCGTTAAGTGTATCTAACATCCCCTGGAATAATTACAGAATTCTCTCAGGTCCCCTAATCACAAGGCACCTCAAACGTTGCCCTCTTTCTTACAAACTCAAGGACCATTTCTGTTACGCAAAGAAATTTCTACCTTTTTTTTTTCGTTTAGAGGATGTGAAATTATTTAAGGGATTAGCTATACAACTTTGAATGGAAAATTTCCCTAAAATCTATTAAATGTAGTAGTATAATTATGATGTAATTATATTAACTTAGATATAATTACAAATGTAATTCAAGTGTAAGTCGTATGTAACTTCAAGTGTAAGTCGCATACAATTTTAGTTTTTCCCGTGCCCATAATCTATCCTAGGCACGGATCTGCAGCACAAAATCCGACAGATATGGGCATGAAAAATCTGTCAACATCCCATTTGCAAAACAGATTATTTCACGCAAACTTGCAATGTTGACTAAAACATCAGCTAAAGAAAAGAAACGGCCGCATTTCTGCTGAAAAATTTATGTACTTCATCCGTTTCATATTATAAGACTTTCTACCATTATTCATATTTATATATATGTTAATGAATCTTGACATATATGTGTCTAGATTCATTAACATCTATATAAATGCGAACAATGCTAAAAAGTCTTATAATATAAAACAGACGGAGTATTTCTACTGAAAAATTCATCCGGTAGGATGTTGTATGCAGTACGTACAACAGTGATGTCCTCACTCATGATTTCATCTTCTTGGACGGTCCCGTCGTCCCTTGCTTCTCAATGCCAACCTTTCTACGAACACCGGAAGGCTGGCTCTCTACTTTGGAAGAACTCGTTGCACGATCCCTTCCTTTTTGGCTCATGAATTCTCTGAATGATGGTATCTTGGGGAGCTCCATATTTTCAGATAAAACCGCCACCTTTGCAATCTCGTCAGAATGCTCCGTCGTTACAAACTCCTCCGTGCTGTTCTTCAGAGGTATGTCCTTAGCTTCGTTGCTAGTAGCTTCTCCAGGGATTTTACAGATTACATCAGGAGATGCTGGAGGAGACTCTGGGACGATGGAAGGGGAGCTTGCCGCAGCACCATGATCTGTGGTTTGGTCAGCAAGGGCGTGGAGGCGGTCCTGTATCTGGTCGAAGCTCGAAGACGAAAGCCACCGAACTGTGGCGGCTATCTGCGAGTTGTAGAACGTCTTGCCCACTTTCTCGTACTTCTTGAAGCACTCTACCTCAAGGTGTGCCGCAGAAGGCTCTTCATCAAACCTGAAAGCACCCGTTCATTGAAATCATTAGCAATCATATACACTTCACAGTGCAAGAGAAGCAGTGAAGCACCACAAATCTGAAAACAAAAATATAATGGATCGATCCTGTTATAGCTTTGATGTAATTCCGTGCATTTCTGGGCTGAAGGCATAATTTACTCATTAGTTATTGAGTAAGGCTTATATACACAAGTCATTGGAACAAAGGCTTACATACATGCTTAAATAAGCCAAATGCATACTCATGGGTTATTAGGCTGTTAATACAAATGCACTATTGGATCAAAGGTGTAATACTCGTGTTTTGAGGCCCAAGGATAATACAGACGAATTTAGGGACGAAAGCTAATACTGACATGTTTTTGGGTCAAAGGCAAACACGTGTAAATGGGCCAACGGTTAATACTCATAAATTTATTGGGTCAAAGGCTTTTACTCATGATTTATTGGGCTGAAGGCTTATACAGATGCGTAAATAGGCCAAAGGTGAATACTCATGAGTTATCATGCCAAATTCATCATACATAAATGTGTACACATGCCGAAGGCATAATACTCATGAATTTTCGGGTTGAAGATTTATACATACATAAATGGCCCAAAGGCATACATGAGCTATTTGGCCTTAGGCTAATACTCATACATATTGGAACAAAGGATAGTACTCAGACTTTTTGGCCCTTAAGTAATACTCATGAATTTTTTAGTTGGAGGCATATTTTTTAGATTGAAAGCTAAAACTAATCTTTTTTTTATGCTGAAAGCTAACACAATATTTTTTTTAGGTCGAAGGGGAAAATTTTGGGTCAAAGTTTAATACCCTGAAGTTTTGCACGGGAGGGTAATACTCATATTTAGAGAACACATTAGTATTAGCCTTTGGCCGAATAACACATGACCATTAGTCTTTGCCTGAAATTTCACAAGTTTTAAGCTTGGACCCATGATTGTTTGCCTTCGGTCCTAATTACATTACTATTAAACTTTGGCCCAGACTTTCATGAGTGTTTCTTAACCATCGATGTAAAAATACGTGAGTTGCCTTTCACCAAAAATTTCATGAGAATTGACCTTTGGCTCAAAATTTCATGAGTATTTCCCTTTGGTCCAAAATTTCATGAGTATTAACCTTGGGCCCAAAAACATAAAAATGTTAGCCCAAAATTCCAGTAGTGCTAACCTAGGCACAAAACGCTAATAACCTCTAGCTAAAAACACATTAGTTAGCCTTTCGCTCCCAAAACACATCACCATTAGCCTTCAACCAAAATTTATGAGTTAATACCTTTGGGAACAAAAACACGTGATTATTTGTCTTTCATCCCCAAAACACACAAGTATAAAGCCTTTGGTCCAAAATTTCATGATATTAACCTTTACGCAAATAAAACACATGAATGTTGCCTTCGGTTTGAAAAAAGCTACAGAAACATACAAGCATTGAAATTCGGTCCAAAAACATATGATTGTTAGCTTTTAGTACAAATTTTCTGAGTAATATCCTTTGGCCCAAAATTTTGTGAGTATTAATAGTGTGCCAGAAACGCATGAACGTTAGTCACTGGCCTAAAATTCCATGAGTGCTAACCTTGGGCATAAAAACGCATTAGTATTAGCCATTGACCAAATAACACATGAACATTACTTCCTTCGTGCCAAAATAAATTCACTTTTGTACATGAATCTGGATATAACCTATGTCCAAAATCATGTACAAGAGTGAACTTAATTTGGACCAGAGGGAGTATCGGCTAATATATGTGTAAATGGGCTAAAGCTTATTCATCCGTAACTAGGCCGAAGGCCAATAATTATACATTTTTGCACCCAAGGTTAACACTCGTGGAATTTTGGCCACAGGCTAAACATGTTCTTGGGCCCAAGATTAATATTACTAAAAATTTTGGCCAAAGGTTAATACTACAGAAATCTTGGGCCAAATGTTAGTACTTACGAAATCTTGGGCCAAAGCTAACATTCATGTCTTTATAAGGCATTAAGTCATGCGTTTTTGGGCCAAATGTTCATGTATTTTCAAGACAGGCTAATAATCATGCATTTTTGGGTCATTAATTTTTGGGCCGAAGGCTAATACTTGCATGTTTTTAGGTGAAGGCTAGCAAGCATTTTTGTGCCCAAGGTTAATACTCATGGGACCGAAGGCTAATATGTGCGTGTTTTTGGGGCGATGGAAAACAATCAAATTTTTGGGCCAACCGAAGGCTAATACTCACAAATTTTGGTCAAAGGCTAGTGTTCATGTGTTGTAGGGCGAAAGGCTAATTCATGTGTTAATGGGCCAAAGCTAACACTAGATGTGTTATTTGGCCGAAGGCTAATACTAAAACGTTTTTGGGCCCAAGGTTAGCACTCATGGAATTTTGGGCCCAAGGTTAGCACTCATGGAATTTAGGGCCAAAAGCTAACTCATGAAATTATGGGGTGGAGCTTAGGAGATTTTGGGCCAAAAACTAACATTCATGTATTTTTGGGCCGAAGGCTAATACTCATGTATTTTTAGACTAAAGGACTCCCTCCGTTTCATATTATAAGTTGCTTTGACTTTTTTAAGTCATGACTAAGTTTATAGAAAAATAGAGCAACACTTAAAGCACCAAAAAAAATATAGCAATATTTTTAACACAACAAAAAAATATTTATTTTTTTGTTGTGTTAAAAATATTGCTATATTTTTTTATAAACTTGGTGAAACCTAAAGAAGTTTGACTTAGAAAAAAAAAAGTCAAAACGACTTATAATATGTAACGGAGGTAGTACCATTCTTACCTTTTGGTCCCAAGGTCAAATATTAATACTCATGAAATTTTGAACCAAAGGCTATACCCAAGGTTAAGGCCTCCTTAGGAACACAATAAAGTCAAAAACACAGTAATAGGAAAAACATAAGAATGGAGTTGCTTGGCTTCTCCAATCCTATGGGAAGAAAAACATAGGGAAAACTTCAAAACATGTGTTTGCATACAAGATAGGAAAAAACACAGGATTGTTATTTTAGATGAACAGCATGAGTGCCCTGCTTTTAAGAAAGATTTTTTTTTAAAGAACACAGGATTTTATAGGATTGTCATTCCATAGGAATTTCAAAGGGAAAGAAATGAATAAATCCTTTGTACCAAAGGCCTCTTCATGGTTTTTTTCTCTATAGTATTGGAATCCTATGAAATTCCTGTGTATTTCCTATAAACCAAAGGGGCCTGATACTTATGAAATTATCGGCCAAAAAATGAGTGAAGAAACTTGAAAGAAACTGACAGTACAAATCATGTATTGACAATAAATCATTGTAGAATAAAACAAACTCACGGTAGATTCCCAAGTCGCAACTTTGCTTGTCCAAGGCCATTCAACAATCGCTTTTGGCTTGCATCTCTTAGTGTCTGAGATATGCTCTTCTTGTCAACAAGCTTCCCACCCTATTATATCACTAGTTGAAGTTTATGACTAGCTGAGCAACGTGATAGATTCTTTCAAAAAGATGTCTTGTCAAATTTATAAGCAGTTATTAACTCATTGTTGTTGCGAAAGAAACAAGAATCACAAAAAGGCAAACTATCACCTGCTGCTTGGTCTGACCTTTAGCTTGATAATAAGCATTTTCAGCACGCTCCAATGCTTTAAATTTTGCATCTAGCCCTGCTTTTGATGGGAGCTTTGAAATGGCAATATTGCTCACCACCTCCTTCCCATCTGCCATTACCCCACAGACATTAGTGCACAGTGACCATATACGCACAAAGAGGGGAAAAGGTGAGCTCTACCATCAGAATCAGATATATCTTCAACTGATATGCTTGCATCATCTTCACGATTCCAAAATTCTGTCTCCATGTGTTTTGGATTAGTCAACAAGCTGCCAAGCAAATGAATTATTAGTACAGCATAATCCAGTAGTAAATTACTCCACTTAGTCTGTCTTGAGTCTACTAAAGGCTATGTGCCACTGTCCGATGAGAAAAAGTTATAGATGAACTAGTAGGGGTACCAACGCCGATCGAAAAAGGTAGATTTTGTTGCCCCAAAATCCAACTACTTCACATAAGATTTGTTATCAGTTCTATCTTGATGGATATACCCATTATATTATTTTGCATGAAAAGAGAGGTCAAAAAAATGCTTATGCAATGTGTGTTCTCTCAAAAAGGCAACATCATGAGTACATGAAGGAAAATTCCAGTTCACAACTAACATACCTTTTGAAGACTGGAGATATCTTGTTATAGCGACAGGTGGACACACGACGAAGTTCCTCCAAACGTGAGGACACTAGATTTGGGTGTTTGCAAGCATCACATGAGCGTTGGCATAAAGTTGGTTGTACCTACTCATTTTAAAGGTTAGCATGCAATAGTGGAAGTAAAAAACTAGAAAATATTAGTAATATATTCAGGATTAATGTCATACCTTCTCCCCAAAGCTCTCAATGATCATTTTTCGTCGGCAGGTAGAATTTTCGCAGTAATCAATTATCTGCATCAAGAGATGCAAGTAAAAAAACATGAAATCTACTGTATGATATAGTAGACCAGTAACCAATTCCATGTTAGGTAGCAAGAGTGCACCAACCTGACTAAAATCGGCTAAGGCCTTTTCTGAAAGTTCAGTTGAAGAGGACGATAACTCTGACTTTTTGTTCTTGGTGTTTCTCAAAATAAATTCCTGTAAGAGTAAGACCATAGAAGCCTCAGTTTTCATGTTCAATGACAATGTACAATCTGGCACCTAATTACCATTTTCTTTCGGTCATCTAATCCATAATATAGAACACTTTCGGAAGGCTGTTGGTCACGGCCAGCTCGTCCTGACTCCTGGTAGAAGGCTTCCATGGACTTAGGCAAGTTATAGTGACACACAATACGGACATCTTGTCTATCAATACCCTGAAAAAAAAATAAAACCCAATGTATTAGCAAAGCACTTCTTCAGAAAGACTGACCAAAAAAAAAAAAAAACCAATTAGTATAACATACCATTCTGTGGAAGGAGAATCAACATATCAATGCACACGAAGTCCCGTATTGAAAGAGGCGATGTAGAGGGAAACAGAGTAAGAGCCTCATTTAGAAAAAATATATAATATAAATACAGAAGCCAAAATCAATCATAAACATGTACTACAGGTTGGAAGGTAATAAGGTAACAGTACTCAGATACTACATGTGTGCTGGAACTTGTAGACATGGAATCAGCATGTCACATAACAGAAATGATATTTCAAATGATGTGGAGGGAAGCTATACCCAAATGCAACAGTGGCAACAACAACTTGAGTTCTCGAGGAAAGCCAATCATCAAGAACAGAACTCCGCACCTTGCTATTTAGGCCAGCATGATAAGCTGATAAGGAGAACACAGGACTGCCATGAAAACTCTCAATTCAACAGTCCTAATAGGTCTTAAGACTTACAAATTGTGACCTTAAATTAACGTACCAGCAGAGGAGATACCCTGCTGTGACAAATGCATAGTTAGATCATCACAAACCGCACGTTCAAGACAGTATACAATTGAGCAAACATTTCCACTGGACTTCAGTAAATTTGATATGTCAGAATAAACGTCATCAAGGAGATCCTTGTAGCGAACTGCAAAAAGTAGTTTATATTATAATATGTAATTAAGAGAGAATTGAACATAGAGACAAAATATAGGCATAGCAGTAAACAATTGACAGGAACCATATGTTCTGGGAGATACATAACTGAAAACTACTAAATAGTCATGAGGGAAGGGAACATCAGTAATACTGTCCCGTGTCCACAATAGATGATGTAAAGCATGGAAATGTAAAAACAGAAGAATAGTCAACATACCAAGAAAACAAATGCCCCAGTCTAAAGATAAAAGGTTGGTGCACTCAAGCTAAGTGTTCAAGAACACGTAAGTTGGACTTACCTTCATAGAATATATTAGGTCGATTAAATGATGCCCTAAGAATTAATGGATTTCTCAAGCACAGTGACGATATCACATCTTTCTGAACTCTGGTGTAAAGAAAAAGAGAATGAAGTGTGAATAGAAAACACTAGATTAAAATATCAAGAGAAGTGATGGTGGCAGGTAGTGACTATTAAGGGGATAGTGTCTTACTTTGGAACTGCGGTTGCAGTTAAAGCTAATATAGGTATGTCTGGGAACTGGTTCCTCAGTGATGAAAGCTTGCGGTAACTAGGTCTGTATTTCATTAAAATGAGTAGAACGATTTACAAATTCTGTAACAAGGAGGAATGCTGCAACCCATTTTTTAACCAATGAATCTGCAAACGGGCAACAGACGAAAGCAAGTAGCCACCACCAAACACTAAAAATAAATATGCATACCTGAAATCATGGCCCCAAGTTGAAATGCAATGAGCCTGCAGAGACAAAAAATGCAAAATAAGCCACATATGCTCTTCATCACAGATAAAAGAAGAACGGGGTGTTACTAGAGGAGTAAAGACACTACTTAATTTATACCTCATCAATAGCAACAAGACCAAGGAGGCCTCTATTGTAGAGCTTTGTTAGCTTTGCCTTGAACCCAGATGTTGCAACCAACTCAGGAGTAACATATAGCAATTTTAGAGAAGGATTACCAGAATAAAGGTCTTCATGTATCTGGGAGAAAGGCATGTATGACAAATTACAAAGTCAAGAGGAAGAGTGTTATCATACCGAACTAACCATGTGACCAGGTAAACTCAGCCAGCTATGAATTTATAGAGTCAAAATTTCAGTTGAAACTAAAGAGTCTAAAATTTTCATAAATAATTGACAAATATCCTAGGTAAACCTTAATCTGCACAATGTGGAAACCTTACCTTTTGTTTATTGTGCGATGTTTGTGTTGATGAGAGAAACTCAGCTGGAATACCTTTACTTTTCAAGCTGGCAACCTGATTCTCCTGTAATTTTCATAAACCATGATGATCCATAGTATTCAGGAACAACAATAAAAAGATACCAACAGATAACACAGCTTACCATTAGTGCTAAGCAGCAGATTTTTCAACCATATCAAGAAGCTATTAGTATATGCACATTTTTCAAGTACTATTTTTTTCTGGAAATAACTGAAGTTTGGTGGATCAATTCACCTATCAAGGGTGAGATAACAAGAACAATGCCTGACTTCACTAGAGCAGGAATCTGATAGCACATTGATTTTCCACCTCCAGTTGGCATCAAACAAAAGCAATCCCTTCCTAGAAATAAATTGCTTGATACATTAATAGAATCCATGGTGCACAAAAAGTTTCAGACAGCATACTTCAGTAATCAGCAACAAAAGTTCTTTTGACCGGAAATATTCAGCAAAACTAAAAAGAATAAAGACTACAAGCACAAACACAGACAAGAAGAGCACCTGAAAGAACAGCTTCTATAGCCTCTAGTTGCTTTCCTCGAAATCCTGAATATCCGAAATGTTGCTTCAAGACGTTCTCCAGCTCCTGAGGAGCTTTCTTTCCATGCCCAGATCCCGAGGCCCCCGATGCACCTTTTATGGGAAGTTGTCTCTTCATTTTTCAGCTGAACCATTGAAATCATCAGGAGCAGAAGAGCATGTCATAGCCATTATAGTGTCACAACGATCACAATAAAATCAATATGCTAAGTCCACAGCTAATCAATACTATACATTTGGTCCAACACAAGTAAATACTCTGATTCGAGTGGTCGGTAAACAAATAAATCACGAAAAAATCGCAACGGGTGATCACACCCACATCTCCCGATATGTACCAACGCAGGAGTCAGGACCCGTTAGACAGAGAAATCGCGCAAGCACTGCCAAACCAACCGAGATGCGTATCAACCCCATCACCCTCTTAGCTTTGCTCGCAGCCAGTCAAATCGGAACCGAGGGAGCGGCGTGCCACTACGGTGGGAGGCATCGAGGCGGGCCACCCGGCGGCGTGATTGGGAGGGAGTCCGTAGGGTTCGGGGAGTGGCGATGGAGACATCGAGATCGAGGCGTACCTGTGGTAGGTCAGCGGCGACGGCGACGGCGGCGGCGCCGCTGCGGTGGCGCGCGCGCCGGCAGCAGCAGCAGAGGGCACCGCAGGCGACGGCAGGAAGGCGAGCGAAGTCGGCGAGCCCGAGAGAGACGACGAGGCTTGCAAGGCACACACTTCCCTTTCCTATGGGCCACGGCCCACGTCGTGGCAGGCCGTTCCCACCAAGTGGGCCCAACAAAAAGCAACGGGAGTTGGGTTGGATCCCAATATGGGCTTTCGAAATGGGCCGAAAGTTGCCGTCTCTGCTGCATCGATGGGAATAAGTTCACTTTATGTCCGTCAGTGGAGCGAGATAAAATTCAGAGACATTTGATTTACCAATTCGATCAACTTACCAATATCGCTTGTTCGTTGCCGTTAACGTAAGTCGAGAACTATGGAATTCTTTACCCCTGGTTTAATTTCTAAGTGAAACTTATTACATCAATTTTTTTTATCATAAGCTTATTACATCAAATTAGTAGTATTACGTCCTAAAAAAGACAAACCCTGATTTCCGTGCCCAACATTTGACCGTCCGTCTTATTTGAAAAAATTATAAATAAAATTAAAAAGACAAGTCACGCATAAAATATTAATCATGTTTTATCATCTAACAACAATAAAAATACGAATTATAAAAATAATTTCATATAAGACGGACAGTCAAAGTTGGACACGCAAACCTAGGGTTTGCCTTTTTTTTTTTTTGGGACGGAGGGAGTAGGTAGCTAAGCTGATGATGAGTAAGCAGTTCTTGTTGCATTAACTATAGTCATCTCCATAACTCACCGACACGGGCGCATTGATGCAGCTATTACATCCGAATTGATGCAATTAGGTGCTCTGAGTGATCAGATCAGATCAGATCTTCAGAACATATGATCCAAAGCACAGGCATCTGATCTCTGCAATACTGGTACACAGCTGCAACTGATGGATGAGCTATATCCCACCTTTATTCGCCTAACGAGAGACACGTCTCACCAAACGCTAGCTAACTCCGATCCGGCGAGAGATGAGAGCAACGAGTAGTGACTGCTACGCCAAAACCGATCGATCGGCTTCCAAGAAGAATTGGTGACGCTGCTCATCACCAGCTACCGCACCTAACCATCGCCTCATGATATGTACTGGAGAAGAGTATGGGTATAGATAGTGTGTGTTAGTCCTAGCTAACAGCCAGCGGCCAATCTAGCTAATTGGAGTATTACTCCCTCTCTGTAAATATAAGTATACAAAGCGTGTGAAATTTATCCATAAATATAAATGATTTTTTTTGTGAAACCAATTCATCCGGATTCAAGTCCTAGACTTGATACAGTTGCTCACATTGATCGCTAATTATCTTTAAGTGGTAAGTGTACTTCGTCAAACTCAAAATATATCGGTCTGTAATATAAATATTTCATAAACGGCTTGTTTTATCAATCATTTCTCTCTTTTTTATCTTACCACCCTCCTACTATTGACCATATTTTCTTTAACGAGGAATACCAAAGTCTTTTATTCTAAATCTTAGTATTTGCTAAACAACTCGCACATACTTGTATTCGTGGACGGAAGTAGTAGCTAGCATAAGGGGAGAAAAAGAAGAATATATATGTCTTTTGCATCAGCTTTGTGGAAAAGTGGAGTATAACAAGAACAGGATGACTGGGTTGCCCATTGACAAGGCAAAGAGAAAGAAAAGGCACGACTAAAGTTCCTGCCTTTCGATTTTCTCTTCCACACTACAATATTTTTATGGAGAAAAAGGAGGCCGGCTGAACATCTTGGTTAATTTATATTTGGAAAAAAAACATAACCTAAATGCCTCACTATTATCGCATGATTTCATAAGGAATTTGCAGAAAAACTCTATTAGGTCTCTGTAAAATTCTAAACTATGTGGATTCTGGACTCCTGTGGGTAAGTAGTTAAACATCCTCCGAGGAGATAAAATACGCACCGTCCGATCTAAATCCTACGGCACGAAGCAGCCCACGTGACGTGATGGCAATGTGGTAATTCTCATCATCTTCTTCCCCTCAACTGCACCGCAAAAAGCCCACATCTTTCTCGCTTCCACTTCACTCGAACGGCTCCCTCCACTTATAAACCCCACCACCAACTCCTCCAATGGCGGAAATCCCCGACGCTGTGGCCCTCGCCTCCGCTCCAACCCGCGGAATCCGAGCTCGCTGCGTACTGCCCTACCGATTGATCTGAGCCTCGCCGCGCGCCGTGCCCTAGATCGGGAGATCTCGCCTCCGGAGTCCGGCATCGGGGACAGCACAATGGTGGAGACGTCCGGCGGCGGCGGCGGGAGGCTGCACCCCCACGGCCAGCGGCGGAGCGTGGCCGCGTTCCTCGCGGCCAACAAGACGCTGCTCGCCGCCGCGTGGGTCGTCGGGTTCACGCTGGTGTTCCTGTGGCAGAGCGCCAAGGTGTCGGTCGGCGGCGGGGGCGGCGGTTTCCGGCTGCGGTCGGCGCCGCCACCGCCGCCGTCGCGCCCGGCGCCGCTGCTGCGCCCCAAGGCGTACAAACTGACGGATTTTGGCGGCGTCGGGGACGGGCGGGCGGTGAACACCGAGGCGTTCGAGCGCGCCGTCAAGGCCATCGCGGCGCTCGCGGAGCGTGGCGGAGGGCAGCTCAATGTGCCGCCCGGCCGATGGCTCACCGCGCCGTTCAACCTGACCAGCCACATGACGCTGTTTCTTGCCGAGGGCTCAGAAATCCTTGGCATTCCGGTGAGATACCTCATACCTTCCCCGCAAAAAAAGAAAAAGAAAAAGAAAAGGAAAAAGAAAAAGAAAGATGTCTCGTACCTCACACCGTAGAATAGAACTGGAGTGATGCTGTTAATTTTGCAATGCATTTCATGTGGTTCATAGTCTTTTTGTGAAGTTCAAAAAGAATTAGTTCTTTTGAGTGGTTTTGATCGGGTAAGCATGCTGAATAAAAGTGAGTATGTTAATTTTGCAATGCATTTCATGTGGTTCATAGTCTTTTCGTGAAGTTCAAAAATTAGTTCTTTTGAGTGGTTTTGATCGGGTAAGCATATAGCTGAATAAAAGTGAGCTAGCTAGTTATCTTCATGGTTAAAGAAAGTCAATGGTTTAAATGGATAATTTGTTTCTGTCTTATGTGTTGCTGAGACTGAAGTCTCAAGTGATATCAATGTTATTGAAATTTGGAAAAGGGTGGAAATTGGATGATCTAGTTTTCACCTATCTGCTAATTCTGTCCTGGTTGTATAATTTATCTAATTAAGGTCTTTGAAAACATGCTGTGATATCTCAGATGCATGCGCAGAGCTGCATATATTGATTGACAGGTGTACCGATTCCTTATGTTTCCATGGCAGGACGAGAGGTATTGGCCGCTCATGCCTGCATTGCCGTCTTATGGGTATGGCAGGGAGAGGAAAGGACCTCGCTTTGGAAGTCTCATTCATGGACAAAATTTGAAAGATGTAGTCATTACAGGTTTGAAGTGTTTTCTGAATAAACTACACCACCTAATGATGTAGTCGTAGAATTGTGAATTAAGCAACATCAGTGACAGAAGTGCATGGTGTGAATTTTAAGCAATTTAATGATGGAAACTTCTCCTACTTGGCAGTATGTTATGGTGACATAAAACAACTGTTTTACCCATTTTTATCCCCTGGTCTGAATGAACTTTCTTTCAGTATGCATAATCGCACTACCTGCTCATGTAAAAAATAAATAAAAAGTTAAAACACTCTTATTCTCTTGTTGTTGTGTTCCTTACTGATACTTTGCTAAGTATAATATGCAAGTCCACTGTAATGGAAACACTTGTACTATAGAGATTCCAGTATGCATTTGGTTCTCATCCTTGCACTAATAGAGCATTTGGTGTTTCTGTATCACTTCTTCACTGGATGATAGTTATTTAACTTTCACATGCTCCCTATTTTTTCTCTGTTGAATAGGACACAACGGTAGCATAAATGGACAGGGTGAAGTTTGGTGGATGAAGCATCGCAGAAGGATACTGAATAATACAAGACCTCCTCTTTTGCAGCTGATGTGGTCCAAGGACATTATTGTTGCAAATATAACATTGAAGAATTCACCTTTCTGGCACTTCCACCCATATGATTGCACGAATATAATTGTTTCTAATGTTACTATCTTAGCTCCTATTTCTAGTGCTCCAAACACAGATGGCATAGATCCAGGTAATCATACGAACCTTTCTTCAGTAATTTCCAATCATCCTGCATAATTTCAGCTTCTTGTTATACCATCTAGGTTTGTTTCTGTTATCAATGACAGTCATTTTTTTTTATTTGGTGATGCTGACATATAGCTGTATACAGATTCTTGTCAGGATGTGCTTATTGAGAATTGCTACATTTCAGTTGGTGATGATGCCATAGCGGTAAAGAGTGGGTGGGATCAATATGGGATTGCATATGGGCGCCCATCTCGTAACATTGTGATACGCAATGTAATGGCTCGTTCATTGGTCAGGTAACAGTTGAGTCATTTTTGGCTGCATTGCTTCATCTAAAATATTTCTTTGCATATCTTTTTCAAATCCTGCTCAAGATAAAATGGTATGAGAAAGAAACTATTAAATTAGGATTAACTTTTAAGTTCTTTTGAATTGAATATAGAGTATTACAGGTAAGGTTTACAACAGTTGTCTTGGTGTGTGCAGTGCTGGAATTTCAATTGGCAGTGAGATGTCTGGTGGGATTGCAAATGTTACAGTGGAGGATGTCCGCATTTGGGAGTCACGGCGAGGTTTGAGAATAAAGACTGCCATAGGAAGAGGGGGCTACATCCGCGATATCTCCTATCGCAACATAACATTCGACAATGTCCGTGCTGGTATTGTGATAAAGGTTGACTACAATGAGCACGCTGATGATGGGTATGACCGGGATGCCTTTCCAGACATCACGAACATATCATTCAAGGAAATACATGGGCGAGGTGTCCGGGTGCCAGTCCGTGCTCATGGCAGCAGTGACATTCCCATCAAGGACATCAGCTTTCAGGACATGTCTATCGGCATCAGCTACAAGAAGAAACATATTTTCCAGTGTTCCTTCATTGAGGGGCGTGTCATCGGGTCAGTGTTTCCAAAACCATGCGAGAATTTGGATCTCTACAATGAACAAGGGCAGCTTGTTAAGCGTGCAGCAATGGTAAACAGCACGGAAGTTGATTATGACATATGATGCACATGAAGTATCATATAGGTGGCTAAGGCTAACAGCAGAACATGGGTGGCATTCCCATTCTCATTTTTGTTCTTTTAGTCTTTCTGTGTTTTTTGAGATTAGAACTGTATATACATAGGAGATTCACCTCTTCATAGGTTTGAATGCAGTGGCTAATTGTATCTCTCATTTCATTTGTCCACCAGCATTTTGTTCTTGCTGCCAAACATGTAATACAACCTTGCAATCTTAGAAATACACTTGGCCATTCACCATCCCTGCCCAACTGAAAGTAAAAGATGTTAATTATTGTTTTATCGGTGCTTGATGATGTCAATTGTCAGAGTGGTATGAATTTTGGCAAAAGTTTTTGTACCTTTGCTTTCTTTTTCTTTTTTCACTTTCACCTCCCTCAGACCTGGACTCTTGGTGGAGCTAGACGGCTGGAAAGTAAAGTATGTTTAAGTTACATTTTTATTTTATTTTTATTTACTACCATACTTTATAAATTTATCTTTCAAGTTTCCTTTTTACAGTGGAAGCTGCATGGTTACATGACAAGGAGTTCAGGAGTGAATGCTGTGAACAAGAGAACAATCATGAAGCAAGGTTGGACAGAGCTTGAGGAAGTGGTGAACTTTCTTTTCTGAGGACAGGGAACCAAATCTTTCCTGCTCTCAGCCTGAGCCAAGTGTAAGTCACCCATACCATCATTCTATCTACTTATGGCCACTCTTGTTCCCGATTCGTTCTGTTCTTAACAAGTACTACACATCTTTATCAATTTGTGAAAGAGGAGCACCATGGATAGATATTTACTAGATGTTTTTGTGGTTCTGAGAGATTGATAGGTATTGTGTAGCAAGTAACTGTCAGAGTCAGGGATTCAGATAGCTGGGGATATGCCAATCTTTGTAGTACAAACAGATAAGGTCCTCCATGGCTATCGCTGTTATTGGATCCCACACATCAACAACCACATAAATTTACAAACATGTGCTCTTATTCTTATTCTCTTATCACTGTTGCCGTGCTGATCATTGTACTGTCACTGCTGGTTTCTGCAGCCTGTAGACTTGTCAACGGAATCAACTAGAAGTTCAGAACCAATGCTTGATAACTAAAAAGTGAGTTCATTGCTATATATTGTTTAACAAACAACACTTAGTCCATTAGTTACAATAAAAATGGTTTACGTACTTGCAATGTCATCATAAAGGTTTCTTAAATCTTAGAGAGATGTCACCACTGTTCTGTAAACATCACTTTCACTTACCCTATTTGCACTCTTTTTGCAGCTTCTGGGAAAAAAAATTTCTATGGTTCAAAACCATTTGGATTAAACACTGCACCATGATCAAGCAGTTGTGAATCACGTTCACCTGTGAGGTCAGACCACACGTAATTTCTTTTGCTTTCCCGTATCAAACTCACTGGAAAAGACCTGTAACAGGACTATTCACTTTGAAACGAGTTGTCTGATCTCTGAATGTGTCAGCTGACTTTTCTGAGCTTCTGAAGGAACAATGAAGCAAATTGATTTCTTCCACAAGACAAAAGGTGATCATGCTCCCAGGTGGCTCTTCATATTAATCGGTTGTACCATGATTTATAAGCAGGACCATCACATTGTTAGCAATTAACACAAGCTTGATCGATCAGCGAAGCCAAGAGGTAGAAGAGAAGTTTCTGTGAGGTAGGTTTGTACGCATTGTGCTGCTTGTGCATTGCATGTGTGCTCGTGGTCCATAGAAAAAGGTACAATTTTATAGTCTATCCAAACGCGTGCCGTGCAAATCCCTTTTTTTTCCCCTGTTTTTCTTAATGAGATCCTTCGGTTCTTTGTCTCAAGACTGTCAGGTGTGTTAGCTAAGTGTCACTCTCAGGAAATTTATGGCACTTGTCTAATAATTAACTATATATAAGGCTAAGGAGGCTCAATATAGTAAACCCAAGACTATACATTTCTTGTGTGCCATAATTATTCATGAAAAATTTCGCCTTTCCGTTCGTTACACGCACACGTTTTATTGCCATGCCAGGACGCCAAACTTGGAGCGAGCTCTCCATAAAACATATGGATCTCTACGGTTTTCACATAATTTAGTTCAGTTTTCATAAATTCCTTATAAAATGCCTTAAACATATCCCTTCTACCATGTTTCCTTGTGTTTGCAAAAATTGTTCCATATGCTCGCCGTGGCATCATATCCTGCAAAGAGAGAGAATGGCACATTATTTTTGGCTGTGTTTAGTTCCTTTCAACCTTACAACTTTTCCGCCACATCAAATATTTGTATACATGCATGGAGCATTAAATGTGGACGAAAAAAACCAATTGCACAGTTTGCATGTAAATTACGAGACAAATCTTTTGAGCTTAATTACGCCATGATTTGACAATGTGGTGCTACAGTAAACATTTGCTAATGACGGATTAATTAGACTAAATAGATTCGTCTCGCTGTTTACATGCGAATCTGTAATTTGTTTTTGTAATTTGTTTTTGTTATTAGTCTGCGTTTAATACTTTAAATGTGTGTCCGTATAGGTTAATTTTTTTTTTTTTTTTACCAAAACAGCTAAACACGGCCTTTGCCCATTCAAGGCAAGTAACTTTGCAAGTGGACATTCGTGAGATCTCATGATCAGACGGTGACGGTGACAAGTTGACAACTCTTACATGAGGATTGACCCGTCAAAAGTCAGAAGAATTCTCCAAGCTGTACCTCCAAATTCACAAGGGACGAGGACTACTCTTAATAACAGTACGTGACTCCGTGTTACAGTTATGTGACCAACCAGTTAGTGACCGTGCATTCATATTGCATGATAAACAGCTCCCCAGAACCTTGATAGCACTTCCTTTCATACTTTCTAGTAGCTAAGAAAAAAATAGTCTTAAAAAGCTAGTCAGCATAGATTATCATGTAAGATTGAATTTGATTTATAACTCGAGAAAAATAAACAAACTGAAAAAGTGAGAGCATTTGACATTGGATTTCTTTGTTCATCCATAGACCGAGTTTGACCTTACATATATAGTGTTTGTTGTGAGCTAATATGTGATACAATAATCTTTTGTTTAATTTTTTGTAGACACTAGCATATTGCATATGCGTTGCAACAGATCATTAACCCGCTATTACCATAATTTTTTTATATATCACGTATTAATTTATACATATATTTGTTAGTGATATATGGACCATCTAGCCCCACACTATTATTTTTTTTCTTTAAAAAAGAGTTTGATGGTAGAGGTGATTGACATGTGTTCCCTTTAGCGCTGTAGTCCTTTTACCTTTTAAAAAAGTAGGGAGTTGATGGTGGGCCGTGGGGTGGAACTGCCACCATTACTCTTTTAAAAGTAGTATAGATTTAGATCATATGTATAAAATAAAATAAGATATCTCTTGGTTTTCATGTTAATTGGGATTTTCACATCTCTTTTGGTTTCTGACAAAAAAAAAAAGGGAACTGGGTAGGGTTATAAGCCACGACTATAATTTCAACTTGAAACATAATTTTGGGGTTTTTTATTTTATTATTTTCTATTTTTAGGCTTGGCCTTTGGCCATAAAGAATAGGAGTATAAATGTCTTAATTACTCTAAAAGTAAACTTTTGTTAATTCGTTTGTTCTTCAACTGCTTAATTAATACCCATTTGCTGACACTTATTATACATGTGCTGTGCTGGTAATTTGCACACGCCATTCACATGGTCGAGAAATGGCAGTGCAGAGGAAAGTGTCATAGTTACTACTTTGTTTGTTCGTTGACAGTCAGAAAGACAAACATCCTATCTCCTTTCTTTGAAAAAACATTTGCGTGCATGCATGCATGTTTGATCTTCTAATTAACTGAACTCTGCACAAGTACTACCGAAAGTTGCTGTAATTATTGCGTTGCGGCAGCAAGTGCATGCACGGATTTGAAATCTTAATTTGGACGCTTGAAGAGAAGTATTAGCGCCTAATTGGTTGACAACTAATTTTGTCACACGTCGCTTTAGGTAAACCACAGTTTCAGAAGATAGTGTTTGGTTTATATCACAACTCTATTTTATCTAAATTTTAATCACCTGGCCCACATGTCATACACTATATTTATTGTCTATTTTTTTTCATGAGCTTAGTTTATTACTATTTTGTTTGCCAAAAGATGTGATAAGAGTAAACTTAGTCATCTTAATAAAAAATGTGAGGCAACACTAGTTACCTTAGTCGCCTTAGTTTACCAAATACTATGTTTTTTCATCATGTGTAATAGCGTGTGTTTGTTTTACGTTTTGACAGTGATGAAGCTGATGAAGAAGCTACACTGGGCTCCTTTGCATTGAGGATTGTAATATGAATTTTGGAGGATTTTGTTTTTCAAAAGTAAAATTCCTACATAACCATTTCATCATAGGAAAGAATAAAAATTCTTTTACAAAACTAAATTCTTATGACTGAGTTTTATAGGAAAATAAGTGATAGAAACTATCATTCGGTTTGTTTGTTTCCGGTGATGTACCTAAGAGATTCTATTTGACGTACATGTATTTTACATTTCTCTAAAATTAGATAAACATGTGACGATGATTTTTTTCACATGTTTGATCATCCGTCTTATTCATAAATTTTATGTAATTATAATTTATTGTTGTGAGTTGTTAAATCACTCAAAGTACTTTATGCATGATTTATATCCTATACTTTATATCATATACATTTGTATAAAAAATTTTAAATAAGATGAATGGTCAAACATATGTTTAAAAATCATCGGTATTATCTATAAAAAATAGAGGGAGTTTTTTCTGTTTAGTTTTATTGTATCCCGTGTTTTAAAGGGCCCTACATACGGTTTTATCAACGTGTCTCGTGCTGTGGCCACTGCCGTGAAGAAGTAGAAGTGGGTGAACGTTTAAGTTTGCAAGTCACCATCATGTCATAAAAGATGCTACTCCGTACATCTCATTTTTCCGAGAGAATCTAATTAAATACTCCTTAATTCCATTTGTGCTCATATCTCACTGTCTGGCATACAGTAGATCCTTAATTCCCTGTGTCACTTACATGTGGATCCGCAGCATCTTTTGTGTAGGTAGAATGGGTGCTAAGGGCTTTTTCCGATTGTCACAGATTGAGACAAAAAGATTACTGTTGTTTTCACCTCTTGATCAACGGATTGAAGTGTTGAACTATTGCGACTAGTAGGAATAAAAAAGATCGGAAACTTAACATACGGAACTAGCTATCTGTATTCGTTTTCATTTTTTTAATTTGAATTATAATAAAAACCTCGATACGAAAATGGAATCGATTATCGAAAAAAGATATGAAGCAACTACGAAACAAAACAAATATGACAAAGATTACTTATCGGAATATAAAAACCTCTCAAATTGGTCTTTCTGAATCAATGAAAAAGATATGGTTTGTTATTTTTTTAAAATAATAAGTCAACATTTCTAAATTCTATATGCATGGTCAATTACCTACGCGGTTCCATAAACATTTGTGAAAATTGATTTTTATAGTTGATTCTTAACCCACATGTAAAAATGGTTTTTCACTTCCTTGAGAGATCCTTAATTGATGTATATATGTATATGAGTTTTTTTTAAATTGATTCATACGTACGGATATACGGATAAAATTGCGGATAGTTCCCAACTTTTTCGGATATCCA
The DNA here is from genome assembly GCA_009805545.1 of Oryza longistaminata. Taxonomy (NCBI): domain Eukaryota; kingdom Viridiplantae; phylum Streptophyta; class Magnoliopsida; order Poales; family Poaceae; genus Oryza; species Oryza longistaminata. The sequence goes on from CM020179.1 coordinate 42,863,346, forward strand.
TTGGATGCTAGTCCTACCATATTCATTTCCGTCTTTTTTTAAAAAAAAACTATCCGTATCCGTTTCCGTGTTTGGCACTATCCATAAATTATCCATTGGGACTATCCGGCGCTGACTTGTGATTGCAATTTTTCGCTACCCTCCAGCATGCAAATATCTCACCTGAAATTTTCTCCTTTTTTCAAAATTTATTAAACTTTTAAATAATTTTGTGCAAAATGTTCCAAAACTTCAGAAATTTTGGGGTCAATTTTGGTGACCTCGAAATTTCTGGAATTTCGGTGAAAAACGAAAGTGTAAACCCCGATTGCGACACCGAACTGATATACTGTGTTGTATATATCACATCGCCCAGTTGGATCATTGTATATTACAGTTCTACCTTGCAAAATGTCACATGTTTGAAAATGACGTCTTTAAAATTTGCCTATGTGACAAGTTGCTGCTGGATGAATATGCACCTAGCTAGAAGAACAGGAAGCTTTTTATCAAAGCTTTAGCTCATGAAATAGACATGTTAATAAGCCTGAGCTTATTTTGCAGTGTGTGATGGGCATGCAGATCAGATCACATACATCAAATTAAGTAATTAAGCACAACCTCAACTACCCCCCTAAAACATTTTTTTCCCTAAAAGGGGAGTTAAAATACAATGAACATTTCTGTATATATAACCTTACTGACAAAACTTGCCTCACTACTTATCATATTGGTGAGTACTAGTACTATTTACCCATAGTGCTTTGAATAAGATACCATTTAGCATGCAAGACATATGCACACGACCATCGCAAAATATCGTTAATTCTTTGAAAAAACGTTTTGAACGTGTAGAAACTAAATTAATGGCCGTCTATTCTAGTTAATGAATTTGTGTGTGTGTGTGTGTGTGTGTGGCAGCTAAGCTACCATCAATGCCAGCTGATCCCATGCATAATGCATTAATCGATGCATGTAATTAGTATCGGAAGTAGGAGTCTCGCGTGTCAAAGCTCCAAAGCGAAGTGCTGCTCTCATCTACGTCGACCATGTCGTCGTCGCACGACGGCAACGGCGGCGACGGCGGCGGCGCCTGCAAGAAGTCGTAGGCATGGCCGCCGCCCCAGCCGGGCGGCGAGTACAGCGGCGGCGGGTGCGCCATGACCGGGCGCCAGTCGATGCTGCCGTCGGCGCGCACGGCCGGCGCCACCACCTCGCTGCCGGTGGCGAGCACCGGCGGCGGCGACAGCGAGGGCGGCGACATGAGCGCCGCGGCCGCCTGCTGCGGCGTGACGTGGGCGCGGTTGGCGTGGGAGAGCGCGGCGGCCTGCACCTGCCGCGGGTCGCTGCTGCGGGCTCGCACGACGGCGGCGAGTCCGGGAAGTTGAGGTCGGCGCCGGCGGCGCCGTGGCCGCGGAGCGTGACGAAGGCGCATCGAACGCCCGCGCGGCCTTCTCCGGCGAGTCGTAGAGCGCCAGCCAGATGCGGTCGCGGCTGTTGGGCAGCCGGATCTCCGACACCCACTTCCCCACTTCCGCCGCCGCACGCCCTTGTACTTCTTCTCCATCTCCGGCGGTGACGCCGCCACTGGCGACGACGATGACATCATGCAGTGACGTTGCACGTACGTGTACGTGCTGTGTTGATGGTGGCTTTGGGTTTGCTTGCTGCTGGATCATCTTGGCGGGGTCGCCTCGGCTACTTATACCGTCGCCATGCGTCGTCGGGTGGGACGCGTTGACTCGCCATGGCGCGTCGGACGGCGACGTGCAAGGTGTCAGCCAGCAACCAAAGCTTAGCGAGGCGATGCTACTACGACTAGGTTGAGGTTGATTTCGATCCTAACTTGGATTCTACTAGATATATCGGCCGGTGGGCCTTTTGTCTTTATTCGATATACTCTTTTTAAAGACAAAAATTATGTTATGATAGCATAATTATTAGTTACTACCTCCGTTTTAGATTAGAAGGCTTTCTAATATTGCCCACGTTCATATAGATGTTATGAATCTAGACATACATATATATCTAAATTCATTAGCATATATATGAATGTGAGCATGTTAAAAGTTTTATATATGAAACGGAGAAAGTATGTTGTTATCATCAACTGTTGAGGCACTGTGTTTAGTATAATGAGATTATTTTCTGAATAGTGGATGGAACATGTACCGGGCAATTAAGGAGAAGGGATTACCTATAAATTTTTCTGACCAATGGATATACCCATTTTAAATACAATAAAAAATAAACATGTCAAAAATCGTAATCTACAGAAAAACCCATTGTAAAATCTAATTTTGATACACCGTAATTGCGTTAAGTGCGCGTAACTGATTGTACTATAAGTTGAATATAAGAATATAATTCTTGATGCAAGATTTTGTGAATGAAAAAGGGAAAGATACGATCCTAAATATATCGCAAGTGAAATAGCAAATCTGAAGAGAAAATGTGTATTAATGCAAAATGAACTGCACAAAATGTGTCTCTTACTCTCTTGATACAAAGGCACAAGTGCATTGTTAAAGAAGAGCATGTCTCTACAACTGCAAATCACCTCGGTGTTGAAAATATCACTGGATTAATGAACATCCATGCTACCAAATTACTACTACCAGATATGCTTCACGTACTACTACTCCAGCACAAAATGATTTCCGTCAAACAATTCATCGCCATTCATCCATGAATCTTGACCGCTGTCCTTTGTTCTTAAGTTGCGCGAGCAAAATTAAAGCATTGCTCATGATCGTGGCTGCAGTTTATTTTATTTTTTAACCTGTCTCATTTAAATATAAAAAATAAACCCTACAATATGTATTTTGAAAACAACCTTTTTAGCCACACCACCTATGCTAGTCAAATATTTTTCGTTGTTGCCACGCCAAAGTCTTTCTTTTAGGTAAGATTGTGTTGTCACTAACGAGGATGACATGAACAAGAGGTTTTAGATTTAGTAGTAAGTTTTGATTGGTTTATTTTTTAAATTATATGAAAGTGGAGTTAAAAGAAATAAGAGAATTCGGGTGCACCGGATATCCATGGCCCCCTCCGATACCAGTTTTTCTTTGATAACGTGTGGTGTGGCAACAACCCTGAGTTCCGACAGGTCGGAATGAAACCTAAATAACAAAAGTGGATTCCCTACTAGCACCTTTCTGGCACTGCACCGCATGATGATTGGGCTAAGTAAACTGGATCCGTCAGCAGTAAGAATGGGTCAAATAGGTAAAGTGGAATAGTTAGCTCATGTGACTAATATGATCCTTAATGCAATCTACTCGATTGACTGGTTGAATTTCTTTTCATCAAGATAAAAATAAAATTAACTCGTCTGATAAAACCAATAAACTATATGCATACCTCTAACCAATTAGTATTAAGATGACTAATTTAATTTAGTACATATAGATTACAAATATGTCCATCTCATTTTAAAAAAACAAAAAATAAAACGTACTTTAGATTTTTTTTTTATGTCTGCCTTAGAATTTTGAATGGACAAAGTACACGATATAAACATCTTGGTGACACAGATTCCAATACAATTGCAATTGGGTGTGAGGGGAACCCAAGCAATTAAAATTTCAAAAATTAATCAATAAGATAACTAAAAGAGAATATTTTTTTGCTTAACCTTAATACTTATTAAATAATCTAGAAAAATATATTTAGAAATAGAGGGAGTAACAAGGATCAAGTCTAATGTAAAATTATATTTAGAAATAAAGGAAGTCTAATGTAAAATTAAGGCACATTCATATATATTTATTTATGATATTCTATTACTCCATAGTATATCGGGAATTAACGGACATGTATATTTTTTATTACCTCAAGATACTCCCTAGAAAGTGACAAAAAAAATTCCTTTCAGAGTTAATTATACGTGGTTAATTTGAGCCACGATACTTTATTATTCCTTTGAAGTTATTAGTGTCATGCTCATGCATTATCAGTTACCACGAGACCATAAAAAGACATGTAACCTAGCGGTTGCAATGACCTAAGTAGTATCCAAAGGTTCTGAGTTTAAATCTATATATGAGCGAATTTTACATTGGATTGTTTGTGGGACTAAGTTCTCAACATAAATAGCTGCATATATCCGATTAGACGTAAAGGCCGGGTAAACAATACTTTTATCTAAAAAATAATAAAAAAAAGTTACCACGAGATTGAAATTATACTAGTTGATTTTTGTCTGGAAACACAAATCTTTAGGTGCGGTGGTCTTTTTACTAGCAACCTTTTACGTGGGGAACTAAGGCTGAGTTCTTATTCCAGTTATCCCAACTCACACCTCTCATTTTCCGCGCGAACGCTTTTCAAACTGCTAAACGATGTGTTTTTTGCAAAAAAGAATTATACGAAAGTTGTTTTAAAAAATCATATTCATCTATTTTTCAAAAGAAAATTAGTTAATACATAATTAATCGTTGCAATAATACGTGCTTTGTTGTGCATGCTGGGGAGGAGGAGTTCCCAACCCCTCCTCCCGAACATAGCCTAAGATGATGAGGACAAGGACAAGGAAGACTCGGTTTCTAAAGTATTCACAGTAAATTTAGTCGTATAATTTTAAAGTTATCAGGCCACGCATTCATCCATTTTGGTTTGTGTTTAGTTCCACGCCAAAATTGGAAATTTGAAGAAATTGGAACGATGTGACGGAAAAGTTGTAAGTTTATGTGTGTAGAAAAGTCCGATGTGATGGAAAAGTTGGAAGTTTGAAGAAAAAAAGTTGAAATCTAAACAGGGCCTTTTTCTTTTTTGTCAAAATCAATACTGTTTGACTACACCGCATGCATCGCTCTCTCCTTTATTTGATACTACAGTGATCTGTCACTATGCAGTAGTACCAGTTTTGGATCATACTCATACAGGGAGATCCGAGATTTGGCCGCCGTAAAATAAAGTTGGATATAGATGGACTTTGAACTTTGAATTCAAGAGCTATATAGCTGCTGCCTCGAATCGTACACATACAGTATAGAGTACTCCTCCAGTAGTACTGTATCATGAATGAATTGGAGGCTGGAGCTAGCTAGCACAGCAGAGACGACACAGAACGGTCAGAGAGTCAAAGCATGGAAGCGGTTTGACCTCGCGGCTCGCGCGCGGTCGGTCGGTCGGGTTCCCAGCCTCCAAGCGGCGGGGCGAGGCGAGGCGAGGAGCTGTAGTGAGAAAGGAGTACGTGGAGACGGCTCGCCATGGCGACCATGGAACGGATCGTGCGATTCCGGCTTGACGAACGGCTTTGGCCTTGGCCGGTTCGCTTGCTTGCTGCTGCTACCTGCCAAGGAGATCGTGTCGCTCCGGCCGCGAGAACCCTGCCAGCTGCCAGGGAGATTGTGTCGCTCCGGCCGCGAGGCCCGCGCGCGCGTGCCATCGGTTGCGGCCACGTAGTACGAGCGCGCGGGTGTCGCCGCATAGTTGCGAGTCAAGAGCAACAACAATAATATACACCCGCAATGGTAAAGTAAGATACTCTCTATAAAACATGTACATTTCAGCAATAGACTAGATTAATAGTAGACCACCTCAATAGTATGTTTACATGGGTATCTATAGCTCTCTAATACATTGCCTCGTTTTTCTATATAGACTATCTCCAGGTTAGTACATAGCTTTGCTTTCTCTCTTCATTTAATCTCTTCTAAGTAGAAAAATATGCTGACATGGATCACTTATAGAGAGCCTATAGATAACCATTGCGGGTGTCCTTAAGGGAACTAGCTATAAATATATTTCAAGAAGATAAGAGAGAAGAAGAAAAGTAGCGGACTATAGATTTGTTGCAGCTGCTGCAACACGGACTCCACGATTTCAAGATATGTATGTGTATGATAGGTATGATCATGTATTAATTGTGTAATACTCCCTCTGTCCTAAAATATAACAATTTAGGACATGATGGAACACATCCTAATCCATGGACTAGGATATGTCCCATCCAGTCCTCGGTTGCTATATTTTGAGACGGAGGTAGTATATGTTTATAGACAACTATTATATGAATTGACTATAGATAATTGGAGTCAGTAGTTGGCTATACTATTAAATTTGCTCTAGGGCTGTGTTCTGTGAGAGTTGGGAATCCTCACCTCCTGATACGGGAGCAATAGATTAGCATACAATTATTAAGTATTAGCTAAAAACACTAAAAAAATAAGTTAATACGATTTTTTCAAAGCAACTTTCCTATAATTTTCTTTTTTGAAAAAAAAAACACTGCGTGGAAAAAGAGGAGAATGAGTTGGAACAAGCACAAACGAACTGAAGGGGTTGTTCACTAAAGTATACTGTTTTCAACACAACTCTACCATATTTTGGTAATTTTGGAATCTTCAATTCTCGTAAACTTCTACCAAAATTTGAAAAGGCCTCACGTCAAAGACCGCAAACCTTTATTTACCATAATAAAATTTGGTAATACAAAATTTGATATTACTAAAAAATGTTAAGGTTTGAACAAGCTCGAAATGTTGAGTCGTTGTACTTCAGAACAAAATGTTGAATGGTTGTTATTCAAATGAAAAATAAAATGTTGAATGATTGACTTGTCACTTGTCAGGGCCCTGACCGAGATACGTGCGCAAGCATCTGATGGTTTATGTGGTGTTTGCATATGCTAGAGCTTAAGCGCGGTAGCGCCGCGGCGCTGGTGTTTTCGTGGTTCTTTGTCGAATAGCTGTCGCGGCACGTATCTCGGTCGGTCGAGACGTGTAGAGCTCGCGGTCGGAGTTCGTGAGGCGGACAAAAAAAAAGGAGGGTGATGGAGAAGGATAGATGAGGATACATGGGATTGTGGGTGAGACAATGAGTGGACAAGAATAGAGGTGGAATATGGAAGGTGCTTTGGGAATTTTAGCGAAGATTCACAATATAATGGTGATGGCTTAGATAGGATATGTACAAATTTGTCGATATTTTTCACTTGCGTTGTAGTAGTACAATTACACTTTCATTCTCAAGTCTCAGCTTCTAAAATCTGCATTAATCCATTCTACACGTTAGATTTTTGTTCTTCGTTCTCAACTTGACCGATAAATTTTAGGGTAAATTGGAACCATGCCATCACAATTTTGCAAAGTTTAATATATGCCATCGGTATCTCAATGACATGTAGGATCCACATGAGTCAATGACATGTGAGGTCAGGATGGCATATCTCAAATTTTGAGAAATTATAATGGCATGGTTCCAATTTTCCCCGCATCCATTCCATATAACCTTAAATGGGGTCTATTTTCACATCGTACCTCACTTACACGTTCATCGTTTCTACGTGTAAAAGGGTTAACCAGATACTATTATTAGAGCATCAAGACTTATAAGCTAACCCTTACCCAGCTAAACTTTCTAATATTATATTTAAAACACATTGCTAACACTTATGGGCTACTTAGGTCACCACCAAGTAGTGACACGTGAATCAGCTATTTGAGCTGAGCTATTTGTGACACGTGAAACCAGGTGAATAATTAGCACATAATTAACTAACTATTATAAACTTAAAGATAGATTAATTTGATTTAAAAAAACTTCAATATGAAAAGTTTCTGTAAAGTACACATCATTTAGGAGTATAGGAAACATGCTAATGGAAATCGAGGAAGTAGCCCAACAAAATATCCATGTCGAATGGGACCTTAAGCACGCATACCAAGCGCTAGTATCACGGGCCTATTTGGGAACTTAGGAGATGAAGGGGAGTTTAGAGGGAGTTGATGACAGGATAGTCATAAGAGTTTGGTTTTTGTTCTTAGTCTCCTGTTCCGAGACAAAGTTTCGTTCGATTTTTTAAGTGATGATGGATGGCTCAGATATAATTAACTATACTTAGAGAAGAAATTCCCACCCCCACCCCGGTATTAAAAGCGAGGGAGTTAGAGGACAAACTCTCCACCCCAATCCCTCCTAAAACTCCCACACCCACAGTCCAAACCCTGTACTCTCATTCCCTCAATCTCAGAAGAGAGGAAATTCCCTACCAATTCGCACCTCCTCCTACCTGTACTTAAAAAGAACTCCCTCCGTCTCATTTTAAGTGCAGCCATGGTTTTCCGCGCCCAACTTGAACCGTCCGTTTTATTTGAAATTTTTTTAAAAAATTTTAAAACATAAGTCACGAGTAACGTACTATTCATGTTTGATCATCTCATAACAACAAAAATACTAATTATAAAAAAAATTTCAAATAAAACAGACGATCAAAGTGAGCAGAAAGTGAGCAGTGAGTTCAACGATAACCCCCTGGTTCCCCTATGCCCAATAAAGCTCCCAGCCAAACCCCACCATTGATTGGTGCCATAAGGGTTCAAATTCTAGCGTCTACGATTAATAAATGGATATGTGCATCCTAATTGGTGCAAAGGCTAGGATTCATTCTCCCATTTTTCTATAAATCATTACAAAGCTGAAAACAACCAAAAAAAAGTTGGCATTCATTATCATTTATCAGTACGATATACCACCACCCCAATTTTGGTGTAACAAAAGGGGATTCGAGTAGCTTTAATGTTATCTCCAGGAGCAATATTTTCCAAAAATGATGGTTGCTGAAAGGGCATAGTACGATGGATGGCTCAGCTGAGCGCACCTGGTAATTCAGGAGAGGACGGCCATTAGATCTGACACCCGCAACACTATGTAGCTCGTGCCATCAGAGCCCTTGAACTCGCTGCCAGCATATTTGGAATATAGAACAGTGCTGCCTGCAGAGACCGACAATGGAATCCTCTTGCCTTCCTCATCCAGAGGACCAGGGCCAACAGCCACGACCTGTCACCAATCAACCAACACATCATTACCTCCTTAACTTTGATCAAAACCACAAAATATCCAGCAGAACTAACAAATTGAGTGACTGACCGTTCCAATAGACGGCTTCTCCTTTGTTGTTTCAGTAAGCAACAGGCCACCAGGAGTTTTATCTTCAGCTTCAGCGACCTATAGTATGAGAAAAGGGTAGGAAAACAAGGAAGAAATTATTACAATCAAAAGGAGGGCGGCCTCAGCTTTGGTTGGCCATGCCTACTTAATCAACAACATTACACTGCTATCCAGACAAATGTATAAGAAATGTCTACCTTGACAAGAACACGATCACTAAGAGGCTTCATGTCCTTTGCATCATCAGTCTCCAGAATACCAATGATGTCATCCTCTTTAAGAATCAGATGGTTTGAATCATTCAACTCCACCTCTGTTCCAGCATATTTTGAATATACGACTTGGGATCCAACCTATGCAAGTCACATATGTGCATTTTAGTATATTTTCTTTTGTTTGCCAACAGTAATAGCTTGTTTACACTCAAAATGATCACACTTCGAGAAATTTAAAAAACAATCAAGTAAGATAGAAACCTCAATAAAATATGTAACATCTTAAGTCAAAACAGGCAACATAAATCCTTTAACAACTTTATCATACCCAACTTTTCAGCATGCTCATTATTGGATTATTAGCCACGGGTCCAATGCTAAATCCGCTAGTTAAACTCTTTTTGTTTCAGATCTGATTTCTGTATTCATGTACCTGGAGGCTGGAACAGGCGAGCCTCGCACCTTATTATTATTCTATAATAGTTCTTTGGACAGGTTGGTTGGAACCTACCAACCAAATGATACATGGAAACAAATGCTCCAGACAACTGGAAGAAACAATGCTTTATGATCCATGAATGACTAGTCGAATAGCTGTACCAGTAAGGCTCATTGATTCTGTTAGAAAGCATCATACGTATTTTTTCACTATATTGCAAAGAAAAATATACCTGAATGCTAACTTCCACTTTGTTATCCCCAACAGTTCGTCCCTCCCCAATGGCAACTACCTCACCCCCTTGGGGTTTAGACTGAGCAGCCGAAGGAAGCAAAATCCCACCAGTTGTCTTCTGCTCAGCAGACTTAATCTTTACAAGCACTTTATCAGCCAAGGGCTTGAGCGTTGTATACTGCAAGTGAATAACAGAACATAACTTCATCACTGAAAAGCATAAAAATATATTTTCTGGAAAAGAAACTAAAATATTAAGCATAGAGTAAATGCTTTCAACCCCCCCCCCCCGAGCACCCGGACGGCCGCCGGCGGCGCCTGGCGGAGCGCGTCGCGGGAGGCCATCCCCTTCGTGGCGAAGGCCACCGCGCCAACTCCAGCGGCGGAGAACTGCACGGGCGCCATCTCCGGTGGATTGCTCGCCGCGAAATCCGAGCGGCAGCAGGAGATAAACCCTAGAGCAGCGGAAGCGCAGCGCGGAGAGAGCAGCAGCAGCCGACGCGAAGCGGAGTGGGGAGGAGACGCTTTATCCCAAACGGCGAACGCGCACGAATGTGACAAAATATTTTGGTGGGCTTGTTTGGGCCCAAACTACTACTGTATACACATCCATAAAATTTCTTCCAAAAATTTAGGCCCCTTTCATTCAAAGGAAATTCATAGGAATTTTAGAGGATTTTATTCCTATAGGAATTTTTCCTATATAGCCCTTTGAATCAAAGGAATGGATCCTATGAAATCCTATAAAATTCCTATAGAATGCCTCTTCCCATGCAAATTTTGGAGGAAATTTAACATGAGGTAAAACCTCTTGGTAACTTTTCTTTGAGTCTATCTCTCTCATCCAATTCCTGTGTTTTTCCTGCGGTTCAATCAAACGGTCATTCCTGTGTTTTTCCTGTGTTTTGCAATCCTATGTTTTACACTTACATTCCTATCAAAATCCTACGTTTTTTCTATTCATACGTTTTCTCAATCCTGCGATTCAAAGGGGCCCTTATCTGATATAAATCTAATTAGTTTATGACTTACATGTAACTACAATATAATTTATATAACTTTTAACATTTTCGTGATAATACGTTATTTTTGTGTAGCGAAGGTCGCAAGATTGAATCTTCTCACCCGTACGCGCGCTATGATTCTTTTCTTCCCAACTTGAATAAATCTTGAAGTTAATCTAATGGTTTAAAAATATACAAAGGAACATGTAGTTATAAGTTAGGGTGGAATTGCACATTTGACAATTTTTTGTCGATGCAAAATTGAATCAATACAATTTAACGCCCATTTTGATTTAGGGCCAACACTAGTGTACTTCCCACGGCCCGTTTGGAAGCCATTAGGCCCAGAAGTGTTCGTCCCTTCAGCCCGTTCGAACTGTCTCGTGGCCACCGGCGAGGAATCAGCCATGGCCAGCGGCGGTGGTGGCGCCGCCGCCTCCCCTTCCTGCGCGGCGGTCGCCGGTTGGACCGTGGCCGCGGTGCTTCTGCAGGTGGTTGGCCTCTCCATGTTCCTCTACGGCTTCTTCCCCGTCAAGCCCACGCTGCCCGGGTTCAGGTCCGCGCCTCTGCCTCTGCTCTGCTCTATCGGCGGCTGTCGATGGCGTTTGCTTCGATTGACCCTTGGTTGGTGGCCGCAGTGGAGCGGAGAGCTACCGGATGCCGTCGTGTGGTCTCGCCGGTGGCGGGGAGCAACCGGCGCTTCCGCCGGATCAGCTCAGATCCCTGTACAGGGTGAGACATCGGTTACTCGGGCTAGATCCATCTCGTAGTGCTGCGCATTACGTTGTGATAGAGAGATGGGAGATTCGAAATGTTAAGCTTATTCATAACTGTGCTGTGTTTTCTTTTAGTGTTGCGATGCTCATGCTTGTGCTATGATTAATGCCAGGAACTCTCCGAGGTCCCTCCTGTGTATGACCGTTTGGTGTTGATGGTATGCACAAAATTGATGTGCCTGTTCTTCTCACAGCATAATCATAGGCGCTTCAGTGGCAACTTTATTCTTACCCTTTTAATGTTTGGCATTTTGAGTTTATGCGTGTCAATTTAGGTTATAGATGGGCTTCCTGCTGAATTCGTATTGGGGAGAGGTGGAAAACCTCCAAGCAAAGAAATGGTGGAATCCATGCCCTACACTCAATCTCTGTTAGCTGGTTGCAAAGCAACAGGTTATCATGCGAAAGCTGCACCTCCAACCGTCACGATGCCACGGCTAAAAGTAAGACTGCTTCTATATTTTTTTTTTTTTTGAACCAGGGTGCAAACACCCCCATTTCCATTACTAGAAATGAACAGTAGCTACAAACAAGTCTTGATAAAACATAAGGAAAAAACTATCTGGTAGCTTACAAAAGAAACATTCAGTCTGACCATTACAGACTAACCAGTAAACTACCACATCTCGACATAGATCCTGAAAAGCTAACAACTAATCCTGAAAAGCTAACAACTAATCCGGGGCAGCCAACTGCCTTCATCCTACTCCAATTCTTCTGATGCCGCCACTCCATCCATGACTTGAATTAAAAACATCATTTGCCACCTGTTTTAGAAGTCTGGTTCCCAGCTGCAAATTTCTTCGACTTGCCTCCTGCTTCTGCAAAATTGCCCAAGAGTCCACCCAGTTACATGCCAAATAAACTAACTCAATAGGATCATTTGGAAGCTTTCTTTCAAAACAAGCTTTGTTTCTGCATTTCCAAATAGACCATAAAACAGCTGCTATTCCAACAATCACAAGGTTTTTTGTAAATTTGTCCATGCTTTGAATCCAGGAACCAAACAGGTCCTGTCTACTCAAAACTGGTTTCACATTCAAAATATGTTATAGAGGTTCCTATTTGTGCAAGTATTTGGTAATCCTAAATATGTTATTCTTTCAGGCAATGGTATCTGGGGCAATTGGAGGTTTTCTAGATGTAGCATTTAACTTCAATACTCAAGCCTTCTTGGATGACAATCTTCTTGGTTAGAACCTCTCCATACCTGACCTTATCCTTCTCTTGTATTAATCATCTTCTTTGCATACCTAATTGCCAACATGGTGAGTTCAACATGTTGGTCAAATTCATCATCCTCTGTGTTCTGTGTCATCCATCAGTTCTGGCCTGACCAAACAAGAAAATGCCTTATAAGCTATATTTATAATATGTTCACACCAATGCAGATCAGCTCCACATGATTGGTTATAAGTTAGTGATGCTGGGAGATGAGACATGGATCAAATTGTTCCCAAAATTATTCTGGAGACAAGATGGAGTGAGCAGTTTTTATGTGAGTTCCTCTCATGCATCACATGCTTTTTTTTTTCACAAGATAATGTGATTGAAAGATGAGAGTGTACTTGAACTTGGAATACTGATAAAATAAACTTACTATCGTGTGAAACTCTAATCTAACAGTAGGTTGCCAACTATAGATATTTGTGTATTAGGTATTTTAAGCTTGTGATTTGGTGCTTGGGTTTTGCTAATAGGCTAATAGCAGTCCTCTTTTTTTTCATTCAGTCTTTCTACCTGTATAACTTAATTTAATGATTGTGACTGGATGTCAGGTGAAAGATACGGTTGAGGTTGATTTTAATGTTTCTCGTCATCTGGAATCTGAGTTTGCTGCCAAAGACTGGAACATGTTGGTATGTTCTTGGCTTAGTTCATGTTCACTTGTTCTATTCCTTTGTGAACTTATAGTAAAATATAGGTCTTTGGATTACAACCATTTATTCCAAGTATCCAATTAATGTTTCTTGTGATAAGTGTTCTAACAATCTTTACACTGTCTTCCCTTGTTTGTGCTGTTTCCTAAGGTTATCCTGCAAGTGTTCTATTCTTATGTACTAATCAGGTTTGTTTTGTTTGTTAATTTCAGATTCTCCACTATTTGGGCTTAGATCATGTTGGCCACATTGGTGGCCGTCAGAGGTAAATACCATACATCTTCCATGCCTTTTTCTATTTGAATGGTGTCTAAGTAAAGTTAAAATTTTAAAATTTACAGTGTTTTGATGCCCCAAAAGCTGAAGGAGATGGATGATGTGATTAGAAGAGTGCACAATGCCGTATCAGGCCTTGAAGATAATTTGGACAGAACACTTTTGGTTTGTGATCCTATCTGAGTTCTATAAATTCTGTAAGATTCCTGGTAGCATGTATGTTTGTGACAAACAAGTTTGATCCTACATCTGTAAGAGATTACTACAAAGTCCACTAGTGAATGGTGAATTTTGTAGTGATGATTTGATACATGTATGCTTAATAACTTTTATTCTGGCGCCTTTCTAAATAGTAGTGATGTTTATTGATTGTGGTTTCTGATTATCTGACGGGTTATCCTTGCAAAAAAATAATTATTTGATGTGTTAATAACTCAAAAATTGTTTTCATTATTTTTTTGATTGTATTGTATTTGCTTTGGATTCGCAGCAAACTATAATAGCTTGTTAAGTTCAGTAGTGTTTACACCCGTTGATCAAGTCTGTGCCTTTTCTGGAAAGATAAAGGTCTACATTAAATCTCATAGGCATATTTCTGCCACCCGACATTTCAGGTTGTGGTTAGTGATCATGGCATGACTGAAGGTGGTAATCATGGAGGATCCTCTTATGAAGAAACTGACTCCCTTGCCCTTTTTATAGGACACAGTGTTCAGAGTTCATATTGTTCACCTTATGACCAGAATGAAGCACTTCAGGTATAACTCTTACTCTATCAGTGAATGTAGTTTCATCCTTTCTTTATCTCTGGATACCTATGGCAAATCCACTCATCGAGTATGTTTTCATATATAAATCATTGTTGTTGTTGAATATTTTATTTATAAACCACTCATTTTGTCATCATCTAAGCTATACTTGCGAACAATCCTAAAGTAGTGTTCCATTGACTACTCTTTTTTCTTTGTCAGGTGGACCTTGCGCCAACATTATCACTCCTCTTTGGGACACCAATTCCGAAGAACAATATAGGTGTTGTGCTTCCAGAGGTTTTTAATTCTTTGACAGGTGAATTTATCCTTACCTTCTGTTTTCAGTTTCTTGCGCTTCATCAGAATGCAGGATACTTCATAAAAAATTTAAGATATTTTATGCATGTCGACTTTATAACGATTTCAATAGGTAATAGGATTTTGATGGATTTATAATCATGTGTCCCGATGCCTTTAGTTGATTGCTATGTCTATATCTATACTATCTCAAAAGTTGTTAGTGGTAGTTGTGGGTCTGCCACCACCACCACCCAACTACCATGTAAGACCCACGAACAGTGAGACAAGACTTTGTGATGTCTGACCCCTATAGCTAACTGAACAGTCACCTAGAAAGTAACAGCAGAATTAGGATGATGATAATATATTAGACTATATTTTTATAGGCTTTAAAATATATGTAATGAGCTATTTTTAAAAAAAAATCCGTTGCAACACACAGGCATTTTGCTAGTTCTCAGTTAAATTGGTGGTCTGGAATATTGGAATTTTACAAATTGCATGATTCAGTACTCAAAACTCTTCAGCTCAAAATATGATGAGTGCATCTTATTTCAGATGAGCAAAAACTGCGGACCTTAGAGCTGAACTCATTGCAATTCTTAAGATTGTTGCAAGCACAGCTACCTGCTTTCTGCTTTGAGGATTGCATTAATGCCAAATAGTCTAGGAATTGATAAAATTCCTCATCTATTGAGAAGAAGTTGTGTCATTTGCTTTCTAAAGCTTTTGATTCCCACCATCCTTCACACCTTCATCAAACATCTAATGTCAAGTAAGCGTCTGCTACTAAAATCCTCTAAACTGTTGTGAATATGATCAACCATCACTTCTTAAAAATACTTGCTTTTTCAGGTCCATTGAAGCTGGTGCAACAGGACTGCTGTCGACGCCTACTATGAATTCTTAAGATATGCGAGTGAGTGGTTGTCTCACAGAGCGACCAATGTAATTTTACTATCTTTGCAGTTTTCAACCTAGTGTGAAGTAGCATTCTGTTACATTTTTCCTTTCACCTTAAGATAAATTGATTTGTTTCCTTTTACTGTTATATTTGCAGAAACCATTCTATTTACTTGTCTCTGCGATCTCTTGATGATGGTTTCATGCCTTTCTCTCATGGGGATTGTCTCTTGCCTACTTAAGGGAAAGTCTCTGAGTCAGTTTGAACATAATTCTGAGTGGAATTCAGATTACCATTGGCACCTTGATGAAGTGTTCATTATCATGGGGATTTTTCTTTATGTCAGCAGTCTTGGATCAAGCTCTTTTGTGGAAGAAGAACAGTATACATGGCACTATCTCACTTCTACTCTGTATTTAATATTTCTCATCAAGACGACACAATCAATGCTGAATAGAATCAAATTCAGCGGTAGCACGAGCAGAAGGCAAGATTTTTCATGGAAATGACTGCTCTTATTTTACTAGCTGTAAATTAATCCCCAGTATGCGAGACGGTTACAAGTTGTGCACTATCATTATCATTCTTGTTTCTGGGAGAATTCTAAGAGCTTGGCATCAAGGTGGGGTTAACTGGGTTCACTTTCCTGACATTTCAAAGTCACTGGCCCAAGCTGATTCATTTGTTGTAAAGGCTCTTCAAATTATCTCAGTTCTAGCAGTTGTGGTATTGTATTCAGTTTCACTCCTGTTACTGAGACCAAGGAAGCTGAATATTCTGCTCGTATGGTTGAATCACTTTTTTTGTGGAATTTTGGTTGTGCTCCATATCTGGCAAAGCCAGATCAATACTTCACTACCAACCAAACATAGCACAACATCAATAGCTCAGATATTTTATGTCATCGCAAGTATTTCATTAACATTCACTTTTGTTGCATCACCTTGGATATTTCCAATACATTCTATGGAAGCAGAACCAACATCCTCTGGCTTGAGTCCTAAAACGGCAATACATCTGCAAGGCATAAATCATTCTATGTTCCTGATTGGAATAACATACGCAGCTTTCTGGTGCCTTCTGCAATTGCTTCTGCAGCAGCCCATAAATGCAATACCTCTTCTGCTCATTTTCTTGCAAATAATCTCTAGTATAATGCATTTTTCTCTGGATAAATCATTGCATAAGAAATGGGTACAGGTTAGTTCCTTTAAATATTATTAATATTTGCTTACCAATATGATATTTTTCATGAATATTAGCATGGTATGAAATGGTTTACTAATGAGTAATCATCGTTGATGAACTGTGTAGATTGTCGCGATGCAATTATTGGGATTGTCTGGTCATTTTGGTCTTGGAAACACCAATAACCTTGCCAGCATTGATGTTGCTGGAGCTTTCATTGTAAGTTTAACAAAGACTTAGTTAAGTGCCTTTTATCCTCATTGCATTCTGGTTTGACTAGTGAATTTCAACAGGGCATTTCAAGTTACTCCACAGTTCTTTCTGGCATATTGATGTTCATGATTACATATGGATCACCTCTGCTGTTGTACCTTGGGATGGTGGTTTATATATCAGTGATAAGCAGTGATGATATCTCTACTCCACATCAATCGAAATGGAGCTGCACTTTGGACAAAATGATCACGTTGCCCTGTTTGCTTCCTTTGCTCATTAATTCTATTGCCTTGACGTCGTACACCATTGTTTTGCTGCTCATGAGGAACCACTTGTTTGTTTGGAGCGTATTTTCACCGAAGTGAGTATTCAATAATTTGTTCCTACCTTTTGAAACCAGAATAGGTGACTGCAGCCGTACTCTAGAGACTGTAACCATATGAACTAATGCCACTAGCATGCCCATCACATTGCTGCATACTGCATAGAACATGTGAAACCAAATAAAAGAAATTTATGGCGTTTTCAAGTTTCCAATTCCGATCTTCCTTAACGGAAACTAGATGCAGAACTGCGACCAGATTGTTTTTACTTGCTGCAACGTTTATCATTGATAGAGACTTGTTACTGAATCAGCACATCAAGCTCTTATATACTACATCTGGTTGTTGTTTTTTTTTTTTTATTGACAGTTTTCATTTCCAATGCATACAGGTACCTTTATGTTTGTGCAGCGACAGTATGCACTTACGCTGGAGTGTTCATTATAGCCGTGACAGCAGTTTACACTTGCACTGTTTTTCCCTTCAGGATGAGAAACTACAAGGATAAATCCGTATAATTAGTTTTAAAATTAGTAGTTCTTATTAAAAGGAAGAGTAACATTGCCTTCATGGAGAACTTTTTTAGGGTGTGGCTTTCTTTGTTCTCTGCGGCTCGGTTTTTTTTGGGGTGGTTCATTTTGTAGTCTAGTTTAGAGAAACTTTAGATCATACAATTCCCTCTTCAAGGGTGTAAATGCACATATCTAGAGATTTTCTGATGTATGTATTTCTGTTATACTAGCATGTACAAACAACATAGACAAACGGACTACACGGCTTGCATTGTTCAACTTGAAGAATATTTGTTATCTCTATGATTAGTCTTGTAAATGTTGCGGTTTGCACTAAATGTTGCGGTTTGCATGGTTCAACTGGGGATGGTGTCTTCGAAATTCGACAGTCACATTGGAAATGTACGATGCAAATTCCAGAGTATAAACTGCGAGGAGGTTACTACAGTACACAGATGCAATTTCCAGAGAGTAACATGGGAGCAGGTTACTCCAGAGTGAAAGCCATGTGATCGATGAGTTTATTCAAACGAATCGACATATTTACAATTGGACGGATACACTGTTTGATTGTTGAATGGCTGATATATTTACAATGAACGGGCTTATATGTACAAAGGAATCATAAACTGGAGGTGGTCTGATACAAATGATACAGGTAAACACAGGGAGGGAGGTGTCCTCCAACCATTAGATCAGGTGCAAGATACTACAGACCAGGCCCACATGTTCATAACAAATGTGGTCTGAGCTGAAATCTTTCCTGACACATGAACTAACTGTCAATCAACCTGTGAACCTGTGGTGGGGGATCTCAATAGAATTACATCATCATATAATTGAGTGTACCACAAAGTTTTGGCAACAGTGTTTTCCCCTTGACAAGAGGCACGGGGAAGCGACATCGTTGCCGTAGTCACACAATGTACACAGCACCACAACGACCAGCCATGGACTATTCACAGAAACTTGGATGCTACACGGCAGGAAGTCCAGAAGGCAGCAGTTGCTGCCTTTAGAATTGCTGGATTCTGGTAGATGCTGCATGGAAGCAAGACAGGAACACAATCGGTCAGTTAGCTCTAGTTACACAGACACCAAAAAGAGCAAACATATGCACCCTCATCAGGTACTCATCAGCTATGGGCTTATAGCTACTTCCTCCGTTTCACAATGTAAGACTTTCTAGCATTGCTTACATTCATATAGATGTTAATGAATCTAAGCATATATATGTGTCTAGATTCATTAACTTCTAAATGAATATGAGCAATGCTAGAAAGTCTTACAATCTGAAACAGAGGGAGTACATGATTAAATCAAAGATGCCACTCTCTATCCAAGGATGCAATAAATCTAATTATTTAAATGCTTGAAAAGTGTAAGTTGTAAAAATACTTTTAGAGGAAATGGCACTGCTCAACAGGTGGAAGAAACTAACCTAACTAATCAGAGGTAAACTACCAATTCAAAAGCTCACAGAATTCTAAAGAAAAGCTTATGCAGCCCCTGTAGTAGAAACTAATATGGGGAGTTTCTAGAGAAACCAATGCTTGGCAATTGTCCAGATCAATACACCATTCTTTGATATGATGTTAGCGAACCACTTTAGATCATCCTAAACCACCTTAGATCATCCTAAACACTGGTTACAAGTAGTAACAATAGCTTACCCAATAGCAGTTGCACTCCATGATGCTATATTATAAATAACTTTTGTTCCATCCCATGCTTTCTGAAGCTTGCTTTTCCTCTTCTTAGCTGAAAAGGTCTTGCTAAGAGCTGGCAAAAATGGAAGGTGGGAGTTAAGTTTTTCTGCATTGACATAATTCATCTGAATTTATAAAAGAATGGCAAGATTACCTTGTTGAAGTTGATTAGGTGTCAAGTCCTGCACATGAAATTTATCAACATCAAATGTATGAAATTTTCTCAATAAGGCATATGAAATTCTCTTCCATGATAATAATCTAGTAATCAAGAATGGGGAAAAAAACAGGATAGGAATCATGATTTTTTGTACCATGTCAAGAAAAACAATAGTAACTGTAAACATGATTTTTTTTTTGTCCGATCCCTAATATTCTTCACAACAGAGTAGTAAGACCAAATACAGAGGAATAAATAAAGAAATTAAGGGATAAAAATCGAATATTAAAATTGTGTATTAAATTTTGCTACCTTAGTTTGTTTCAGCGACAGCAAGTATGCAGCCATGAAGCTTGCAATACCATCAACTATGTCCTCTTGTTTAATGAGAACATATCCATCCTCTGAATCATCACTAATGTTCATACCCTTGTCAATGTCATCCCATATGTCTGCCGCACTTATGATATCCCATGATATAGTTTCATCTACTGTTACAAGAGCAATTGTGGAACACTTCAGTTGTCAGGTTTATTGCAAGGAAGTGTATCTATTGATTTATAGGTACAATCCCAAACATAAAAAGGAAATATGCACCTGCACCATTTTGATATACCGACTTCTGAATATTATCGAGTTTTTCAAGAAATTCAGGCGATGCAACCCTCGATTTGAGAAGATCACACAACTGCAAAGTAAAGAGTGAGGTACAAACTTTAGTATAGTTACAGAACAAAAGAAATAGGTATAATAAAACCTAGCACCTGTTTTTATATGATAGGCCAGACTGCCAGAAAACAGTTTAGGACAGTTCATTAAGAAAACTGAATTCAAAAGGATATGACAACACAAACACCTACATCCAGTCACCCATGGTAAACAAGATACCTGTCATTCAAGACACTATGAAGACTTAAGAGCCAAATCAAACTATTCGAAGATCCATAGCTCATTATATTTGCAAACTGTTAAGTTCCCCCCTGTGACACAATTCATTTGACGATCCATAGCTTACATCGTTGCCGTAGTCACACAATGTACACAGCACCACAACGACCAGCCATGGACTATTCACAGAAACTTGGATGCTACACGGCAGGAAGTCCAGAAGGCAGCAGTTGCTGCTTTTAGAATTGCTGGATTCTGGTAGATGCTGCATGGAGGCAAGACAGGAACACAATCGGTCAGTTAGCTCTAGTTACACGGACACCAAAAAGAGCAAACATATGCACCCTCATCTCATCAGCTATGGGCAGCTACATGATTAAATCAAAGATGCCACTCTCTATCCAAGGATGCAATAAATCTAATTATTTAAATGCTTGAAAAGTGTAAGTTGTAAAAATACTTTTAGAGGAAATGGCACTGCTCAACAGGTGGAAGAAACTAACCTAACTAATCAGAGGTAAACTACCAATTCAAAAGCTCACAGAATTCTAAAGAAAAGCTTATGCAGCCCCTGTAGTAGAAACTAATATGGGGAGTTTCTAGAGAAACCAATGCTTGGCAATTGTCCAGATCAATACACCATTCTTTGATATGATGTTAGCGAACCACTTTAGATCATCCTAAACCACCTTAGATCATCCTAAACACTGGTTACAAGTAGTAACAATAGCTTACCCAATAGCAGTTGCACTCCATGATGCTATATTATAAATAACTTTTGTTCCATCCCATGCTTTCTGAAGCTTGCTTTTCCTCTTCTTAGCTGAAAAGGTCTTGCTAAGAGCTGGCAAAAATGGATGGTGGGAGTTAAGTTTTTCTGCATTGACATAATTCATCTGAATTTATAAAAGAATGGCAAGATTACCTTGTTGAAGTTGATTAGGTGTCAAGTCCTGCACATGAAATTTATCAACATCAAATGTATGAAATTTTCTCAATAAGGCATATGAAATTCTCTTCCATGATAATAATCTAGTAACCAAGACACGGGGGAAAAAACATGATAGGAATCATGATTTTTTGTACCATGTCAAGAAAAACAATAGTAACTGTAAACATGATATTTTTGGTCAGATACCTAATATTCTTCACAACAGAGTAGTAAGACCAAATACAGAGGAATAAATAAAGACATTAAGGGATAAAAATCGAATATTAAAATTGTGTATTAAATTTTGCTACCTTAGTTTGTTTCAGCGACAGCAAGTATGCAGCCATGAAGCTTGCAATACCATCAACTATGTCCTCTTGTTTAATGAGAACATATCCATCCTCTGAATCATCACTAATGTTCATACCCTTGTCAATGTCATCCCATATGTCTGCCGCACTTATGATATCCCATGATATAGTTTCATCTACTGTTACAAGAGCAATTGTGGAACACTTCAGTTGTCAGGTTTAGTGCAAGGAGAATTATTAGCAAAAATTTTAGCATGTTGTGCCAAGGAAGAATATCTATTGATTTATAGGTACAATCCCAAACATAAAAAGGAAATATGCACCTGCACCATTTTGATATACCGACTTCTGAATATTATCGAGTTTTTCAAGAAATTCAGGCGATGCAACCCTCGATTTGAGAAGATCACACAACTGCAAAGTAAAGAGTGAGGTACAAACTTTAGTATAGTTACAGAACAAAAGAAATAGGTATAATAAAACCTAGCACCTGTTTTTATATGATAGGCCAGACTGCCAGAAAACAGTTTAGGACAGTTCATTAAGAAAACTGAATTCAAAAGGATATGACAACACAAACACCTACATCCAGTCACCCATGGTAAACAAGATACCTGTCATTCAAGACACTATGAAGACTTAAGAGCCAAATCAAACTATTCGAAGATCCATAGCTCATTATATTTGCAAACTGTTAAGTTCCCCCCTGTGACACAATTCATTTGACGATCCATAGCTTCCTCACTTTTTTTTCTAAACAACATAGCTGCACGTGTTGATTGACCAATACAGAACACACTTTTCTGCTTCCACAATCACATTTTACCGCAATTATATACAGCAAGCAGACATAATTAGCTTAGCTCATTTAGTGGACTCAACACACAACACGTTACGACACCACAGAAACAGCATAGCAACAAGGGAGAGCCAAATTATGGCGCCATCATGTCATTCATACAAGGCTAATTCCGTGTAAATTTCAGCTAATTCCAGTAGTCTACCAATTCTAATCCAGCTAATCCGCTAACATTTGGAGCATATGACATTAACAAAAGACTAAATGTCATAAATTACCAATCAATCGAGCCATCGAAGTCGAAACCTGGATTACCGAATCACCTACAAACCCCCGGATCACAAAATTGAGAGGCACAGCTCTCCCCCCCTCCTCACCTCGTCCGTCTCGTAGTCGGCCTCCGACGGCGGAGACGGCGGCGGCGCACCCTCCTCGTCACACCCATCGCTGCCCCCCACCTCCGGATTCGCCGCCACGGCGTCGGCGCCCTCCTCCTCCTCCTCCTCAGACACGGCGATGCCCAGATCAGCCTCCCGCATCATCTCGAGCGCGCGCTGGCACTGCTCCAGCACCGTCTCCAGCGTCCTCCGCCGCAGCCTCAGCTCCGCCGCCTCCGGCACCCTCCTCTCCTCCACCGCAGCCGCGGCTTCCGGCGCCGGCGCCGGCGACGAGGAGGAGGAGGCGGCGGTGGCGGGCTCCATCGAAACCCTAGATACGGGCGCGTACAGCGGCGGCGGCGGCGGCGGCGGCGGCGGCTCGATCCGTCGTGGCTTCGCTTGACGGTTTGGTCTAACTCGTCGACGGTGGAGGGAGAGGGAGGCGTGCTCGCGTGGATGCGTCGCCGTGCTCGACCAAATCACCAAATTTTGCTTCTCTTCGCGATAAGGGAGAAGTCAGAAGCCACGGTAGAGCGTTAACGTTGCTTTCAAGCCAGATAGTGAGCCCCACTGACAGGTGGGGCCAGTCATAGGGAGGCCCCACATGTCAGCGTGAGTGTAGGTTCACCCGATAGATCCACCATGTGGTTGTTAGCCGTAAATAATAATACCCGATAGTACTACAACGAAGCGCGGGGTAAAAGGGCGAGGGAATCTCCGGAGAGACCTCGTCACTTGCGGACCTGCGGTATGTTATAAATTGACCGTGGTTAATTAGCAATTAATTATATAAATTGACCGCGACCAATTAGCTAGTGGTATTAATTACTACTAGTACTAGGCTAGTAGCAACTAGCAAGCAGGTCGCAACTCGCAATGACCGCTGGCTGTGTTCATCCCCCTCCTTTTCTAACTCACCCCCCTCTCTCTCTTTCACGCGCACGCTTTTTAAACCGCTAAATGATGTGTTTTAAAAAAATAAATATACAAAAGTTACTTTTAAAAATTATATTAATCCATTTATAAAAAAATAGCTAATACTTAATTAATTATGTGCTAATAAGCCACTTCCTAAACGGAGTAGCTTATTAGTACATGATTAATTAAATATTAGCTAAAACTGTGTTCATTTGAATATATTAGTTCCCAACCATCCTGAACGAACAGCCTAAGACTCTGTTCATTTGTGTTGGTTGGGAACCTTCCCTTCCAGCACGAACAACGGAGAAACACATTAGCACATGATTAATTAAAATATTAGCTAAAACTAACTTGAAAAATAGATTAATATGATTTTTTAAAACAATTTTCCTATAGAATTTTTTTTAAAAAAAAATGCTAAACCTTCCAACTGGGATCCGTTTAACAATTTAAAAGCGTGCGCATGGAAAACGAAAGGAGGGAGTTGGGAACCCCTACAAACGAACGCATCCTAAATAGGTTCTATAAGAGCAAGTTTAATAGTATAGTCAACTATGGGTTTCAAATCATATATAGTCAATTTAATAGCCAATACATACATGATTTGAAACCGTGAGCTTTAGCTTATATCCTAGTATTAAACTTGCTCAATGAGTTCAGATTTCATATTCCTGCACCATTAATAACCGTGAGCTGATGGTGTCAATTGCTGTATTGCTGAGCACTCTCCTGGTAGTATGCTTGCATAGATAAGATCAGTAATCAAAAGCAGCAGTAGCTATCTGCTTCGAAGTACCGCTTGGGTAAACCATAAACAACAGGCCATTTATAGTTGACATTGCACAGGCCGATGAGAAAAAAACTTCCACCACGGACCACGGACCACGGTTGATATACATCAAGAAAATCTACACTCAGATTATTCTAACGAATCGTATAATGTCAGGGAGCACACAATTCCACTATATCAGACCGGATGATCGTTACATTTGTTATGGAGCAGTAAAAAGAAACACAGGTACAGAAGGTATCTACAAGGTTGATGATGAGGGGAGGTGAAACTAATTTGACCAGACATGCACCAGGCCTTTGCTGTTTCCAGTGTAGATTTCGTTGCGGTCCTCGTCGTAGAATAGGGCTGTGATGTCCTCAAGAGCATCAGAAACGGTGCTCCGAATGGTAGATCTGCTGCTGTCACCTCTTTTTCGAGGAGCAATTGTGAGAGTAGGGTCGAGGGGGGAGATCTTGGCGACGCACTTTCCCGTGAAGATGTTGCTCATGTTGATTGATCCCGTGGGGGGAGCTGAGTAGGCAACTTGCCAATTTATTCATATGAATTCACAAACAAAAAAAAAACAGCATAATGAAATTTGAAATTACCTATGCCCTCACAGCCGCCACTATCTCTGACCTCCTTTGAAGCTTTGCAGTATGAGATAATCAAGTCCTGGTCGGCAGTGATGTATATATTATTGGTATTGCAGTTAGAATGCCACAACTCATGATCATCAAATGAAGTAACTAGCTCTCCACGGAAATTCCATGCTGCAACTGTCCTATTGCAGAATGTCAGGAATAGATTATTTTCGTAGAGGAAGATGAATGCCGAAGGAGTCATGAATTCGGTTTTGTTGACCTCAATCAAGTTGGAGTTTCTAACCTGGTCAGAGAACCAAGTTAGTTCAAGGGCAAAGTACAAACTGCAGTTGCTACAAACAAAGAACATAAGTAACGTACATCAATAATCTGTAGGTTTTCCTTGTCTTGTTTCACAAGAAGTTTTTCATTAAACTGCTCGATGAAGTCAACCTTTCTGCTCCGATGAAGCAACTGGGTGAAGGTTTTCAGTGGGGTTCCATCCTCAATCGAGAGTATCTTTAATGGAACATGATTAGCTGACTTCTGATAAATTACGAGCATGATTCCAGGACTGGAGAGAGAGGTTTCATGAATGTAAGAAAATGTCAAATCAAAGATGAAAACTTATTTTTTTATGTAATCAGTCATCAGTGATAACCGAACCTTATTTTGATTTCCTGGATGTTCTTATCACATATAGAATACAGAAAGTTGTAGTTCTTCAGATCAAAAACTTTGTAAGTGCTGCAAAGGAGAAACAATTAAACTATGCACATACCACTGCTGTCAAACTGTAAAGTAAAATGTTACATACCTATCCTGGGCTGAAAAAGTCAGTACTTTGCCATTAACATCATCAAACTCAACAAATCCAGGGTATTTCAGTGATTCCGTTTCAAATAAAGGAAACCCATCATTCAATTGGCCTCTTCTAATGTACCTAAAAAGAAGTTATGATAAGAGAAGATATGTTGATGCTTTAAAATGAGCTAGCAAACAGATCGAGGCATGAACTTGTGAGTTGTGACAAGCCCAATTATCACTTTCTAAATAAACATAATGAGAGCAAAGAACCAGCATCTTGCTCTGCAGACACCAGGAAGCTCGACTGTTTAGCACCAAAGATACTCTTTTCATACACAGAATAATTCAAGAAGAAATAAATAAGGCTTCTTACTCTATTGGAGTTGTTCTGCACTTGAGCGAGCTGAAACGATCTGATTCATAAACTGAAACGGTGATAAGGGATTCATTGTTTTTATTATAAAACAAACTCCTAATCACTTCATCAGGACTTATATTCAAGTAGCATATGCGCTTGTTTGTTGCTGCCAACATGAGAAGAAGTTTTATCAGGAACATAAATCTGACAAAAGCAAAACCAGTTAGCATTGAAGAATGAGATTTACCCCGATTAAATGCACCGCATAGTCCAGATTGGGCAAGTGCAAATATGACATCCTTTGCTGCAACAATCTCAATAATTTTGGTTCTGCTCCACAAAAATGGCAGCTGAACAAGAAAATGGACTTCATCATCATAGGTGTCATACTCTTCCTGCACAATCAAATTAAATTCATAAATTAGTAAACAATAATTTAAATATTAAAATATCTGAATTGCAAAGTAGTCAGTTAAGGGAAATTCTGTGCATGAAAGTTAGTTGATCAGATTTAGCAGGTACGATTATAGAAATGTGAGATCAGGCGTGTCCATTGATCAATCCTGGAGTTTTCTTGCCCTCCCCTTCCTTGTCCAAATCTACTTATTAGCCACTTCCTGATACCTCAGTGGCATTTACATCAATGTCTTCTCTGTTTATCCAACATATTTGGCAGAATATGGAACATTTTCACACATATATGCACACAAGACAACAAAAAAGGCATTAAAGACCAAAAATAAATTATAGGAAGGTCATTATCCAGCTCATGTCCAGACTGTACATGGAGCTGATCATGCAAATTTAATTGGACTGCACAGAAAGTTTTACTACTAACCTTTTTTGGAATGTAGCCGAGTTACTTAGATCCTATTATGTCAGGTGGACCCACTGGTTTGTCAGGGCCAATATGGTAGGCATTATCTTCAAAGAATAAATTGGCTTCCATAAACATTTCAATGATCCATGTTTGTTCAGTACTTTTAATGTACAGACAACAGAGTCAGAGTGATTTAATGTTTTTAAGATTTTACTATGGCTGCGGAGGCAAAACCCCCATAATACAATCATACATGGTGCCACAATAGCAGCTACATATGTCTTCTTCCATGTCATTAGCATATAGCATTGGTCTTGCACATGTCCTCTTCCCACTTGAAAATTTCCATATTAGAGGCTTCCAGTGGCAAACATACAAGCAACCAAAATCCACAAATATCTTTTCTTTTTCAGCTACCTTCACCATATTACCAAACAACACTAATTTTAAAGATACCGCAAAACCGTCACTACTCTGATATCACTCGGTTTCTTTTCCATGAGCTTCAACTCAACCGATTAGGTATGTATGAAAGGAATTGTATGATATGTTACTGTTACTACTCACTTATATGTGGATTCTGGTAAGCACTCGCCCATAAATGTGATACAGTGGTTGTTTTAGTTAAACCAATTTCTTTAAGCCATCAGAAAACAGTAGCATTACAAATGCAAAATAACTGGCAACACCCAAAGAAAAGGTCAGTTAAATGCGACGGAGGACGGAGGTACCTAGAAAACGTGGAATCATGAAAGCCTTCCGCCTACAAATTCCTATCTAACCCATCCAGCTTATGGTTTTCATATTTAATTAACATTTTATTAGCCTAGCTGGCTAGATTCGCAAAAGATAAACAACACGTGGCCACGTGGGAAATTTTTGCACGAAAAGTTAGAATTTGATTCGCATTGGGTACGTAATGTTTTACTGTTGAGAGAACAGAAAGAGTGAAGAGAAGTATAAAATAATAAGCATGTATTTTAAAATCTGTATAGTATATGCATCTCATGATGCCTGAAATACAAATGGTGTCATCCTAAGTGCAGTTTAATCAGCTCATGCATCAACTTATTTCAACCCCATTTAGATTTCAAATTTTCAATAGCATATACCAAACTAGAACATGCAAAACTACGTGCAGGACATCATAAGCATTTGCAGTT
This sequence comes from Oryza longistaminata, assembly GCA_009805545.1. Lineage (NCBI taxonomy): Eukaryota > Viridiplantae > Streptophyta > Magnoliopsida > Poales > Poaceae > Oryza > Oryza longistaminata. The sequence continues at coordinate 42,891,845 of CM020179.1, forward strand.
GATATTCCTAGCACTGAATTACTAGATCTAGCCATGGCAACACACCGGTGCAATGTTATAGCATTGCCAGTTCATTAACCAGATTACCACTATTGTAGCAATATACTTGTGTCTCCACAGGCATCACTTTCTGGTTAAATTTGATCGCATCGAATGGATTGCCACCTAAAGTTTAAAAAAAAAATCCCTAACTATTCAAGTGTCACGGATCAGAATGAATTACCAAGCGGCACTAGGTTAATTACGACTACTGGAAAGCTAGGAGCAAGGAGACGGGCAAGCTGCACATACCTGCAGCTGGAAATTCCGGAATTTCTCGGGGCAGGAGAAGGCGGAGGTATGACGCGCGCCGCGGGCCGCGGCGGCCGGCGGTGCCCCCCGCCGATCTCGCGGCGCGCGACCTTGTGGACGGAGTCGGACGGGTCGCGGCGCGGCGGCTTGCGGCAGGCGGGCTGCAGGCCCGCGGACAGCCACGCGCGTCGCCGCGCGCGGTGATGCGGAAGGCGCACCCGCAGCCCGGGCTTGTGGTGGTGGTGCTCCATGGCCCCGCCTGCCTGTGCCTCCGCCGCCGAGGCGGGAGCGAGGGGCGCGGGCACGGGGACAGCCGGGGGACCGAGGAGGTGTAGGGGAGGGGGGCGGGGACTACGCGGGGTTAGGGTTTAGAGGAGGCGCCATGGATGGGGAGGGGAAGGGAGGGGACGCGGGAATCTGGAGGCTAGCGACTAGCGAGGAAGAATGGGGGGAGCTGGCAGTGGCACCAGGGGCGTACGGAATTGCGAAGGGGAAACCGACAGCGCTAGTACACGCTAGTGCAATGAACCCGGTTCACAATTCCAATGGAATCCGATTCGGACCTCGTGAAATCCGAACTTTTTTGAATCGGGCCATCGAAGACACGACCGATTCCTGAATTTAAAAGTTTTAACAAAATTTATATGTATTTCATTGGTATTCATTGGTTTATCGATGGATTCCATGAAATCCGATGATACCGTTCATGAGCGGATTTTGATCCGGTATCAAGATGGACCATGGCCCCTCGTAGCAATTTTAATGGCACCCAGCAGATATCACAAATAATAGCGACATTTTCCCAAATCGGTAATTTTGCAATGGTATGGATCCAATTAACCTTTGAATCATAGGGCCAAATAGAAAAAGTTTGAATAAAAATTGAATCTTATGAAATTCCTTATAAATCGTTAAATTTATCCGCTTTCTTAATACTCGTATCCAAGCCTAAAACTCTCTATATCTTAAGATGGAGACAATATCATATAAGATTGTGATTACAAAAACTCTAGCAATAGCATGAAAAACATATACTCCGTCTATTTTTTAAGTAGATAACGTCGTTGCCTTTTGAACATATGTTTAACTGTTCGTTTTATTTAAAAATTTTATGTAAACGTATGAGATATAAATCATACTTAAAATACCTTGAGTAATAAAATAACTCACATCAAAATAAAATATAATTACATGAAATCTTGAATAAGATGAAAGGTTAAACATGTGTTTAGAAGTCAATGGCGTCATCTATTAAAAAAAAAGGAGATGTTACTATATTTTTACGAAAAAGAGCACCTGTAATCTCTTCTTTCTATAAAGCTGCTAATGCTCACTAAACACCTAAAACTCAACATGCAAGCATAGTATTTACTAGCACTCCTAAAATCTACATGCAAGTATGTCATATCAACCCATTAAGCACACAAATCTCAACATGCAGGCATATAATAATTATAGCTACAATTTACTTCATTCTAGAACTAAGCATATACATGCTAAATCATCATTCTTAAATTATTTTCATAATATTTTAATCCAAATCATTTCTCATTTTTCTATTATTTAACATATATCTCGCAGCAAAGCGTGGGGCATCATCTTGTTAATAACATGTGTAAGCACATTGCGTGGCAAGGAATTGTGATCAATGTCAAAGTCATTATCGTGTGTGCCCCGTAAACCGGTTGATAAGTAAGAAACGAGAAATTTGTCACTCAATTTTTTTTTGTTTTATGCTACTATAGTAATGTTATGCATTTGCTTTTGTTGTCCCCGTGCCGACATTGCTGTCCTTTTGCATATGAGTTGATCGATATCACATAGTTATTACTCCGTCCGTATTTTAATGTATAACGCCGTTGACTTTTTGACAAACGTTTGACATTCGTCTTATTCAAAAAATTTATGTAATTATAATTTATTTTATTGTGACTTGATTTATCATCAAATGTTCTTTAAGCATGACATAAGTATTTTTATATTTGCATAAAATTTTTTGTGGTGGTGGTGCTCCATGGCCCCGCCTGCCTGTGCCTCCGCCGCCGAGGCGGGAGCGAGGGGCGCGGGCACGGGGACAGCCGGGGGACCGAGGAGGTGTAGGGGAGGGGGGCGGGGACTACGCGGGGTTAGGGTTTAGAGGAGGCGCCATGGATGGGGAGGGGAAGGGAGGGGACGCGGGAATCTGGAGGCTAGCGACTAGCGAGGAAGAATGGGGGGAGCTGGCAGTGGCACCAGGGGCGTACGGAATTGCGAAGGGGAAACCGACAGCGGCTACATGCTAGTATAGTACTGTACAGATGAACCCGGTTCACAATTCCAATGGAATCCGATTCGGACCTCGTGAAATCCGAACTTTTTTGATCCGGGTCGAAGACACAATCGATTCCTGAATTTAAAAGTTTTAACAAAGTTTATCTGTATTTCATTGGTATTTATTGGTTTATCGATGGATTCCGTGAAATCCGATGATACCGTTCATGAGCGTATTTTGATCCGATATCAAGATGGACCATGGGCCCCTCATAGCAATTTTAATGGCACCCAGCGGATATCATGAATAATAGTGACATTTTCTCAAATCGGTAATTTTGCAATGGTATGTTCCAATTAACCTTTGAATCATAGGGCCAAATAGAAAAAGTTTGAATAAAAATTGGATCTTATGAAATTCCTTATAAATCGTTAAATTTACCCGCTTTCTTAATACTCGTATCCAAGCCTAAAACTTTATATATCTTAGGATGGAGACAATATCATACTAAGATTGTGATTACGAAAACTCTAGCAATAGTATGAAAAACATATACTCCATCTATTTTTTAAGTAGATAACGTTGTTGCCTTTTGAATACATGTTTAACCGTTCGTTTTATTCAAAAAATTTATGTAAACGTATAAGATATAAATCATACTTAAAATACTTTGAGTAATAAAACAACTCGCATAGAAAATATATATAATTACGTAATTTTTTAATAAGATGAATAGTCAAATATGTGTTTAAAAGTCAACGGTGTCATCTATTAAAAAAGGTGATAGTACTAGATTTTTATGAAAAGAGCGCCCATAATCTCTTCATTTTATAAAGCTGCTAATGCTCACTAAACAACTAAAGCTCAGCATGTAAGCATAGTATTTACTAGCACTCCTAAAACCTACATGCAAGTATGACATATCAACCCATTAAGCACACAAATCTCAACATGCATGCATATAATAATTATAGCTACAATTTACTTTATTCTAAACTAAACATATACATGCTAAATCATCATTCTTAAATATTTTTATAATATTTCAATCCAAATCATTTCTTATTTCTCTATTATTTAACATATATCCCGCAGTATAGAGTAGGACATCATCTTGTTAATAACATGTGTAAGCACATTGCGTGGCAAGGAATTGTGATCAATGTCAAGTCATTATCGTGTGTGCCCCGTAAACCGGTTGATAAGTAAGAAACAAGAAATTTGTCACTCAAAAAGTTTTGTTTTGTTTTATGCTACTATAGTAATGTTATGCATTTGCTTTTGTTGTCCCCGTGCCGACATTGCTGTCCTTTTGCATATGAGTATACCTACGTAATCAGTTGATCGATATCACATAGTTATTATAATATAAGCTTTGGATTCGAAGGTAATCAACTGTTTATTATATTTTGTACTCTTGTGGATTTTCAGTATATCCACTTAGAATCCACGTGCTTAATTTGCATATATAGAAAATATGCTAGCAAAGTGTAAAATAGTGGGAAAACTCAAACATCCCTTAAGGGGATATCCCCTTATTTTTATATGTCACTTAAAAAGTCATGAAAAAAATTAAAAAAAATAGTAGGATAGATCAATATGTGATATATCGTTTCACAAACATGCAAATTCAAATTCAACTTATACAAGTAGAAACAAAAATAACAAATTTAACTATGAATAGAACACGTAATTCACGGTCATATTTGTTATTTTTGTTTCGAATTGTATAAGTTAAATTTTAACTCGCATGTTTGTGAAAAAATATATCACATATTGATCTATCTTGTGAAAATATATACCATTTATTGATCTATCTTGACAACTTTTTTTAATTTTTTTTAAAACTTTTGAACTACATGTACAAAACGAGGGGATGTCTTCACGAGGGACAAAAATCTACTTCCAAAATAGTGTGCATCTGTTGAACGTGTGTATGCATGTTAGGTTAGTAGTACAGGTTCCTGCTCCAACACATTACTATACCCAGAACATGTCGAGATAGATAGAGCTTTTGATCCCCACAATGCAGAATGCAGAAGCAGGTGGGGCGAAGAGGAATCCGAGAGATCGGGAGCACACCGGTGCAACAAGGTATATTGGCATATGGCATATTGTTTTCCTCTATAACAAAGCATTTCTGACTCTGAAGATAACTTGACCCCCAATAAGGTCTCTTCTCTTGTCATACATGTTCGGAGTACTATACTACTATAGGTGCTTTGCTTCCAACCATGCGTCCATGGCACTCCATTCTCGTGACAAACACAGCAGCTTAATTGGAGGAGTCAGAGGCTATACAGACTCAGTGCAGATCGAGCAGAGGCGAGAAGCAGAGGGTGTACTCCTACCCGGGGCCGGCCTGTTGGAGATCAGAGCACAGGAGCAAAAATTCCTCATCTGAATATTCAGACAGACTTACAGTTACCTCTGCATCGGATGCTCCTATACCTATCCAACTCAGGTCAGGGATATTAAATGCTCATCAGAGAGAGAGATCAGGCACAGCGAGAGAAGATGCTATACGCTGAACTGAATTTCTTCCCGGTTCTTGGTGATCGATTCGTCACCTGTGATTTTCATTCTCTTGGCACCCGGGGCGAGAGCAGAAGAAAACGGATCTCTGTCTTTCCGACGACGGGTGTGTCGATCCTGGATTGGCAGCGGCAAATGACAGGGTACAGTACATGCCTAGGTTTCGCACGTTACCATGTCCATGTTACTCTCGCGAAACAGGAGTACTCCCTCCGTCCCAGAAAAAGACAAACCCTGGTTTTCGTGCCCAACATTTGACCGTCTGTCTTATTTGAAAAAATTATGAAAAAAATTACAAAGATAAGTCATGCATAAAATATTAATCATGTTTTATCATCTAACAACAATGAAAATACGAATTATAAAAAAAATTTATATAAGACGGACAGTCAAAATTGGACACGCAAACCCAGGGTTTGCCTTTTTTTGGGACGGAGGGAGTACCAAGCAATGCATGTGTGCATAGATGCGTGGTGTTTGTGACCTCTCGTTGTATAACTACATTCTCTAACGCTGACTAATCACAATGCATACGTCAGGTGAAGCGTGCGTAGCTTAACTGATTACCTTAACTGATTAAGTTCCTTATTGCTTGTATTTGTAGCTAATTATTCTTTTAATGGTAGGCTACGTTACTAATTATTCTTTTAGCGATAGCGAGACTCCAATGGTAACTTCGTTAATTTTAAGATATGCCAACTCAATCTTTCGAATATGCTCACAGAGGTAAGGTATGCGTGTGTGCATTCATAAGGATGAGTGTGTGTGCGTTGTGGGCAGGGTTTACCTTACCGCCGGTAACCGCGCGGTTACCGCGGTTACCGGGCTTACCGCGGGGGTACGGTAATATAAATACCGCGGTAACCTCCTTAAATACAAATAAATTTAAAAAATAATTTGAATTTTTGATAAATTTTGCACGGTTTTGTACGGTTTTTCACGGTTACCGCGGTTACCGCGCGGTAACCGTGCTTACCGCCGGGGCGCGTAAACCCTGGGGAGTAGTACTTTCTCCACCTTTTAATTATGTAAGTTAGAAATGGTTATATTTTTTAGTATTCTATCTCCATTTTTTTCTTTTAAATTCTGCTTTCTTGCAGCCACCTGTCTGATTTTTTTTTGTCACAGCTCATCGGTCGTTCTTCTCGTTTCGATCATTCAACTGTGGCAGGAGCTGATCTGAAGAACTGGGAATAGACAGTTACTACTGTAAATATAGATGAGTGTGGAAATTAGGTTGCTGCCTGAAATATTCAGAAATCAGAAACCCTTGCATTATCAGTTCTTGATTCACATTTCAAAGAGGTGAGATGTTGTTATCTGAAAACTATTCCTTGATACAGTAAGGATATTCCATAGACCAATCAGGATGCAAGAAGAGCAGATTTGGAGAAACTTCTGTACGCATGATGGCGTGTTTATGGTTTCTTCAGATGTTCTTATCTTAACAGTCTATGTTTTGGCAACTACCTGTTTGCATACTGTACCATGAAAATGAGAACTGTCCGTCCACAATATGTCATGAACTGGTTAGTTGGAAATTAGCACTCGTACATGTTTCGGAACATTCAATTTGTTAGTGAAATTTCAGAATATTTGTGATTTTTAGCTTTGGTTAATTAAATGTGCTTGTAGGTCATTCCAAACACGAGTAAAAAACTGAGCATGCCTTCCCCTAGTGATCTATGCTCTCTACTTATTTTGTATATTTAGTTCTTTTCTCTACAAATTGACATTCAGATCAAAACATTGTAATAAACATGCATGCTAGGAACAGTTCATTTGTGCACTTCTGCTGGGAGAGACAGCTAGGATTATCAGTTTATCACCAAATATACTGCATCTAATAAGACACTATATGAAGTAGTAAATTAAACATACCGTTTATCATTCGTTGCCTTCTGATCGTACATGTGTGTTTTTTTTGGAGGTAAATCTGCTTGTACATGTGTAGAAGCATCTCATGATTTCTGCCGTATAGGAACCGTCTATATACTCACTAGAACGAATATTAGTTAATACTCTGCTATCATCCATGACCAACATTCTCAAGAACACTATTGTGTGATTTAAACAGTTAGCTACCTCTTACTGGAACAGCATATTAGCACTGAGAAGAACATACCTGAATTTTCCATGCGTGTAGGACCAACCAATCAAACACTGTTGGCTTCCGTCACCTGCATCTTTGCTTTCTCTCTCTGAAAGTCCTTGTCACTTTGTCATGCTTAACTAGGACAGTATGAAAATCAGTAGCTAGCTCTCTGCAAGTTCCTTTTTTCTTGTTCAGGAACATGATCTATCAAGGTCTTGCTTTGCTCACAGTGATACCCACCTTGTCTGTCCATAAACATACTTTGCTTACATATAACTACATGCTATTAATAGATTCTACAAACTTTGAGGAAAAGTATAACTTTTTCTCGATGGAATTAATGTGGTGTTTGGATTCAGAGGCCTTAACTTTAGTCTCTGTATTTAGACACTAATTTAGAGTATTTAATATATACTAATTATAAAACTAATTACATAAATGAAAGCTAATTTGCGAGACAAAATTTTTAAGCCTATTTAATCCATAATTAGAGAATGTTTACTGTAGCATCACATAGGCTAATCATGGATTAATTATGTTCAATAGATTCATCTCGCGAATTAGTGCATGATTATGAATGGGTTTTATTAATAGTCTACGTTTTGTATTTATAATTAGTGTCCAAACATCCGATGTGACAGGAATTTAAAAGTTTTAATCCCATCTAAACAGGGTCTAACTCGATCGATCCATTGGTGGAGAAAGGAATTAACTTTGACAGGAGAAATTAAAAAGTCCGTATATATACCATTTGGTCAAAATCAGGTGATCCATTTCAGATGTGTCTCTTAACCTTCCTATGGGCTCAGCTAGCTAATTAACACACCATATTAATGACCAAATTAACTCGTCAGTATCCTGTTTACCTCAAAAGTTTTCAGGCAAAATTCCACGAGTTTCCATGACTTTGTAGCGACAAATTGGCCCAAAGGTCAAGAATTCGATCACCATTTAGGACCTCGTTTCTGACTAACTCGTCAGCTAGACCAGCTAGCTAGCTTAGGTATCAGCTGCATTCATATGATCCAATCAAGAAAACATAAACAACACTTAGAACACTCATACTTACAATGCATCGGTGAATTTCGATGGCCGATCCATCCATCCATCCATCCATGGAAGCGATCGATCACGAGCTCAAGCTCCCCTCTCATGGCGGCGCCGCGGCGGCGATCGACGGGGCGAGAAGCCATGCTGGAGAAGGAGCGCACATGCTGCAAGCCGGCCGGCCAGCCAGCCCCGCCGTCGAGCACGTGCCCTGCTTCTCCAGCACGGTTTGCTCACCCCTCCTTCTTCAGTTCTTCTCCTAGGGCTAGGGCTAGGGCTAGGGCTAGCTAGGTCCTAGCCTCTCTCTCGCCATTGGAGGAGGAGAGGAGAGCTGGGAGAGGTAGAGGAATTGCATGGTGATGGCTGCAACTTGCAAGCGATGTGGCGTATATATAGGCGGGCAAAAGCATAGTAGTACATGTGGTAGGAAGACATGGTTGTCTAAAAAGACCTAACTTTCTCTGTGAAAGGGAGCCTAAACCTGCCTCTCGAAATTAAAGTTCTCTTCTTTTTCATCGATCAAATGGCAGACCACCAAACCTCGGATCCCCATCCATCCATCCAATCCAATTAATCCGAGTTTATCAGTTAATCAACCTAATAACCCAGAGTTCAGTTCATCAGTTAATAATTAATCCGAGATGAAATCTCTGTCTGTGTGACTTGTGTTAGTCGCTGTCAGAGGTGAATTTAATTAGAGGGATCATTCTAGTTTAACTTTTGACAAAAAGCCGCTTTGAATACCTGGAGATGACGGCAGCGTCAAGGCTAGTTTAACCGCCCGTCGGCCCGGCCCTTGGACGGCGACCGTAAACGATTGCATGACTCTGATCAAGCGATCGAGATGAAAGCCTGCAGCAACTGGGGGTTTTGTTAATGGTTAGCCACATGTTTTAACCTAATCTTGGCCGACTAAACTAGTATTTCCTCACTTATCTGTAGTTCTTATCTTATCCTGTTATTACAGGAGGAGATCGATCGTCGGTTAGAGATGGAGATGTGGCGGCACTGTCGCATCGTATGGTGATAATTAACCATTTGAACACAGCTGATCAAGTAGAAACTAAATTAACTATTTGAACAGCTGATCAAGTAGGCTACAATCTCAGAAGGAGAGACGACGACGAGTTGCGGACAAAAAGTTGAGCGCCCAGTGCCTGGCTATCATATCACCACTAAACAAATGCACGCGCGGCAACTGATGTGATGTCAGTGCTCAAATGCAGAACTTTTTAATTTGTAAATACCATTTTTGTATGCCAATTTAGGGCGTATAGAACTATATAAATACGCAATTTACGCGACAATTTGGCGTGTATGTGGTTGGGGATTGGCATCTAATCGGCAATGCGGGGTCTCGTCAGATGCAGACAGTGCAGTCGCGGACAGAGTTGAGAGCCGGTGGCATCAGCGAGAGTGATGTGTTTTTGTGGCTAAACAAATGCACGCGCGCTCGCTGTTGTCGGGTGGACATGGGCGCTGATGCTGATAAGTAAATCGATAATCCGTGTGTGCCCAGTTGCGAATTTGATAGAATTTTGATTGGATTGGTTTAGGCAGAGTTTAGGCAGAGGGTCAATGCATGCGTGCGTACCTAGCTCCATGGGTGGTTTACTCCTGTCTGCCATGCTGAGATTGCTGATGCAGCAGCTTTAATTTGTGTTTTGGTGCAGATGCAGATTCTGCAGATAGCCTACTCCTGTTGGAAAGAAGCTTGGAGAGAGAATGTTTGGCAGGAAGAGGAATGTTGTGTGGCTACTGTCCCCAACAACCATGAGGTTCTTCAGTGTGATAACTGTTTCTTTGTGCTTCGTTGGGAGGACCATTTTGCTTTTACTTGGGAGAAGATGGCATTTTTTTCTGTAACAGTGTGTGAATATATTACCATTAGGGTTTCAGGTTGGTTAGGACATTCTGGTTTGGGATGGTAGACCTCAGCATTTCATTTTCCTTAACCTACCTCGTACTATCAGTCTCTTTGACCGGATAAGCATAACTTAAGTCTTAAGACATGCGCTGTAGCTAGTTTAAGACTCACTGTTGTAATTTCTAGTCATTTTTCTTCCTCTCGGTCCTCATCCATTGATTCCATTCGTATCTTAAGAAGTCTTTAAAATCACTTTGACCCTTAAATGATCTCAATTTAAAACAAACTTTCGACTCTCTTTCAGTCTTTCTTAAAACCTTCTCATTCTAGAAGCATTTTTTTTCGCAAACACGCAAAAGCATTGCACGTCAATATATTAGAATAAAAGAGTTATAGTGTAATCAGCCAGACCGGCTTATGCAAAGGGAAGGGAAAAAAAGCAAAATAAGAAGCTGAAGCTTTAAAAAAACTACGGTGGCTAAATATTCTAGAAGCATTTTTTTGATTTGTTCTAAGCAGGAAACCTTTTTTTTTCACCCTCCTTAGAAACTTCTTTTTATTTATTTGTTTATTTTTCTTGTTTGTACTAAACACACCACTTTATATTGGACACTCCAGGCTACCAAAGTTGAAAGTTGTTACCACCAGAGCCAATGAGTCCCATCTTCCTCACTGAAGACTCTTGTTTGGGAAGACATGCAATCCTTTTTCAATTTTTTGTGGAACAAACACCAATCATCTGCTCTGCATTTCTTTTTTGAGATAGAGGGGAGAAGACAATAGACATGGAACTATTTTAGCACGTCCATTTGAAGTGTTAATTCATTTCAACTTACAAGGCTATACCCTCCGTCCCAAAAAATAGTTTATCCGTGGGTTTCTATGTACAACGTTTGACCCTCCGTCTTATTTAAAAAAATATATAAAGAAACTTTTAAAAAAGTCATACACAAGGTACTTTTCATGTTTTATCATCTAATAACAACAAAAATACTAATATAAAAAACATTTAAATAAGACAGACGGTCAAACGTTGGACCCAGAAACCCACAAATGAACTTATTTTATGACGGAATAAGTTCATCTGAGGTCTCTTAACCTGTCAACGAATCCAATTTTCGTCCTTCAACCGAAAAACCCAGATACAATGGGTCCTTCAATTGTCAAAACCGGTGCAATATAAGTTCCATGGTGGTTTGGACGACGGTTTTCGCTGACGTGGCGCCTACGTGGCTAATTTGACCCAGTTTTCATATGACGTGACAGTTATGTGGCACTTACGCGGCAATTTAATTTGGAAAATAATAAAATTTGTGACCCCACATGTCAGTTACACAAAAAGATTAATTTAAAAATGATGGGCCCATGTGGGCCCCACATATCATTATCACCCCTCCTCTTCTTCCTCCTCACTCAGATGAACTTGGGTGAGTTTGAGGAGAAGGAGATTGAGAAGATACGTAAAACGAGGTGAGTCATTAGCGCATGATTAATTGAGTATTAACTATTTTAAATTTCAAAAATAGATTAATATGATTTTTTAAAGCAACTTTCCTATAGAAAATTTTTGCAAAAAATGCACCGTTTAGTAGTTTGGGAAGCGTGCGCGCCGAATACGATGGGCTTTCTCACCCAATCCTACAGAGGGTGTAAGCAATTGTAGAGCCCAATCTAGGCCTCGTAAGGCCCATTACGTTATACAGACCCGTATCTAGGCCCATCCAAGCCATTTTGAACAAGGAATACACAGCCCATTAATGATACAGAAATGGCCCGTTAGTGGGTCGGGCCCACCAACACAATGCAAAAGTGCAAAACCACTCAACCCGTGCGACTCCCACGCCTCGCCAAAAACCCTAACGCATTCGCCTCCTCGCCTCCCCGCCACCGGCCTCCTCCCGCCGCCCGCCATGGCCGACGTCGACATGGGCGAGCTCCCCCAGACGCCGCGCTCGGCGGCCGGCGACGACGAGCTCTCCCTCATGGCCGGGGAGGCCGACCTGGCCGCGGCCGTCCTGGCGCGGCTCGGCGGGTCGCCGCGGGAGGACGACCAGCACCTCTGCGCCACCGCCGCCGCCATGGCGCAGGCCGTGAGGACCAGGGCGTCGCCGCCACCCCCGTCGCGTACTTCGCCGCCGCGGCCGCGGCGCTCGCGCCCCTGGCGCGCGCGGGGCCGGGGCCGCGGACCGGCACGTCTCCGGCGCGCCCTGCGGCGTTGCCTCTCGGCCGCGGTGCCCGCGCTGCCTCCCGCCGTGGCGCGCGCCAGGGGGCGTGAGGTCGCGGACGACGTGGTGCGGGTGCTCGAGTTCCCTTCGACGCCTGACTCCGGCGTGAGGGCTGGGGTGAGGTGCCTCGCGCACTTGATCTCGGCTGGTGAGAAGGCGAACTGGGAGGCAGTGCAGCCGCTCTATGGGGTGGTGCTACGTCTAGCAGTTGATCCCCGGCCCAAGGTACTAGCAAAAAAATAATTCTATCAACTTTGTTGCTGTCAATATTATTATTATTATGCGGGTAAATATGCACTGCTGTGTAAGTGACTAAGTGTGTAACTTCTTGTGATATACTGATAAGGTTTACTGGGCACCTTCAATGCTGAAGTTAATATGATTTAGGATGCAGATTGCAGAATACCGTTTAGTTTAGTGGGAAATTCTAGACTTCATAATTTTAGAGTTATACTCCCTCATAGTAAAATAATATAACTAAACTCATTTCTCCCAATGTCAAATAAATTTGACTGGAGAGAGTAATAATCGAAGAAGGATACTGCACACATTGTTTTCTTGGCTCTGCAGATTTTGTTCATGTTGTTAGCTTTGCTCATATCAAAATTTAATTGCCCTGTATCATGCTGAAGAATCATTCATAGTTTGCTTTGATGGGGCTGTAGGTGAGGAAGCAGTCTCATTCATGCTTGCGAGATATTCTGCTCAGTTTCCAGAGGCAAGCTGTTTTGGTCCCTGCGAGTGAAGGAATAACAAGATGTTTTGAGCGTTTTCTGCTGCTTGCTGGTGGATCCAATGCTGTAAACACAGATGTAGCAGAAGGCGGACCTAAGGGGGCTAAGGAAGTCTTGTATATTCTGAATGCTTTAAAATGCTGCCTCCCTCTTATGTCATCAAAACCTTCCAATACCATCATAAAATATTTTAAAGCTCTGTTGGATCTGCACCAACCAATTTTGACAAGGAGCATATTGGAGATTCTGCATGCTGTTGGCGACAGTCCAACTGTACAGCTTAAATCTGACGTGCTACTGGATATAGTATGCTCTTTGGGGCTATCTGTCTCTGTTGAAAGAAAATCAGGGGATGAAATGGCTTCAATTGCAAGGCTTCTAAATGTTGCTACTAGAAAAATTTATAATCAGAATAAGAACATATGTGTTGTAAAGCTTCCACTAGTATTTACTTCACTTGGAGGTTGGTTTTTCTCACAAAACTTGGCACCTTTAAGTTGATCAATTATACCTAGTAAGTCATATTATGTCTTTTGTGTAAAAGTCTTGTTGTAAATTGTTCGCCAGATATATTGGCAAGTGAATTTGAAGAGGCAAGATTTTCTGCTGTGGAGGCTTTCAAAAGTTTAATAGAAGACTGCATCGATGAAAGCATGATCTTACAGGGAATTACCCAGATTAAGTCTAGACATCCAGGGATAAGATCTGATCCCACAACCATAGAGAAGATATGTGCTATCCTAGAGGGCTTGCTAAATGTCCGGTACGGTGATGTCTGGGACAAATCATTTCATGTGATTTCAATGGCATTTGACAAATTGGGTAAGTATACCACTACGTTAGCATATCCTCATCATTCAATAGCTTAGGAATAATATGAGAGTCTCTATTTTAGTAATCTGGCTCCTCTGGTCAGAGCATTAAGATTCAATGTAGCTTCTTGTTCACATCTTTTGTGTTGGACTCTTTCTTGAGCCATTAACAACCTTTATCCAAAGGTGTTTTTGTTAAATTGAATTATGCTATTGGTAATTAGTTGCTTGATTATTTGTGATAATTGTTCCTGTACTGATCTCTCATGCAAAACTACAGGAGAATCATCAGCTGACCTTTTGCCTGAAGCACTTAAGAACTTGGCAGACATGCAAAACTTGTCAGACGATGACTTCTCTTTCCGGAAGCAGGTAACTTTTTCCATAGCAAAAGCACCATTGTCCTTCAGCATAATATAAACAAATTTATACCTTTCATGCAACTAACTTTGTTTACTCCATGTATGTTTGGTTATCTCCTGGCTTACCTTCATATGCATTTATTTGCAGCTTGATTCATGTCTTGGTTCAGCTGTTGCTGCTATGGGACCAAAGAACGTTCTTAAAATCCTGCAGATTCATTCAATATCTGATGAAAATGAATGGATCTTCCCCATTTTAGAAAAGCACATTGTTGGTGCCAGTTTACAATTTTTCTTAACAGATATTTGGGACATTATTAGAGCTGTAGAGAAGAACATTCCAAAGGTATCGTCCATTTTTTTGAAAATCCTAATAGTTCTAAAGCAAAAACAGATTAATCACTTTCATTTTAAACTGCACTGACTGTTTCCAACATCTTCAATTGAACAGCTTTTAAAGGAAGATAAGCTTTTCTCCGCCAAGAGAGCAGAAGGTTACGTGTATTCACTATGGTCTTTGTTACCATCGTGCTGCAATTATGCACGTGATACCTCAATCCACTTTAGAGCTCTGCAGAATGTTTTGTGCGACACGCTTAAAAACCAGCCTGACTTGCGTGGTATCATTTGTTCTAGTATTGAGGTATTTCACACTGCATCTGGTTAGTTCTTTATTGCAAGTACTTCTGTTTAAGTTACGCTTTTGAGCTTATTTTGCTTTTTTTTTTGGCTTGTATATTTTAGGTTTTGATTAAACAAAACAAGGAAGCATTGTCAGTTCCTGTTGAAGAGGCCATACTTGCTGAGGATGAAATAAGCAAATCTGAAAGAAGAGCAAAAGAGCGCTATACGAAAGAGTTTGCAGAGGAAAACTTAAAAGCAATACGGGCTTTCTCTTCAAAGTTTTTGGAAGTTTTATGTTCTATATTCTTAGCTTCTTCAAATGATGCTATTGGACTTCTACAGGTATATTGTTGATGCCTTCTATATTGTGCCATCTGCTTGCTGGGCTCTAAGGATCTGTACTTTCGGGAATTGTTTGATTTGGCTCTGGAAGTTGATTTCTTCTATGATCAGCCGGCAGGTCAAAATTTGAAATGTTTGATAATAATCTAATGACTTCATCCGAATAGATCACAGTGGGGAACTTTGAACCTTTGGGTGTTAATTGTTGTTGAGGATTAATAATTGGGTTGTTTTGTTGATTGTTTTTATATCATGTACAAGCATAAATGTGACTTGTTCCTTCTTTATTGAACAGCCTGCAATAAGTGATATAGCTTCCATATCAGAGAAAGACACTGTTGGCAGGTTCTTTCTTGATGCAATAAGGAAGTTGTTGGATGCCACAAAAGCTGTTAATGCAGAACAAAAGAATGATAGTTCAATGCAAATCGAAGCTAATTCCAACACAAATAACATGGCAAGGTCTGTGCAAAATTTATATTCCTGTTACTTCTTATTCATGTCTAGATTCCAGTTGAAGCTGATTGTTAATTTCAATCCTTGATGGATCATAGGGCTCTCCTGTTGGACTTCGCAGCTTCATTAATGCCTGGTTTAGCTGCAAAATCGATCAATGTGCTATTCAGTTATGTAAAACCTGCAATTAAGGTACATATATGATATATTGCAAGTATCCAAGCTGTTCTTTTTTTTTAAAAAAAATGTAAGTTGTGTTGTACCTGATATTTTTTCTCACGCTCGTAGGATACTGACTCATTGATTCAAAAGAGAGCATACAAGGTCCTTTCAATGCTGCTCAAGGTATGTCTCTGTTTTCAGTTTGCACTTTATGTGAATCATCATGCCAGATCACGGAGAGATAACTCGAAATCTTTATGAATGTTTATCATTTCAGGATACTGAGTTTATTGAGCGGAATTTGGATACCTTGTTGGACTTGATGATTTCTTCTTTGCCATGCCAATTTCCATCAAAGCGCTACAGGCTTGAATGCCTACATCACCTTATTGTTTACATTTTGAAGGTTGGTAGTGAAAAAACATGTTATATTTGCTAGGCAGATGTGGGTACTGTCCCTAGGATTGTAACAAGAACCCTCTGTTCTCTACGTCTGCAGGATTCATCTAAGCTTGGAAAGAGGGAAATTATTGGTTCATTTCTGACTGAAATACTTCTTGCCTTAAAGGAGGTAATGGATTGCATATTTAAGTTTTCTGATCCTTTAATGTAGATAGGAAGCTAAAATGTATACTGCCGACAGCACACTCCTAATTTGACTCTTGTGTGTTATCCCCTTTGAAACGTTACTGTAGCATTTTGTTTATTTCCTGTGGTAAGTGGTAATGTGCAGCTGTCCTTACATTTTCTGGAAGCAGAAGTATATCTACTCAAGTAGCCTTTTATGTTTTGAATTATAGACTTGGATGTATTGAATTATTGTTGTATGCCACAATAATGACAATATCATGCAAGTTTCAGACCGTCAGTTCTACGGCATAGTTCTGGTTTAAGTTGTGTGATTTTTTTTGGATAGCTAGATTAGACAGATTCTGAAAGTATGTGTATGGTACATAAATGCCAGCTGCGAGATGAACAATCATGACTTGATGTGTCTTCACAGGCTAACAAGAAGACAAGAAACAGAGCTTATGATCTACTTATTGAAATTGGACGGGCTTGTGAAGATGCAGAAAATGATGGGAGGAAGGAGAATTTGCACCAGTTCTTTGGCATGGTACTTTATGTCATTACTGTTTTTTATATGTCTTGACAGGACCAAACTAATGAAATATGAGGCTCTGAGCCATACCAACCTCGAACTGCATTACATTTGATTTAACAGTGCTACTTTTATGTTTAGGTTGCTGGTGGTCTTGCTGGTCAAACTCCATATGCAATTAGTGCTTCTGTAACTGGGTTAGCTCGGTTAACTTATGAGTTCTCAGAGCTTATTGGAGTAGCATACAAGCTCCTCCCATCAACTTTTCTTCTCATGCAGAGGAACAACCGAGAGATTGTCAAAGTACAGCACACAACACATTTCTGGTTTATTAGCTTATCTATCATTCTCTTCACCTCCTTACAGTAGCCCTATATTTCCTATTCAGGCCAACTTAGGTTTTATCAAAGCTTTGGTGGCTAAATCTAAAGCCGATGTATTGCACGAGCATTTGAAAGGAGTTGTCGAGGGTTTGCTGAACTGGCAAACTGATACAAAGAATTCCTTCAAAGCGAAGGTACTGGCTATTTCCTTTTGATACTATAAAGCAATGACATTTCTGGTGGTATTTATATAAACGCTCGGTTGTTTTTGTCCTGTGGAACTTTTACTATTCTAATAACTAGATATATCATCATATCAACTCATATAGACAATATATGACATGGGAGAAACTAAAAAAGTGAAATATGCATGATATATCACATTACATGTAAACTGCTGCTGTTTTCTTGGAGCTTGCTATTCATCTCTTATCTTATTGCCAGATAAAGTCACTGATAGAAATTCTAGTGAAAAAATGTGGTCTGGATGCTGTGAAGGCTGTGATGCCTGAAGAACATATAAAATTGCTCACCAACATTAGGAAGGTAACTTACATTATTTTTTGCTTTGCTCTTCTCTTGAAGAATAGACAGTTATGTTGTATGATTGTATCTGGTCAATATGTTCAACAATTCCATGCAATGTTAAACAGATTAATGAGCGAAAAATGCGGAAATCTAAATCTTCTGAGGATGGGGATAACATGTCGATGACCTCACGAGCTACAAGGTATTGTGGTGCATTTATTGGTTTTTTTTGTTCTGAGACTTTGTTGATAGTTCTGATGGCGTGAATGTCGCATCTATTTATACAATATTTAACTTCTGTTCAACTGTCCTGGTCATGCTCCCTGCAGACAAAGTAGATGGAATCACACACAGATGTTTTCTGATTTCGGAAGTGATGAGGATGACTCCAATGGTCCCTTTTCTGCCCAACATACAGTTGCTTCTCGTACTGGAACAAAAGCTTCAACACGGTATGTGCCACAATAGGGCCGCACTTGGCCTGTGAGGATTTTAAGTGTTTCTCACAAACTGTTATTCTTCCAGGTCGACCAGGAAGCGCCAAGCAGATAAGAGCTTGCTAGAGAAGTTCATTGATCAGTCAACTGGCGAGCCCCTAGATTTACTTGACCAGAAAACAGTGCGGTTGGCTCTCAAATCGACGAAAAAGAGGGCTATGCCTGATGAAGATGATGATGAGGTGGAGATGGACCCTGAAGGGCGTATCATTGTGCGGGAAGAGCGGGAGAGGCGCAAAAAGAAGCAGCCTATCTCCCGTGACGACGAGGCCGACGACAGGAGCACGGTCCGAAGCCAGTCCGTCAAGAGGAGGAAGACGACCAGCTCCGGCTGGGCCTACACTGGCCATGACTACACCAGCAAGAAGGCCAGTGGCGATCTCAAGAAGAAAGACAAGATGGATCCGTATGCCTACTGGCCATTAGACAGGAAGCTTCTGAACCGCAGGTCGGACCGCAAAGCGGCGGCACGCAAGGGCATGAGCAGTGTCATGAAGGTGACCAAGAAGCTCGAAGGGAAGAGCGCCGCCAGCGCGCTCGCTGCTAAGAGAACGCAAACAAAAAACCGGAAGCAGAAGAAGAGCAAGTAAGGAGACGAAGGGACAGAGAGAGATAGGGCAAGGAAGCTTTGTATAGCTGAACCGATGGCCATTGGCAGTTGGGAGGGAAAGTTTTGGACATGTACAGTGCTCGGTGAGGATTCGGCCGTAGTTGTTGTTTTTGCTCGTTTCATCTCCTATCTGTCGAAGAGAAACACTTGGTTCCATTCCTGCCAAAAAGGGAGTTTTTTTGAGGGGAAAAAAGGGAGAAATTTTGACACCCGTCGGTATGACGGTACCAGATTCAGATTAGATTTAATTTTGTTGTAAGTTTTTGATTGATGACTATTGAATTTGAAATTTGTTGCTTCCTGCCCGCTAACACTTCGCTGTAATGGAAGATGAGATGTAGCGAAGTTTCCGAATTCCTTATTCAGGCATACGCGCTAAAACAATCGCGCGATCGTGGAGCTGTACGGGGATGGAAACGTAAGGCTACGGCGTACTTGACCTTTTTTTTCTCTTAGAAAGTGATTTTTTTTCAATAGTGTGTCAATTCAATTTTTTTAAAAAGGGCAAACTTCAACTGTAATATTTAAAACTTCAAACTTAAAAATGGAAACAAAATTAACTTGAAAACTTTTTAACTCAAAATTTGAAACTTTCAACTCAAATTTAAAAAACTTTCAATTAAAATTCTAAAAACTTTTAACTCAAAATTTTTAAATTTTCAACTACAACACTCTAATCACTCAAGATGCACTTGATCCAAGGAGAGCCTATGGGAATAGGTCTAAAAGTTCTAACAACAACTTGCTCAAAGCAGGGGTAGGTGGAGTTAAATATTCACCTACCCGAAGCTAACCATTACTCACAATTTTGAACCTCGGAATTTCCGGCTTAAGGGCCGAGGGTTCCGGACAATACTTTGGTTTTGGAAGACATGGAGGACCAAAACTTTTCGACTCAAACTCCAGAACTTCTGATTAGCCCTCTCTGCTAGCTAGAGAACTGTGATTGGAACTTCTGGAACTTACGTCTGGAACTTTTGGTCTAGCCCTTGGCCAAACATAGAGCTCTAGTTGAAGGTTCTGAACCCGAACTTTGAAGCTTTCGGCCTGGCCAAACACAACGCTCTTTTCTCCCAATTGTGAGTGACATGCTTTGTGCTTCTCTCGAATAGGTTTTCATCTGAGCACAAGGACACAAACCCCACTTGAATAGTTGGTTTTTCCTATGACTCAATTTCAAAAGAAAAACAATGAAATGCCTTAAGCCATCTCATTGTTTTAGCTTTAATTTGTGAGGGTCATCCATTTAGAGAATCATCCTTAGGGACTAATCAATAATTGTGCTTAACACTCAAGTAGCTCATTAGTCCCCTAATTGTCTTGCCATTAGGGCAAAGCACCATGGGGAGGGGTGGCGGCGAAGGCTACTTGTTGCGTCGTTGGCTAGAGGACGACGGCTGAGCTAGAGCGCTGGTTACTCGAGCTCCACCGCAGCTGCTTGAATCAAGTGGTTATTTCACGAGAAGAAGGCTCTAGTGGCAACAACTCGGGTTTGGGGATGACTGGTCTCATCCTGGAGCCGGCAACAACAGGATCCTGGAGACGGCAACGACGACAGTGTGTGAAGGGGTCGAGATGGATTGGTGGGGAGGAGGTTGAGGAGTAGTGGAGAGAGACGGGAAAAAAGAGGAGGGGAGGATGGAGGGAGAAGATGAATTTGACGGGTGGGGTCCATGTGCAGATGGGGAAGAAGATGGAAAACGTAACGGCGGTGGCGTGGTTCCAATTTTGTAAAAATTTGAGTAGCACGACTATGAATAGATGAATTGTAATGACATTTATCTGAATAGGCATATTTGGAATGATACAGATCAAATTAACCCTTGAAACAAGGGATTGAAGCTTACTAATTCCTTTGAATCCCATGGAATGAGTACCTATGGGTCTCTCAACAGACAATATGAAATATCAGTGTTCTAAGGAACAATACCCTAGGACTGTTTTTTTTTTACAATTTTTGATAAAAAATATTGTTACTTATTTAAAAATTCACAAATCTAGGTGATATGTCACATTTAGAATTTTGAGTTTTAATCTTTCTTGTAAGTTCCAAGTTGGCAAGATGCAAAAGTTTATATATGAAAGAACATTGATAAGGGTGGGGTGGTGTTGAATAGGCATTTTTGAAAATTATTTAGCAGCGGTGTAAATCTATCTAGAGGATCATGCTAGAAACATCGAAACTTCCGGTTGGTCTTCTCGATCTGGACAAGAGAGCTGAATGGAGTTTTCAGTCCTTAGGTTGAAAACTTTTGATCCCCTAGTTTCTTCCCATAAAGAGGTTGATAGGGACAATCTTCATGGAACAAGCAATCCAAACACGTAGAGAATGCAAGAACAACAAGCAATAACAGTTTGGACTCCGGAACTTCCGGCCTGAGGAAAATCACAAACATAGCAAGAGATGAATAAGGAGACACCAATTTTTCACCGAATTTGGCATCGCAAATATACTACATCTCTATTGAGGGACTTCAAGGAGCCAGATCTCGATTAATCTTAAGCCTCACCAAATGACCACAAAGATCGAGCTTGGTATCCACTCAAAGGTGTTCCTTTTCCTTGTGGAGATAGAGTAACGTGTTCACAAACCTCTTGGGTTGTCCACACACCCCGTATACTCGTGGGTGATGCCTAACTAGCTAGGAGGAGAACTTCCAAGTGTACCAAGCTTGAAGATGACGGTTGGATGTCAATCCTCAAGTGCTCAAACTGAACCCCCAAAGAATCCACTCCAATCTCACTCTAATCACTCAAGATGCACTTGATCCAAGGAGAGCCTATGGGAATAGGTCTAAAAGTTCTAACAACAACTTGCTCAAAGCAGGGGTAGGTGGAGTTAAATATTCACCTACCCGAAGCTAACCATTACTCACAATTTTGAACCTCGGAATTTCCGGCTTAAGGGCCGAGGGTTCCGGACAATACTTTGGTTTTGGAAGACATGGAGGACCAAAACTTTTCGACTCAAACTCCAGAACTTCTGATTAGCCCTCTCTGCTAGCTAGAGAACTGTGATTGGAACTTCTGGAACTTACGTCTGGAACTTTTGGTCTAGCCCTTGGCCAAACATAGAGCTCTAGTTGAAGGTTCTGAACCCGAACTTTGAAGCTTTCGGCCTGGCCAAACACAAAGCTCTTTTCTCCCAATTGTGAGTGACATGCTTTGTGCTTCTCTCGAATAGGTTTTCATCTGAGCACAAGGACACAAACCCCACTTGAATAGTTGGTTTTTCCTATGACTCAATTTCAAAAGAAAAACAATGAAATGCCTTAAGCCATCTCATTGTTTTAGCTTTAATTTGTGAGGGTCATCCATTTAGAGAATCATCCTTAGGGACTAATCAATAATTGTGCTTAACACTCAAGTAGCTCATTAGTCCCCTAATTGTCTTGCCATTAATTTGCCTAGATGCAATTTAAATGTAAGAAAATCTCTAATAGAGACGTCACGGCATTTTTTTTAGAGAAAGTCACGCTTTATTTACCATAATCAATAAAACGTGACTTTCTCTTAAAGAAAAACGTTGTGACATGAAAATGAAGTGATTATTAAGGTGAAAAGCACGAGTGTGACGATGACTAGCTGACCACGCATATTGCACACCCCCATCTTGGCAATCTTAAGTTCCTAGTTGGTTAGATGCAAAAGCTTACATAAAAAGAATCTCTAATAGAGTAGTGACCCTCAAAAAAGGGCAAACTGTAAAATAAGTGAATCCAACACTCTTCACTTAGGGGAAAAAAAAGTGTAACCAACACTCTTCATTTGCGTACGTATAGATATCACTCCTAATTTTGCGCATGCAGTCGGTAATGACGTATGCCCGCTCCGTTAGCTGTTACTGCCAGCCCACCAACTCGGTATCGTGTATACATGCAACAAGCAGCTACTTTAAAAATACTTATATTTTAGGACGGAGGGAGTGGCTAGTTAGCTGCGGCCATCATAAGTACAAACCGACGACAAGTCAGGAAAGCACTGAATACTACAGACATGGAAAAAAAAAAGGAAATATTGCCACTGACATTTCACCACACCAAAATTTGTGTACTGAAACAATACTATATATGAATCTAGATATACATTTGTTTTTGGTACGTAACCAGGATTGATTTCTTTTGGACGGAGAATCCCAAAATGCAAAAGGATTTTTCCTTACAAATTATTCCAAAATATAAGAGATTTTAAAATCCTGAGATAATGCTTTATTCCCAACTTACCAATTACTTTTAACCTAGTTTATTCTCTCCACCATCCATTTACTTGCTAGTTTATTTCTCCACCTGCCAACTTTTGTAGTACTTTATTGTTTCACCTTCACCCGTCACCTTTTGTATCTTGTTCTTTTGTTACTTCTTTAATTTTTACAAAAATTAACATGATTCCTAACTAACTTGTGTTATAAAGTGATGATGTTTTTATCTATCAATCAACCCATATTTAACCCTTCGTTACCAAAAAAAAATAATACTAGTAGCAAAACTTAGTTTTAAGACTACCAAAATTAAGCAAATTAAACATGCCTAGGTTTTAAGACTGCCAAAATTAAGCAAATCAATCTGGCGCCTAATGCCCACATTGTACTTTGTTTTAAGGTAAAGGGGCAAACACCAACGCCGATATGTGCATTTGCCAACTACGTTTCGACACCGAAAGCTTTAACGGTAAAAAAGCATGTTTAAGACTTGCTATTCCTAAAAGTTGGATCTAAGGAAATGTTGCTGAGAGCGCAATCTACAAACGATTAAAGGAAAACTTCACCACTATAATCTAATTACAAGGGTTAAGCAGGCATTCCCGCTTTTGTTTTGCAGCCTCCCCTCTGCAGATCGGCATGGCCCTGCGTACTCACTGTCCTATCAAAGCGAAACAGAGGCAGCCACGTTATTTTCAAACCACATAATATACCTTCTCACATACTAAGAAACTATCGAATCAATCAATCATGATAAGACACGCAGCCATGCACTACTAAGTGTATCACGCATAAATTGCAAAAAGTGTATCACGCATAAATTGCAGAAAGTGTACCACGCATAAATTGCAGAAAGTGTACCACGCATAAATTGCAGAAAGAAAAAAAAAAGGAATTTCTCACTAAATGAATCAATCCAAACAAAGTAGGTGCGATTATCAGTTACTAGCATTTAGCATTAGTTTCTTTTAACAGCCAAAACAAGACATAATGTAACTGGCATAAATAGCGGACTTCTGCAGAAAGGCACCTACCTCAAAGAGTTAGGTCATGACACTGCTCTTAGCGTAAGCACGAATTTCTTCCTCTCCTTGAGAAAAAGGATAAAACTTGAGCCAGGAGGTATCTGAACAAAAAATGTGTTGCACATAATAATATGAGATAATTGCCTTGTACACAGACACTAGAGAGTAAATCCGAGCTTCTGGAGGTACTTACCAGAAATGTTTCACCGAACGTTTTGGGATGAAGGGATAGCTGGCTTCTTCTCTATTTGATCATAATGGAGAACAAAGTTGTCCTGCAGAAAAACATACACAATTATAATTCACAAATTTTCACAAAAGTATTATGTGATACAACTTTACATTGACCAAACATCCAAACCTTGCGGATTGTCTCCCAGTTGTTTGGATCAAAGCAACCATAAGATCCTCGTTCATAGTGAGGTGTTTTGACCAGAGGCTCAACATTTGGAATTCTGGTGAGCCACACACGCACTTCTTTATGGTAGAACCATCCTCGAGTATACCTGCGGAAAAGATGGACATATAACATGGTTCAATTCAACAGTTAAAACGAAAGTAAAAAAAAGGTTTAAGCTCCATATGGTATTTGGTTGTGATGTGCTGAACCTCAAAGTGGGTAACACATATTTGCCGTATGTATTAAGATATTAATAAATTCTAAGGAAGTAAATGCATATCCAATATCAAGCCTCATGGAACACAAAAGGAAATATAATAATCAATTACATGAATAACATGAAAGATAGCTAATTGATAGATTGAAAGATTCAAAGCCTTAAACATCCAGAATAATTCAGGATCGTGGAACATGTTCTGGTGTTGTGCAACTAGTAGTCACCCATCTGGATTACGAACAAGTCCTAAGCGTACCCTTTCAAATAAATAAAATACACAATATTACTTATAAAAAATTGCTGTTGATCCTAAACCAATTGGCAGTCCACTAGTCCCATACTAATCCAAGCTGGTCTAAACCAGCCTACTCCATCCGGTTTCAAATTTCTTGATGTTTTAGATTTGATCTCACATACCAAGGAGTGTTTAATTACGGTGCCTATTCCCTGTTTTACCCATATTAAATACTGCCATGTGCTTGAATTAATCAATATTTGGATGTATCCTAGTGGTTCGAAACAACAACCAGATGCAAAGCATGCTAGGTTCGAATCCTAGCGTCGCTTCGTTTTTCTCCTTTTTCTTTCCACGCGTGGATTTTCTCTACATTTTTGCACGTGCAGCACACACTGGCTGGTGTGTTTTTCTCGCTTGTGCGGTGGACACGCGAGACTACTCAGCTTTAAATGGGATGCATGCATAAGAGGCAAACAATTCCAAAATAACCTAATAAATCCCAAACATCAACGATTACCATACTTTGGATACAAGCCTACAAGGCTAGAACGTCAACATTTTTATACCGGAGGGAGTATGTCCTACACAAGCCCAACAAAATGCAAAACCCACGAATACGGATCAGTTTAAGTCCATGGTCTATCCAAGATGTTATATTAGGAAATGTTGGTGGACAGAGGGCCAAGATGTGGCCAATCTAGTTGTCACCATTAACTTGGTTTGCACCCATCATTAACAGAAGGATTAATGATGTGTAACCAGTGGAAACTATGCTACACATTTATGCTACAAATAAACATGGATAACCACGACTATGCAAATCAAAATCAACCCCTAGCAACAAGACGTATGAGAAGACCGGTGAAACCATGTACTCACAGCTCACTAGCAGCACATAGCTGAGCTTCATCCCTTGGCATGCTGCAAACCAAAGAAAAATGATAAATCTTTCATAAAAAACATACTATACTCACATTATTTGTTGCAACAAATGGGCTAGCCTAATAGAATTGAAGTGGGACACACTTAATGGTAGATGTACCTATAGAAGATGTAAAACAGTGTTGGCGTCTGGAATTTCTGAAAATGTATAGGCTGCAAGAGGCAGAACACAATTACAAATATATAGGCCATAACATGAAGCAAATACATTGAGACAATAAATTCTGCCTATGTTTAAGAACAACTAGTTTAGGAAATTATGATGGTCAACATCCTATAAAAGATGGCAAATGCACAGCCAGCCATTACATATTAAAAAATAGCACACAGTGATAGGCAGCTTACTTGTAGTGGTGGAGGTTGCTCAGCGGAGTAGCAAGCTGGAGTATGAAACTCAGGTTCTCCTTTTGCTGGCTCGTTTGACCATGGAGAGCCAAATGTCTTGTACAGATTGTCTGGTGAGTTCAAGTTTAAACCCAATGTTGTCAAATCTATTCCTAAAGCAAGAGATGATAAGTCAACATCATTCATCCTGATAACTCCTAGCAATCCCATCAAGCCATATGGATCAGATGGTGTTTGCCCCCCCTGGATGGACTTTAGACTCTGATCCCTATATGACTGGGTAGCTGAAGACACCTGCTGCAATCTGAAAGGATTTTGAGCCTGAGGTTGCTGGTATTGCTGGAAAAGTTGCTCATATGATCCCAAACTAGAACTTTGATTTGGAGAATTTAGTGGTCTTAGTCCGATATTTTGGGGACCAGCATTCTGAACCTGATAATCATAATTGAGATTATTATTACTTGCATCAAAGGGTCAAAACAGAAAAGTTGGACACATGCCAGATCAGAACCATGACAAATGTGGTAGACATTGATTGTTAAGAGTTTTAAGAATTTCCAATATTACTTACTGAATTAGCACCTTGCTGGTGTTGCTGACGATTTGGTGGGTAGTTACTTCCTAAGTTAAAGCCAACTGATCTTGACATCTGCGTAAATGTGCAAATTTGTCAAAAAAAAAAAAGCACAGAAAAGAAGTTACTGAAAATTCAGAAACAGGGATGCACCGGATATTGTTGCGCTTGCATAACAGGTACATTATCATGAAGTTGTTCCTTGTGATGCAACTCCATAGGATAATCTGTAGTGTTGCCTGATAATTCAAAAGGTTAAATACTTTGCACAACTCAGCAAAGGGCAAAGAAAGGAATCTGTTATAGTAGCGAAATACGCACCAAAAGAGTAACTAAAGGAAAAGAAGTTTAAAACGTGGTAAAGAATATCCAATGATCATGGAATAAACACAAAAGGCAAGTAACAGGTTTCGACCATCCAAAACACGTGCCAAGTAATAAATTCGAGACAGGAAATAGATTATGGCCAACCAAAATACGTGACACCGACAAAATATATCAAGAAGCAAACCAAACATAAAAGCGGAAGGTTATTTTATAAGATGATTCACCAGCTAAGTTTAGAAACATTTTCAGCACACCAACAGACACAATAAAACAAAGCTGTGATGTTCAGTGCATCACAAAGCCGAGGAATCAAAGGTGCCCACGTACTGCCAAATCGACAGCTATGGCACTAAACTCTTAGCACCAAATATGCATCAAACTTTTTAAGTGACTTTATCCGGGAACATCCCGGAATTAAATCCATGATCTCCATAAACCAAACTCAAGCCACATACTGTAAATATTGTTATATTTAGCTAGCCTAAACTATCTCAATTGACCATTGCAAATTTCCGGCATGAGGAAAATTTGCAGGTCCTAATATTCTGCCAAAAAAAATTTAAAATATTGTTTTCAGCATCATGAACCTTCCCGAATAAGTTTCATATTTTTTGGATTGCCTCAAGACTTCAATCACAGATTCGCAGTTGCCTCAAACATGTGACTGACAAAGAGGCACATGGTGCAAAGATAAATTTCCTAGATTCCGAAACTTTTGATCTATATTTGGTTGGCACAGGTCCCTGGATCGAAATGGCCTGCAGTTAGTTTACTGCCATGACAGTAATAATTGTGCATTCGCTGGGTTCAATTGAACTTGAACATCTTGTAATGGTTCAGCTGCTATACTTTCATTACACATTGCCTATTGGTTCAGTTCTCCGTATGACCATATGAATTGTCATAAAATAACACGATAGCCATGGGTTTGGCTACACTGACAAAAACAATGAATATAACAAGAGGAAGAGGGTACCGAAAACTGTGTGAGTTGCGACAAGAAAACCACTTACTATCATCGTCAAAAGTAAATCACTTGGATGTTAAAATCATGTATCCGACAATATATGCTACAAGTTCATGGCCAGATTGAACGGCACTTGTTTTGGCAATGTAAACAGAGAGACGATGGGATTGCTAGGACTTCTGCACATGTCCGCAGACCGCAGGTTGAACATGGACCATTTTCTCCAAGCAGTTTGATTTTTTTTTATCATGTTTCACACCTTATACTCTCTTGTTTTTCACACTCACATTTCCTAAACTAATAAATAATCTTTTTATAAACTTTTCTGTAAAAATATTGTTTTCAAAATTATATTGATATATTATTTTAGTTTTTATCTAATATTTAATTAATTATGCGCTAATCTATCACTTTATTTTACGTAATAAGACGGAATCGAATGAACGCCTTAGACCATTTTCGTTTGAGCTTAGACTTCTTGGCTACATGTGCCTTTTAAGCTTTAAGTTTATTGGTGGAATATAACTTCACTTTACACTAAAAAAAAGCTACTCAAACTTAGTTTTTAGCTTTAACAGTGTAAGGGTGACCTGTGGCTTTAAAAAAATAAAAAAAAATCAAACAAAAAGACTGATAGTTTATTTGGACTTAAGCGTTTTAAATGGAGTATGGCTTAAAAATCCTAAATAAGAAGGGCCTTAATTAAGCTTTTTTGACTTATAAGATGGCTTAAAAAGCCTAAATAAAAAGGACCTTAGTTCATTGAAGACTGTTTAGACCATTATTTGTGCTATTGTATGGAAAGGGCAGCATACTATTTGTGCTATTATATAGATTGTTCAAAGAATTATATTAATTCAGTATGCATATCTAAATAGACTGTTATATGTCCAATGTTCTAATGTGTAAATATAAAAATGGAGAACTTCTATAGATCGCATAGCAGTTACGTATACCATTGCATCCCTTTTCAACTCTTAGAACCAAAAATGGAGAACTTCTATAGATCACATAGCAGTTACGTATACCATTGCATCCCTTTTCAACTCTTAGAACAGTGATCACCCCCACCCCTATTGTTCTGTTTATCATAGAAGCGATTTCCCCAACATGACTTCTCCGGTACTTGAAATTGATTCCACCCAACATGATTTATTCAGTTTTCATAGCCAGATTGCCAGAGCAAAAAGATATTTGGAGACGCGGGGAATCGAACCCCGTGCCTCTCGCATGCGAAGCGAGCGCTCTACCATATGAGCTACGTCCCCAAACACATGAACATGTCAACGCTAAGAAACTCATTAGCCAACACAGGACACAGCCCTTCGCCAGCCCAAGCTAGGCGCTTCAGGTAGCAGTCATGTTAATGAACAGCAAGACAGATAGGTACTGAGAATCAATTGTAAATGCAATGTCTAAGTAGTACAACACAGCCGCGACACGAATGGAGAGAAAGAATTGCGCAGTAGCAGCATCGACGAGTTTTGGCACGCTCGGTCACTCACTCCGAGCCGCGCCACCGCCACGGCAGTGGCAGCGGCAGCAGCTCGGTGCTCCGGCACATCAAAGGACCAAACCAGTCACGAACAAAAGGTCAGGCCACGCCGTGCCACTGCGAACCTGGCATCTCGTCCTCAGACGAGACGTCGTGCTTCGACGACACCTTCTGCTTCCGGCCGTTCCTCCTCCGGCTGGCCGTGTTCCCGCTTCGCGTCTTCGCCGCTTGTTTAGCATCACTCTTCTGCTGCAGAAAGGCACCAACCAAAATGAATTAAATGATCAGTATTGTATCAAAAGTGTGGCTCAAATGGATCGCTACAAAAGAACCAGGCGAACTATAGAAAGAGCATAAAGTGTAAGAATCCAACAACGGAACCTTTTGTTCCTCGTGGGCACTAAATTATCAAAGACATCCAAGTAACCAGAACCACAGCAAGTTCGGTGCGAGCATACGCAACTGGCACCACCAGTCTGAATTTTCAGATAATCTTAAAAGGAAATAGCAAATACACGGCCTTATCATAAAGCATTTATCTGGTTGGAGATTTAAGGTTGGACCAGGAGTGCTGCACAAAAAAGGCATGTTACAAAAATAAAATAGCAAATTGAACAAGTCAGCAAAGGCACAAGGCAACGTAGCAATCCAAGAAAGGACATACAGAAAAGCAGAAAATGACGCATGGGCTCTATTCAAGATGCTAGACAAGCCATAATCTCGTCCAAACCTTGTGATATCCTTAAATGACATAGAACAACACCAAGAAATGCCGTACCAGGCATATACAAAAATCCTATCGCAATCAATTTTAATATATACCAGAAGAAGGTAGCACACTAGACTGTTCCATATACGGACCACACAACAACGATGTAACAGTGATGGAAATTGAAATGACCCTATCCAGAAATCTCGTAGTTGATCAGCAAGTCCTCATGTGAATTGCACATCCGGTGGTGGAGCTAGGATCCGTACTCACTTGGTGGATCCTCCACAACTTTCTGGATTATTTCATGATTATTACAAATGAAAAGGCCGCAAAAGGCTTATGTGCAACATCCCAGTGAATGGCCCCATATGGCCTATGCCCAAACATCTAGTGGGTCCAGCCAACCAGGACCCCACAATGCTCTACCAAAAAGCAAATCTTTATTGGAATAATGAATAAATATGTTGAATAAATGTAAACAGTGTATTGCCCAATACAGTGAAAAAGAGCAAAGCTAGCCAAAGGAATCTATTCCAGAGTACAAGTATGGTATCTGATGCCTAAACTTATTAAGCAAAATTCATAAACCCCTTCCCTCAGAAAATAATAATAATAAACCACCTGGCCCTTAAGCACATTTTTTTTAAAAAAAAAAAAACATGTTCAGTGATCAACGGCAGGTCAAGTTGATTTCACATTATCAGCACATTCCTTTCAAGAGAAATCGTGCTTCTCAAGCTAATCTAGCTGCAACTTGTATTCTTTGATGAAGAAAGCACACATCCACCAAATAGCATAAACTGTTACTTGCACCCCAAAATAGGTATCACATGATCCAGTCACAAATTGTTTGGTGATCACCATCAACAATAAGCAACAGTGTTTGCTTAATCAGACCACAGTAATTAAGTAATCGCAGCAGCGCCTACCTAGATGCATTATTGCCAAACCAAACAAGTAGACAGAAATTGACATATGCGTACTTACCCCGAAACAAAACCCTGATTGACTCTGTCCAGCACCGACTTCGCTGGCTCTTGGAGGCTTCCCAGAGTCCATTGCTGATGAACCACGCTTATTAATACCATTACATGATGGCGATTCTGCCTCAGTAGCTACTGGAGGCGGTGGAGACGGTGACGTCGAAGGGGAGGTTGAGGATGTTCGAGTCTGGCTTTGGGCCTGGGTATGGTAGCACTTTGAGGGTCCATTGCAGAAACCCGAATCAAGATCAGCTTGGAACATGTCTACGAATAGCTGCTGCAGTTCTTCAAAGCTCTCCTGCCTCTGCAAATCCAATGATTCATTGTTATTTTATTGATATTGTTATATTTATCTTGGATGCATCAGGTCCAGGAGAAAAAGAGGCCGGTTTCCAGCTTGGTTCTAGAAAAAATCACCTAAAAGTTTCAGTTGAGGGGCATGGAGCTTTTCATAACAGTTCCTTTTTTAAGCCTGTGACATATGAACATAGAACAAACAATATCCAGTATAAACTATACAAAAATTTCCAAAGCTTACAAGTTTTTTCAGATAAACAGCCTGGCGAAGTTCTGATAACTTAGCATTCATATATGAGCATTTTGCTTTGTTATTCCAATGAACAAGAAATGATTGTATGCATGACAAATGACATGCAACCCCAAATAGCATAGAATTCCCAATAAACCGTAGCAAAATCATCGCTGAGAACCAGAGGTATCATGACGAGAGTTCTAGAACCACAAACCACAATAATTTACCATGTGTATACTTGTTTTCTCAGCCCAAAAGCAGTAAGTTAATTTTCATCCATTTTAGTGTACTTTTGCAAAGAACAGAACAGAACAGAACAGGTATGATGGTGCTTACAAAATACAGAAACGAAATATGATGCCATTTTTCAACCTTACCAAATTTTGGTAAAGTTACCAAAAAAGTGGCTACATTTAGTTTGCAGCCAAATTTTGATAACTATATAAGAAATCCTACCAAAATTTTGGCAAGTTGCTTTTGGCTATGCCAAAATTTGGTAAGGTTTTTTTTGGCATCAAAGTGAACAGGCCCTACGATTAGTCATAAGAACATAGGAAGTAATAAATGCTAGCCGGGACCTATCATGCATTATGACAACACAAAAGGGGATCTAATTAGCCAATCACGGTTGCAGCTAAATTTGTGGTCCTGATGTACCAGTACCACCTCTCAGCTACAGCCTACGAGAAGCATCTAGTACTAGGACCAAAGGTGCTAACTGTTCTTACCGTTGGCCGTGCCTGGCTCATCATCTGGGCCATCTCACCAATGAAGTCCCCCATCCCCTGCAGCTGCAGCAGAGGCAGTAGGAGTTAAAGATTGAACCAACAATGACAATAAATCATAATTATGGTTAGAATCCTTACGCTGTCATCGTCATTGTCATCATCATCATATACCCCCACGTCGTAGAGGAACCGCTTGTTTGAGTCTGAGAGGACTGCACAAGAACAATGGGATGGGAGCACGAGGGCTCCATGCAATAAGTTTGCCAACTAGCTAAATCCGTTTTCTTTGGTTGTGATCAGTTCATTATCTGTAGCATAATCGTTGTAACAAGTGAAGTGATTACAGAACAGGGTGGAGTTTGAGATAAGGAAGATTAAGACCGGAATAGGCGCCCTGGATCTCCTGGAACTTCTCCTTGGCTTCCTCCATGTGCTTTGCACTGCTGGAGGATGAGCATTTGTCCGGATGCCATCTCTACATCAAGTTGCAGATCAGGTAATGTTAAATTTTGGAACTTTTCACAAAGGGCAGTACAATCAGAATTGGACCATTCGAGCAGAGCAAAAGATTTGAACACTTAGGTCTTAATAAATAAATATTCCAACAATCCTAGACGGGTACGAAAATTACACACACAAGCACAAAAAAATGACTAATAATAGAGTATGAACAGGCTGGATTGGAGCTTTTAATCATTGGCTAATACTAGATTACGAAGTACAGAACAGAAGCCTAATCACGCGCAGCTAACGAGCAAGTTCTGATATGCAAAAACATGAACTTGGCGCCATCATCTACACCTCCCCAAACTCGAAATCGCCTACCGCGGCACACTTTTTCCCTACCCATGAAACAGTTACAGCAACAGGGCGAATCCATGGCCGTAATCCAGTTACCAATCAAGAACGCGGCGGAGCGACGACAACAACATGAACAAGAACAAAAACAAAGAACATTTGCATGAGGCCGTCGAGCTCAATTGCTCACCATGGCGAGCTTCCGGTACGCGAGCTTGAGGTCGGCGTCGGAGCACTCCTTCTTGAGCCCGAGCACGGCGTACAGGTCGCCGCCGCCGCCGCCCTCGCCGGCCGCGTCCCGGCACTTCTCTCCCCCGTCGGCCATGTCGTCACCCCCCGTATCCGCCGCCGCACCTCAAGCACGGGCAGGGCGCCGGCCGGCCGGGGAGGCCGACGACCGGAGGAGAGGAGAGGGAAGAGAGAGGAAGCAAAGCAAAGATGGCGCGCGCGCGCCTCGTCGGCTTCGTCCCCCTTCTTCTCCTCCTTCCCTTCCCTTCTCTCTCTCTCAGGTCGCTCGTCTCCACGCAGTCCAGGAAGCCTCCAGAAACAAGGCCATGATGCCCACTTGCCTTTTAAATATTTCTGCCTAGGAATTTCCTCGCTTTATTTCCACGTCTCGCCCAGCCTTGGCTGGCCATCGTTGCTTTGCTACAGCTGCAGCTAGCTATCCCCGCTTCCAGACACTGCTACTGTTGCACACGGAGCCGTGGAGTCGTAGTTTCTGGGCATGTTCACTTCGATGAAAAAACTAAATTTGTACATTGCTAGCAACTTACTAAAATTTTGACAGAATTTATTATATAGTTATCAAAATTTAGCAGCAAACTAAATGTAGCTACTTTTTTTGGCAACTTTATCAAAATTTGATAAGATTAAAAATAGTATCAAAGTGAACAGATCATTGGTCTTATAAACCGAAACAAAAGTCTAAATTTAAATTTGTACAATTGATTTTAAGATATTTTTAACGTAACATTTTATCGTTGTATTTAAGTTGCTATGAACGAATATATAAATATTTTAGCTATAAATTAAATTTTATTCCCTAATAGCCGTTTCAAATGAGGCTCGTAGGATGTGCCGTCAGAAATTGGCACGGCAGATTTACGGTTAACCTTGACAATTTGCCAACTTTTTCACATCGTTCGAGAAGATGGTAGTAGATGCACTCCTGATGAGCTTATCCGGATGGTTAATTGTGACCTGATACCTAATTGATCGGTTTTATGCTGTTTCTGCTACGTGGAGAAATTACTAGCTGCATCTTCTGTTTTGCACTTTTACTGTATTTGAATTTTCAGACAACCATGCATTGCAAAGGGGCCTGATTGATTTTGATTATCAACTTTAAACCTGGACGAAAGAGATGTTAATCAGGCGAAAAGAATCGTTTCAAAGGTAGGGGCAACTGCTAATCTGCTTGTCCTTTTCAGTGTGGCTATGGCGTGTATTACCAATTGCGAGTGCCTTTTACACTTGAGAAAGCCGGAGCAACTAAAGATTCTAGACAAAAAGTTGATCTGATCCACAATTCTGAAATACGTTTAGCTGGTGATGCTACTCCATTTAGGCTTCGTTCGTTCCCAGGTGATCTGGGAGATTGAGAGAGAAAACGTCTCGTTTTCCGTGCGCACGCTTCCTAAACTACTAAACGGTACGTTTTTGAAAAAAATTCTATATGAAAGTTGCTTTAAAAAATCATATTAATCCTTTTTTAAAATTTAAAATAGTTAATACTCAACTAATCATACACTAATGGCTCACATCGTTTTGCGTATCTTCCCAATCTCTCCAATCTCCTCAATCCCCTCCTCCTCAAACACACCCTTAGAGCAAGGTCAATAGTATAGCCAACTATTGGCTCCAAAACATCTATAGCCAATCTAATAGCCCATTCATACAATAGTTAACTATAAAAATATATTACACCATTAATACCCGGTCCTACCTCTCATACACACATAATATCTTGGAGTCCGTGTTACAGCCGGCTACAAATCTGTAGCCCGCTTTCTTCTCCCTCATCTCTTTTCTTCTCGATATATGGTTATAGCCGGCTTATAGCCTGCTATTGTAACTGATCTTAGACGCTCACTAGCGGTTAATTAGTTTGGTTATGATTACACGCCTGAAGGCCGCTCTTTTCTCCACTGGAGCATCCAGAAAAAAAAAAAAGCGCAACGGTCGCCTCGAAGCAGATGTGTGATGTGTCTAGAACAGTGCAAGACCTTTCCAGTGACATGTGGGGCCCACCACCCCACATCTAACCGGATCATTTTTCTTTCTTTTTTTTTACCATCCGTCCGATGGGTGGCTGACGGCTGAGATGTGGTTGGGAGGACGGAGATATTTCCGGGGCGACCATCCAGAAGTTTCCGGCGCGGGTGCCCAGCTGGCGCCTCGAGGGCGGCCGCGGCGCGCTTTTCTGACGCGTCAACCACGCGCCAGCGCCACCTCCTGCGAGAGATAGGCCACGAAGATCAGGTGAAATTACGACCACTGCCACGTCACTCTCCTCCGCCCTGGTGCAGTGGTGCGTTGAACTTGGCTCACGGTGGACGCCGCGAAACGTGGCGCGCGTGGACGGCATGCGGCGGCGGATCTTCCTGGTGTGCGGCGGTTTGCCACAAAATTCGGTACGCGCGCGCGCTCACGTGGAACGGGTGCGAATTTTTTTATTTATACATTTTTTTATTAAAATATTTAAAAAATATTTTTTTTTCGAAAATTTACAAATCTAATCGCCTGCCGCCCTTTGTTAAAAATCGCCTAACAGAGCGCGGCAAGGGACCTAAATGCAAATTTTCAGCACAACTTGTTAGTTATATGATTTTACAATTTAAAATTATATTATATAAAGTTAGATGAAAAAAAGCTTTATATCAAATTGTAGATCTCAAGGAAATCTAAACTTTGTAGTTAACAACTTTTTCTTTAAGATGTTTTAGATATCCAAATATTCGTTACAAAATATAAACACATTTTAAAAAAATTCAGATCTACATTTCAAACGAATTGGATGGAGATAAACTTTATATAAAAGTTGTAGATCTTGATGAGATCTATAACTTTGTAGTTTATCACTTTTCATTTAAAATCATTTGGAGTATCGATAAGCATTATTAGTTTTAAGCAATTAAAACCGGTGGAAAGGGTTTGAACACAAAAAAATTTTGCATTAGGTCCCTTGGCTCTGGAAGGTTTGATGAGATCTATAACTTTGTAGTTTATCACTTTTCCATTTAAAATCATTTGGAGTATCGAATAAGCATTATTAGTTTTTAAGCAATTAAAACGGTGGAAAGGGTTTGAACACAAATAAAAATTTTGCATTTAGGTCCCTTGCGCTCTGGAAGGGATCGCCTTCAGAGGGCGGCAGGCATTAGATTTGTAAATTTTCGAAAACAAAAATTATTTTTGTAAATTTTTTAATAAAATGTATAAATAAAAAATTCGAACGGGTGACCGTGGGGCATGGGCAGCCGCTCTCTTTGTCCCGATAAGCGAAGTGACGATGGTGACGAGACGACGTGGGCCGTGGGCTGAGGCCGAAGCTTAGATGCATATGTAAAGTTTTCATGTGTCACATAGAATATAGAATATGATACATTTTTAAGTATTAAATATGACTAGTAATAAAAAATTATAATTTCTACTGTAAAATGCGAGATGAATTTATTAAGTCTAACTAATATATCATTAGCAAATGTTTCTGTAGGGGTGAAAACGGTACGGAAACTTTCCGGATTCCGGCCTGTTTTCGAAAACGGAATCAGCCGGTCGGAATTTTTTCGGAATTTTTCGAAACGGAAATATTTTTCGGAAACGGAATCGAATATGATAATAGCAGTTTCCGTCGGAATCGGAATCGGTCGGAAAATTCGGAAAATTTGTCGGAATTTCGAAGTTAAAAGGCCCATAGAATCAATAGTCTATAACTCATCTAAGTTTCCAGCCCAACCCAATAGTGGCTAACCCTAGAGAGGAGAGAGATAGGCACACGACTTCGCGAGACCGCGAGCCGGCGGCGAGCATCGCGCCTCCGCGACAGCACGCCCACCGCCGGGCCCGCGCCACCGCTTCTCTGCCGTCCTCGCTCCTCGCGACCTCGCCCCACCGTCTTCGCCGTCTCGTACCGGCGCTATCTTGCAGCCGCGGCGCCATCCCGCTGTTTCGCCGCCGCTAACAACTGACGACGACGCCACAGCCCACCGACGAGTCGACGACGCCTCGCCTCAGCAGTCGCAGCAGCCAGCACCAGCGGCAGCAGCCAGCAGCCTAGCGATGAGCCGACGAGCCTAAACCGATTTGATTTCTTTTGTGCTGCAGATTTACGATGGATCGAATCATCAAATGCAAGTAACTGTTTTGTGATTGAACTATGTTTTGTGATTGAACTAAGTACTGTACTGATGGACTGATGATGTGTGTTGCTGTTCTCTGTTCTGTGATGACTGATGATTGATGATTGAGATCTATGTACTGATGATGAGTAGATAGCTCATAGCAGATTAGCAGTATAGCACTGAATAATAGTGTATATTGTATACTTTGTACATGGTTTTTTGCTGTAATTTTTTTAGAATATTTGTTATGCAAATTATATGAAGTTATAGAGGATATATTTTTGTGTTGAGACGATTTCATATAATTGTGTTTTTATGATGAATTGTTGACTGTTGAGAGTTGAGAATTGGACTTGACAAAAGTTTGAAGCTTCAGTTTGAGGGGTTTTTGTATTCCAATAAATTTTCGTTACCGTATCCGGCCGGTTCGTTTTCGCTCCGTTCTTTCGGTTTTCGATAATATTGTTTCCCCGTTTTTCGTTTCCGTGGTTTCCGATTCCGAAAAAAATATGAAAACGAAAACGATAAAGGTGGTTTCCGTCCATTTCCGTACCGTTTTCACCCCTAGTTTACTGTAGCATCATATTGTCAAATCATGAAGCAATTAGGCTTAAAAGATTCGTCTCGTAATTTATACGCAATCTATGTAATTAGTTATTTTTTTCGTTTATATTTAATACTCCATGCATGTGTCCAAACATTTGATGTGACAGGCTGAAAAATTTTGCCAGACGATTTAAATAGGCCCTTAGGTTGCCGGCGATGCACAATTGAAATAGTCCACTTTCTACCCTCAACTTTACGTCGAGTTTGATTAACATCCCTTACTCCCAGTACTAGGAGAGTTGAAGAGCGAAGTGCGCGCGCTGTGGGGGAGGAAGGCAGAGGTGGGGAGGTAGTCCGCTGAGAGATTATGGAACTGGGCCTCCCAGATGACAGCTACAACTACCTCCTAAAGCTACAACTACCTCCTCCACCTCCACGAGTTATCAAATTGCACGGTTTTGTATAGTTCATTGGCGAAGTTTCCTGTATTGAGAATAAGGGATGTTAGTTAAACTTGAAGTAAAGTTGAGAGATCACAAGTGGACTTTATATTCCATGCCCGAGGCCACCAGTGTCAGCAACAGATTTGATGGGCTCGGTTTCTGCGGATTAACTCTCCAACCAGGCCAAGGCCTAGACTGCGGTCCAAAACAGCTGGGGAAAAGTACACCGAAGGTCCCTCAACTTGTCATCGAGTTACGAAATCGTCCTCAAACCGCAAAACCGGGTATATGACATCCCTCAACTTACAAAACCGTTCACTTCAGGTCCTTCGGCGGTTTTGATCCCGGTTTTGTCTGACGTGGCGGCTGAGTCAGCGTGGGACCCACGTGGGCTCCACATGTCATGCTGCCACGTCACACCCCCTCTCTCTCCTTCCCCTCTCCTCTCCCTTCCTCTTCCTCCTCTCTCTCTCAATTTTCTCCTCAACGGAAAGCCAGCCGGCGGGTGGGGAGAGGGTCGTCGGGGCAAGGCGGGAGAGGAGGTCCGGCGGCGGGCGACGTGGCGGTGGGCATCGACGGGCGCCGCTGCG
Source organism: Oryza longistaminata (assembly GCA_009805545.1). Taxonomy (NCBI): domain Eukaryota; kingdom Viridiplantae; phylum Streptophyta; class Magnoliopsida; order Poales; family Poaceae; genus Oryza; species Oryza longistaminata. The sequence continues at coordinate 42,931,114 of CM020179.1, forward strand.
GGGGGCGACAGAGGCAGCGGTGGCGGGGCCGGGTGACGCGGCGGTGGGCGTCGACGGGCGCAGCTGTGGGGGGCGACGAGGCGGTGGAGACGGGAGATCGG
>CM020179.1:42932181-43030209 GCA_009805545.1 Oryza longistaminata
CACCCACACAGAACAGAGCGCTGCAGTGAACCAGAGAGGAGACGGCTCCGGCGTTGAGGACACCGGAGATGACGGCGAAGGCGAGTGGATTTGCGGTGAGATCAAGAAACTGGTCGTGATCTGTGAATTCCATCGACCTGCACTCGCGGACACAAAAGAGGGCAGCAAAAGACAAATTGACGAACACTTTGCAGGCGAACTATTCACCGTTCGGCAAAGCTAAGAGCAGAACGAAGGAGAACAGTAATTTTGGCGCTGCAATGCTGCCGCGGCTTTTCTGGTTTTCTCGTTTTGTTGTCGTAACGTGGTCTCTCCTTGACAGTTGACAGATGAACCGATGGCTGTGATCTCTGATCTCTCTCTCTCTCTCTCTCTCTCTCTCTTAAGAAGAATAGCTCTTGTTTAGCCCGGAGATTGTTTGCGTTAGAGCTTAGAGGGGTTCAGAGTACAAAACCCCGAACCCCTCCTGTCCTGTTCGATCGGTCTGGGTTTACTTGGCATCAGATGAACAATGAACCCATGCATTCGTGTGGTGTATATCTTCATATATGAGTGCAGACAAGGAGCGTACGTCTACTCTTTAAATACGCAGGACCAGGAATCTGTACCAACAGGCAACAGCGACGACGCCGATCAATCAATCAAAAATTCAGAATAGACCCATCGCTACCGTCCTACTAGTTTTTTTTAGATAATGGAAATGGGTTACATTTCCGGCCTCTGCCCGTAGGCACCTACCGTCCTAATAGTAGCTACCTCTTCCAATCAAACCCTCCATGCAGCCCAGAAAAAAACCATCAAAACTTGAATGCCACTACTCTTCCTGCAATCGATCGATCGATCGATTGATCAGCTGGGCCAGAAGGGAACAAATTAACAAAACGACGTCCATCGCGATCGATCTTTACTTGCAAATCGCGCCGTGCCACTGCCCATTTTCTTGGCCCAGTTCGTCCCAGGCATCGCCATTGGGGAGCCAATAATTCCCCGGTTTACGGGCGTCGCCGTCTTGATGATGATGACGATCAGCTTAATCGTAACATGCCAAAGAGCCCTCGTCCAGGGGAAGCTAATTAAGCAGCTAGCGCTGGCCTTTCTTAGTTGAATTTGTCTGTTGCTTTGCTGCTGCCTTTTTGCCTAGCACAAACAATTAAGCCTTTGGAATCCGCTCCGGGACGCGTCACGTCGGCGAGTCATCGGCGACGGCGACGGCGGCATGCTGCGTGAGTGCTGGCAGCGAAATGGTTGGAGCTAGTAATAAGCTTTGATGCAAGGCACGCACTTGATCGGATGAGAACGATGTAAGCAGCGTTTTGTCAGCAAAATCCAGCTCCCAACGACAGAGCAAACCCGTCTGGTCTGCAGTCAGGAAAACAGGACACGCAGATGCAGAGAAACATGCAATCATTATAAGACGAATTTTTCTCTCGGTTGAGCTACAGCTTAAAAATGAACGAAGAAAAATAATTTATAATTAAAGCTTTTAGTATATCTATATCGATGGCGGCTTTTAAAATAATGTTGGAAACTAGGCGTACGATAAGAAACACTAAAATCAAGTCAAAAAAACAATTTGGCTGCAGTTGATAAGTCACCAAGTAGATGATGAGAGCGTTAATTTTCTCGGCCAGCTGATCTAAATCTGAACTCTGAATTACTGGATCTAAATCTGAACTCTGAATTTCTCTGCCAGTCTCTCCACTTGTAACATACATTTCCTGTTGTATTCGTCAGAAAAATCGTCTACTCCTAGCCTCCCACAAAGGAAAAAGTGTAATCCGGGACGGCCGAGTCAGCTGCGAAATGAACGGATGCCCGATCGGTCAGTCGCTTCTGCCACAGTGCCACTGCACGCTGCTTGCTGATTTCTGATCTGTTCGCACTGCATCACACCACTGACCGGAGCCGGCCGCCATCAGAGTGTCAGTGACAGTGAGGTCAGCGTCAGTGACGAGCCTGTTGCATGCCGGCCGTGGCAGGCGACCGGCCGGCCCACCGGCGATCGATGAGGTCTCGCGCGAAGGGTCGCGTGGGCGAGGTAAGCCCAGCTAGCGCCGACGACGACAACGACGCCGGCGAGCTGCGTGCGGGCGAGGGCGAAGAAAAAGAAGAAAAGGCGCGGCTAACTTATTCGCAAAAGTTGTTCTTTGGAGCTTTGAGCATGAGCTGTACTACTACCGTACTTGCTTGATTTAATTTGGAGTGCTATGATCAACCTAGCTAATTAAAGCAGCTGTTTTACCGTAATGGAGATCAATCCAATCTGAAAACCAATGCTCCTGTAAAGCTGTATACAATCTTCAATTTTCTCCGTCGGTCAATGATATGGTCCCTTTTGACCGATGGCACGAGAGCCCGACCTATTTATTAGGTACACAAGCTCTGGCGATTCAAACAGTTTTATTCTGATTTCCAAGTGAGATGGTCTCCAATTAATCCCCTGCGCCGACCTTGATCCAGTCCAATGATCGACAGGTTATGCGTGCATGCAGTGACCAGTTAATTAGTTTTGCTGGGTGGATTATTGATGATCACTATAGAAGCATTGATGTTAATTATCCTATCATCATTGATCATCCTTTCGACGGCTGAAGCTAATGGCATGCATGAACGGTAATCAATTAACAGTAATCAACTCAGCTTCAATGGTCGTAATCTTCACTGTCTGACGGCGATACAAGCATGCATCGATTGATTGGTTGCCTCCGCTGTAGGCACCCTCCCTCTCGAAGATGTCAGAGAGCAAGCTATGGCCGTGTTTCAAAATGTTTTTCAAACTTTCAACTTTTCCATCACATCAAAATTTTTCTAGATACACAAACTTTCAACTTTTCCATCACATCATTCTAATTTCAACCAAATTTTCAATTTTGATGTGAACTAAACACACCCTAGGCTGCTGAAGAATGCATCGATCTCTTCCCTCTCGCAGCGGTTCCTATACAGGCCATGCATCGAGTCTCTTCAATTCGCCTCCTTTTCTCATTTATTCTCTCACAATTGAGAGAATTAAACGGCAGCTGGATGTGCTGTTCGCTGTCATGCGCCCTGCAAATTAAACGGCAGGTGTATGGCTCTATCTCGAATATAATTCATGTGATAGCCACTGCACGTATGTCCTGTATATATACCAGATTAACGTTTATGCTTTGTGTTGTCGTTGCGAATGAGGAAAGATGGATTTGACAAGAGCTCGCTAGCTAGTAGTTTCTGTTGATATTTTGGATCAGTACGTCTAGAGCGTGCAAACACCGTGCATATATAATAGCATTTGTAACACAAAACAAGCACGTTATTAAAAATATTTGGCATGTATAACACGGCAAAATTTATGACCAATCTAATTATTTAAAATTTAACTAAAAATTGTTAGGAAATAGAATTAAGAAAACTAGTAAATTAAAGGGGGTCTCGAGAAAAGGAATGATCCAAAATAGAACTATGGGGTTACGGTAGAGGCAAAGTTAGAATTAATCTTATTAATGAAAGTGTAGTGACAAGCACTTTAAAAAAATGACTTAATTAAAATTGATAGTTATTAATTAAAAACAGAAGGAGTACGCAATTATTTAAAATGCATCAGGATGTCAACAACGTCCATGTATGTGATAGCTCTCTGATCTCTCTCTCTCGATATTTTTATGTGAAACCGGCCGTTGCATATTGTTAACCATATAGGCATTCTTCAATTATTTTGTTGTTTATTCTTATATATATGAATAGTCTTTCGTATGAGAACGACGATAAGCTGTGTGCACAATTCGCGGTGAATGCACAGTTGTACGAATCAATCAGGAAATGATATTTAATTTTGTGGTTCTGAAACATCCACATGGAAATAGTACTGCCTGTTATAGTCAGCAGTACAAATGAATATCTATAGAAATATTTTCCATAGGCTCTCGATGTCAATGCATATCTATAGCAATATGTTGAAGAACAGAAAAACCCATAGTACTATTTAAATGTACTCATTGTGCAATTGAATCTTATGCAAATCAATTATCTGCTGTCATATCAATAATGTGAATAACTAACTTGTGTGATACATGATACCTACAGTGGAGGAGGTTAGCCTCAAATGTGCATCACTCACACATGTTTAATATCGTATATTAATCGATCTCGTTGAATTTTTTTCATAACCATTTAGATAACATGCAAACAACGAATGGATATTCCCTCAATAGTTTAGAACCAACAAACCCACAAATGATCTAGAGCAAATTTTACCAGAACAATAAACAACAGAAGAGAAAATTTGATTATATGCATGTTTTTCATATCATATCATTTTTTTTCTTTGGACTTGTTCCAACGTAGTTCAGCAAAAAAACACTTAATTATACTCTCGGTCACGTTTGATTGAAATGAAAATTAACTTCCACATATGAATTTGGAAGCATGCAAATATTGGATTGCCAGCTAGCTATCTCCCTTCCCGTTTGAATGGGATTCATGCAATAAAAACATTTTTTTCTAAAATGAACAGATGTCGATTAATTATATCACATCATAATGTCGACATCGATCGATTCTACTGCAAGGTGTGTGACGACGAAACAGATCGATTTACGACATCCATGACGTGGACATCAACTCTCACGTGCTAATAATAGCCTGTGTATCTGTACTCTGTATGCATACGTAGTTATACTTAAGGGAAAATTGCAAAAACAACCCTATAATTCACTTGAAGTTTGAGAATTGCAAAAACAACCCTAAAATTGCAAAAAAAAAACATTTAAGTTATTGTCAGCAATTTTATTTGCGAAATCTCAAAAAAAAAGTATCAAGACTCTAGAAGTACTTCCTCCCTATTCGTAAAGGAAGTCGGTTAGGACAATATTTAAGTCAAACATTGGGAATATAAATCATAAATAATTCTCAAGTTGTTGAGTTTGAAAAATGTAAAAATTATATGAATAGATTTCTCTTGAAAAATACTTTCATAAAAGTATACATATATCACTTTTCAATAAATATTTTTATAGAAACAAGAAGTCAAAATTGTGTTTTGGAGACCGTATCGCTGTCCAAAACGACTTCCTTTACGAGTACGGAGGGAGCATTTATTAAAACATATTGATTCGGATAAGCATGTGTATGTTGGGATGATTTTTGCAACAAAACTAAATATATGGATAAACATTTGTAACAAAATAACTTATGTGGTGGAATTTTAAACTTCAAGCGACTTATGAGGTGGTTTTTTGCAATTTTCCCTGTACTTAATAGTGTGCTTAATTAATTAGGTGAGCCGTCTGGACAATGCATGCAATTATATTTGTGTGGAATATCTCTCGATTGCCCTGGACACACATGGCACATCACATCGATCACATATATACGACATCATCGGCACTGTTGTTGTACGTGTACGGCGTTTCTGCATGCACATCGTCTTTATCGTCTACCTGTTCTTCGTTCGTGTGTTTTATATCGCATGTGAATCATCAGTGGTGTATTAAATCACTTTGTTTTCGCGTACTCGTGCAAGCTAGACTCGATCAAATTACAGTAGTGAACCTCCCTTATGTCGTCGTCAACTCTCTGTTGTCGTCGTTGTCGCTATAGATAGATCACCATCAAAACCGATTGCTTAATTATTAATTAGTGCAGTCGAAGATGAGCACATTAAGCTAAGCAAATGCCGTGTAGGTAGCACATGGTCACAAAAAGAGAGATCATGGCCTATGGATCGAGCTAATTAAGCAACGCGCAAATTAATTAAAGAAGTACGTAGTATTAATTAATTTATATTATAGGGAGATTGCTTAATGTTATTTATAGGGAGTACTTACGTATATACATCTGAATGCTTGTGCATCTAGCTTTCTAGCATGTACGACTAATTAAGGAACCATCCGTGTGTTTGTTAAACCATGCAAATTGCGTGGTAGAGTACCATGCCAATCCAAGATAAAATAGCTAATTTGAAAATTGTACCGCTCCATTTTTTATACAAGAAAAATGTAGTAACAAGTTAATAGCAATATATGTCACCTAACATGTATACTCCATCTGTTTAAACTAAACAAATATAGTATCGGATGTGATACATTCTATTACTATGAATTTGTCACATATAGGAGTATAGCCAATGCAACAACTAGCTCATATAATAATCGTTGTTTCTATTTAGAACTCATTTGGTTTATAGGGTTTTCATAGGATTTTCGTAGGGCTGGCAATTCCTTTGCTTTTTAACTGTGTATGTATTTTGGTTTGCATGAATCGTGTGTAGGAATTTCGTAGGAATACTGTAGCAATTATGTGAAAACATAGGAATTTCGCGGGACTCAAAACATCTACTCCGACCTCGTTGGCTAGCATAGGATGGACGCTATTATATTTTGCTCATGTAACTATATAATGTTCTTGTGTCTTTCTATCATACGTTTCGAATAATTAAACCCCAAAGTTATGGTACGAGTCTTCATAAACTCATCACTGTATACATGCAGATAAAGACATAGAAAAAATATACTCCTATATAGCTATAGATTCTTTGATCCAGGAACAAATACAATTGGCACCCACCGTGTGGCTCTCGTGCAGGATGTGGACCCAAGAAAAAAGCTCCAAAGTTTTCGGCGCATCGCACCAACACAACGTAGCGACTGCCTCCAATCATTGAGGCGCCCGCGCCACGCACGCAAACCCCGAGCCCCCGAGCTCCCGAGGCGCTCGTCCAACCGGATCCCTCCACGTCCATGACAACCATTAGAATGTACAAATATTATTCACAAACAATTTTCAGAAACGACCTTGCACTGGGAACACAGATTAGACCGAGCATGTCGAATTAATCCACAAATGAAGAAATTGAAGGGTACGATCTAACTACAACAGCCGCAGATATGCCGATAAGCAAATAGCTGCGCAGCAAGGCTACAACAAGAAATGACACCTTCCCAATGATCCAAGCAGATTAGATTCCCTAACCAAACAGCTCGAAGCAACATGTCTCGCCTCCTCTCTAATCAAACAATTTGGTGGCCTTGAAACCTTCCCCCACCACCACCACGCAACACCAGCAGACCGCGCCGGCGCATTGGGACACGCACGCAGAACGCCATCCTTACCGACTCGCTCTCGTAGAGCTCGAAGCTCTGCAGGCAGGCGGCCTCCTGCTCCACCGCCACCGCAGCAGCAGCCATGGACGGGGGTGCCCCGGGCGGATCACCCGCTCGAATCAACCGCCCCAATCCCCCCTCCGCCACCACCGCGGAGACCGTATCACCGCCCCTCCGCCGCCGCCGCCGCCGACGGCCGGAACCCTAAATCCCGTGCCGGAAGCTTGAGGTAGAGCATTCCCCGCCAATCACCGCAGCATCAGCCGACGCCGGTGGCGGCGGAGAACGGCACGGGGCTCGAATCGCGAGCCGTGGAAGCTTCTAGAAGGAGATCCGCGGGAGAAGCGTGGGTGGGAAGGAGGCGGAGGAGGCGGTGGCGACGAGGAGGAGAATTCGCCTCGCGGAGGAGGAGGAGAGAAGAAGAAATCCGTGAGTTGGCGGAGGAGGAGGAGGAGGAGGGGCAACAAGATACAGGTTGTTACGGGAAATATTTTGCTCTCCGTTTAAATTTAGCTTTTTGAGTCCGTTTCCCTGTGGAGACGGTAAACTGGATAAGCACGCACAGGGCTGATTTGTCTCCATATCATCTCCGTGTTGTACTGCTGTACCGTGCAGAGAATTGATGCAAAATAGTGAAATACTGCTCTCTCCGTTTCACAATGTAAGTCATTCTAACATTTCTCACATTTATATTGATGTTAATGAATCTAGACCACTCGGAATACTAGAATGACTTACATTGTGAAACGGAGAGAGCAGTATTTCACTATTTTGCATCAATTCTCTGCACGGTACAGCAGTACAACACGGAGATGATATGGAGACAAATCAGCCCTGTGCGTGCTTATCCAGTTTACCGTCTCCACAGGGAAACGGACTCAAAAAGCTAAATTTAAACGGAGAGCAAAATATTTCCCGTAACAACCTGTATCTTGTTGCCCCTCCTCCTCCTCCTCCTCCGCCAACTCACGGATTTCTTCTTCTCTCCTCCTCCTCCGCGAGGCGAATTCTCCTCCTCGTCGCCACCGCCTCCTCCGCCTCCTTCCCACCCACGCTTCTCCCGCGGATCTCCTTCTAGAAGCTTCCACGGCTCGCGATTCGAGCCCCGTGCCGTTCTCCGCCGCCACCGGCGTCGGCTGATGCTGCGGTGATTGGCGGGGAATGCTCTACCTCAAGCTTCCGGCACGGGATTTAGGGTTCCGGCCGTCGGCGGCGGCGGCGGCGGAGGGGCGGTGATACGGTCTCCGCGGTGGTGGCGGAGGGGGGATTGGGGCGGTTGATTCGAGCGGGTGATCCGCCCGGGGCACCCCCGTCCATGGCTGCTGCTGCGGTGGCGGTGGAGCAGGAGGCCGCCTGCCTGCAGAGCTTCGAGCTCTACGAGAGCGAGTCGGTAAGGATGGCGTTCTGCGTGCGTGTCCCAATGCGCCGGCGCGGTCTGCTGGTGTTGCGTGGTGGTGGTGGGGGAAGGTTTCAAGGCCACCAAATTGTTTGATTAGAGAGGAGGCGAGACATGTTGCTTCGAGCTGTTTGGTTAGGGAATCTAATCTGCTTGGATCATTGGGAAGGTGTCATTTCTTGTTGTAGCCTTGCTGCGCAGCTATTTGCTTATCGGCATATCTGCGGCTGTTGTAGTTAGATCGTACCCTTCAATTTCTTCATTTGTGGATTAATTCGATATGCTCGGTCTAATCTGTGTTCCCAGTGCAAGGTCGTTTCTGAAAATTGTTTGTGAATAATATTTGTACATTCTAATGGTTGTCAGATGAACATGGAGAGTTAGCTAATTGGATGCTTAACGTTTTTAGGGGATTTGGGGATATTTTGGGCTTGTTGTTTTGATAGGATTTCTTGGGGAGTTTTGCTGGTGCTTTTTTTATTGCTTGTTGCTTTGTGGGTTTAGTTTGGACTTTTGGAGATAGCATATTTGAAACTTTGCTGATCCAGAAGGCAAATACACAGTCTTAGGAAAAAGGCTAAACCCCGCGTATGCGTTGACGTCGTGCGCGAACCAGCTGCAAATAAACCTGCAACCACGGCTTCGATTCCGCGAACCAGATGCTCCTTCCGATGGAAGGAAGTAGGTTAGCGTCTCGATCGCAGTAAGCTGTGCGTTTTCTTTGTTCTAGATGACGTCGCTGGGACCTTGATGGTGTGCTTAGTTTGTTGTGTTTTTATACCTTGACAGTTGGAAGAGCGGTTTGAATCTAATCTATTGTTATTAGAGTGTTGTCATGTATACAAACTGCATATTTTAAATTATTTTTTTAAACATTTATAATTTTAGAAACGAACCCTTCCATAACTTCTTTTCAAAATCTAAATCTTTTGACTACGTCGCCAACCTAGGTGGCATGATAAGACTACGCTATAATAATAGACTGGCGTGGTAACATTATTTTGCCTCAAAACTTTCAGATTTTAGAAATAATTTTTGAAAGTGTTTATTTTTAAAATTAAAAATTAAAAATTTCAAAAAGTAAAAAAAAAATCACAAACTGTATCCATTATTAAACTTACCATGTATGATCAGATAAATTTTATTCCTTCATGGATTAGTTTGATTTTCATATGTCCAAAACGGCAGTGATATTCATACATTTAAAATTTCTTATCAGCTTTGTTCGGCACCCTTTTTCCCAACCCCTCTCGCTCCTTTTTCGCTCCTATGTAAACAAACCATTGAGAATAGTTAGAGAAGGGCCACTCATCTCACACGGTGAATTGGCAATAAATGAGAAGCACAAGTAATGTTGTGATATTTGATAGTGCAGTGATAAGGGCTGTGTGATTTCAATTTGAAAATGTCGTGTTCAATCCCCACACTTTCTTATTAAAAATGTTTAGAGGGATGTCTAGCATTCCAAATCTTTTTTTATTTACATTCTACACATTTCTACTTAGTATCTCGCAAACTTTATATAGAAACTACTCGCAAACTTTATATAAAAACTACTCTGGCCAAGAAAATAAAATTGCTCACAATAGCATACTACTCCCTCCGTTTCACAATGTAAGTCATTCTAGTATTCCGAGTGGTCTAGATTCATTAACATCAATATAAATGTGAGAAATGTTAGAATGACTTACATTGTGAAACGGAGAGAGCAGTATTTCACTATTTTGCATCAATTCTCTGCACGGTACAGCAGTACAACACGGAGATGATATGGAGACAAATCAGCCCTGTGCGTGCTTATCCAGTTTACCGTCTCCACAGGGAAACGGACTCAAAAAGCTAAATTTAAACGGAGAGCAAAATATTTCCCGTAACAACCTGTATCTTGTTGCCCCTCCTCCTCCTCCTCCTCCGCCAACTCACGGATTTCTTCTTCTCTCCTCCTCCTCCGCGAGGCGAATTCTCCTCCTCGTCGCCACCGCCTCCTCCGCCTCCTTCCCACCCACGCTTCTCCCGCGGATCTCCTTCTAGAAGCTTCCACGGCTCGCGATTCGAGCCCCGTGCCGTTCTCCGCCGCCACCGGCGTCGGCTGATGCTGCGGTGATTGGCGGGGAATGCTCTACCTCAAGCTTCCGGCACGGGATTTAGGGTTCCGGCCGTCGGCGGCGGCGGCGGCGGAGGGGCGGTGATACGGTCTCCGCGGTGGTGGCGGAGGGGGGATTGGGGCGGTTGATTCGAGCGGGTGATCCGCCCGGGGCACCCCCGTCCATGGCTGCTGCTGCGGTGGCGGTGGAGCAGGAGGCCGCCTGCCTGCAGAGCTTCGAGCTCTACGAGAGCGAGTCGGTAAGGATGGCGTTCTGCGTGCGTGTCCCAATGCGCCGGCGCGGTCTGCTGGTGTTGCGTGGTGGTGGTGGGGGAAGGTTTCAAGGCCACCAAATTGTTTGATTAGAGAGGAGGCGAGACATGTTGCTTCGAGCTGTTTGGTTAGGGAATCTAATCTGCTTGGATCATTGGGAAGGTGTCATTTCTTGTTGTAGCCTTGCTGCGCAGCTATTTGCTTATCGGCATATCTGCGGCTGTTGTAGTTAGATCGTACCCTTCAATTTCTTCATTTGTGGATTAATTCGACATGCTCGGTCTAATCTGTGTTCCCAGTGCAAGGTCGTTTCTGAAAATTGTTTGTGAATAATATTTGTACATTCTAATGGTTGTCAGATGAACATGGAGAGTTAGCTAATTGGATGCTTAACGTTTTTAGGGGATTTGGGGATATTTTGGGCTTGTTGTTTTGATAGGATTTCTTGGGGAGTTTTGCTGGTGCTTTTTTTATTGCTTGTTGCTTTGTGGGTTTAGTTTGGACTTTTGGAGATAGCATATTTGAAACTTTGCTGATCCAGAAGGCAAATACACAGTCTTAGGAAAAAGGCTAATATCTATGGATTCCTTCTTTTATCTTAGAAGGGCAGATTGTCTCTGCAGTCTGCATGCTTTTCTTGTGTTTGGAATTTTGCTATGATATGATCGCTAGAAACTCTGGTATGGTAGATTGTTGGCATATGAAATTGGTGACAAAACGTATTAGCACAATTGGCAATCACGTTCCTGTGTAGAGACTTGGCCTCACATGTTCTGGGTGTTCGGTGAAAGTATTGTCAATATCTCTTTTTAAGTATTTCACCGGTGTACACAATCACTCCGATGGTCAGTATGCTTGCAGCTTAGGTGCTCATACAGTTCTTGGATCCAGGGATTTCATTAATTTCCTTGTTCAGTAACTTGTGCTTCTGGTCACAATTCTTAACCAAGTATTTTGCTTTGCAGAGGTTTTATATTTTTGGAACTAACACTGGCAAAACACATTGGAGATTACTGAAGATTGATAGATCGGAGCCATCAGACCTTGACTTACATGAGTGTTGTACTGTGTATACTCAAAGTGAATATCATGAGCTGTTAAAAAATCTTGATGAAGACCACAGGTTGACTGGTGGTGTAAAGTTTGTTACGAAATTTTATGGCATAATCGGTAAGTAGTCCAACCCCTCCTCCTTTGTTTATACCCTAGCAAAACTTAACTGTATTAACAATGCATTTGATGATGAAATATCTTCCCAGGTTTCATAAAGTTTGTTGGACCATTTTACATGTTAATTATTACCGAGCATCGAAAAATTGGGGAAATATTTGATCATCCAGTATACCAGGTGACTAAGACTTTGATGGTCGAGTTAGCGAATTCTAAGACGCGATCCAGATTTCTAAATTCCAAGGATGAGAACAGGTTTGTTCCAGCTGCAAGCCTTGAGTTTTTTTTATTCTTTTCTGTGTTTATGCATAAAAAACTTTATAATCAGTTCATGAAGATCCATTTCATCAACTAGTTCCTAAGTTCACATTTCAACGGGAATTTCTTCGGTTCGACACCCAACCCCATGAAAATCACTCTGATTATGATATTAGATATTGTTTTTATGGACCAAATAATAAATTGTGGGAAAACTGTTCCCAGTTTTTCATTTCCGGTTAACTATTGCATTTCTTAAATTAGAAGCTGATTGTTTATGAAATGCTGCAGATACAAGAAGATACTGAATACACTTGATCTTAGAAAGGACTTCTTTTTCAGTTACTCATACCATATCATGAGAAGTCTTCAAAAGAACTTGAGTGATCCACAGGAAGGCTGGAACATATATGAGTCAACTTTTGTGTGGAATGAATTTCTCACACAAGGGGTACGCAATTTTCTTGGAAGTACTTTGTGGACCGTTGCGTTGGTCTATGGATTTTTTAAGCAGGTATGTGTCATGTAGAATTAGTTTTGTGAAAGTTGTTATTATATCCATCTATGAATATTTTTAATAGGAATGCCTGAATTATTCACAGTAGGATTTATTTTAAAAAAATAAGACTGGATTTTTAAAAAGCTCCCAGCCTACCAATATTCGGTAGGAGCCTTCTTAATAACTCCTTGCTAATGCGAAGGAAATCAATTCAATTGTCCTTTTTTTATTCATTCATTCCCCTAACAGAATGAAGTTGTTCAGTTGTCCTTTTTTTTATTCATTCATTCCCCTAACAGAATGAAGTTGTTGGATGCTGCTCACGTTGTTCATATAATTTAATCTTGATCCAACCTTCTTCTCACTAAATATATACAATTACCTAATACTATCCGTCTACTACATATAATTTTTTGCCTTGATTATTAAAAATGTGGATGTCGTGCCGTTAGGATAAAATTTCAATATCCGGGAAGGACATCATGTTCACGCTCATTGCTAGACGCTCAAGGCATTTTGCTGGAACCAGGTTTGTACATGTGCTCATTAAGCAATTGTTTTCCTTACTATTGTAGCGGGATTTGGGGTGAAAAAGTTTATCTGCTGCTGAACAGATATTTAAAGAGGGGGGTGAATGAGAAAGGCAGAGTAGCTAATGATGTTGAGACTGAGCAAATTGTTTATGGAGCTGGACCTAGGCCTACAGAAGTAAGTTCTGTTGTGCAGAACAGGGGTTCAATCCCGCTATTTTGGTCACAGGAGACATCAAAGATGAACATTAAACCTGATATTATATGTAAGCTCTTAAACCTATCTATGATGCATATTATGTCATGCAGTACTAACTTCTGCAAATAAATTATCAATTGGTCAGTGCATCAGAAGGGCGAGAATTATGAAGCTACTAGGCTGCATTTTGAGAATCTTAGGAGAAGATATGGAGATCCTATCATTATTTTAAACTTGATTAAGGTTAGTTTGACCTCGTTATTCCAGAGTAGCAGCATCTTGTGTAACATTTATATACCTGGACATGAATGATATTTTTGGTATGCCTTCTCACATTTATTTTTGTTGTTCACATGGGAAGAAACGTGAGAGGCGAGAGTCAATACTTCGTCGTGAATTTGATAGGGCGATAAGGATAATAAACAAGAGCATACCAGAGGAAAATCATTTGAGGTTCTTGCATTGGGATCTTCATGAAAACTCTCTAGGTTATTGAATGATATTTTTTTTCCCCATTTCCCATTTGCCAGTATTCTATAGTGTGCATTACGGAAGTATCTTTGTTTCAGAAAACCTATAAATGTGCTTGATGTTCTTTTAAAAGTGGCGTTCCGTGCACCACCTACCAGGTCTGATGCTGCTCATCATTGGCCTTCCCAATTGTATTTTTTTCCTTCCCAATATTAATTTGTCCGTTACGATTTCTGTTGCGTTATATGTCAAATATTAATCATCATGTGGTGATCATGGATTAAATTAGGAACAATGGTTTAATTGGGTTATTCTAGGGAGAAGTGATATTCGTTGGTTGTCACGGCTGCCTGGAAGGGAATTACAGCATTTGATTTTTAGATTTAATAGCTTAAGTATCATTTGGGCTCACTAAAGTGCTTCCTTTTTCTTATCTTTCAGACTTTTACTATGAATTATTTAACACGCATAAAAGAACTTCCCTTGCATGATTTTTTTATTATGAAATCAACATTTATATTGACAAACCTGCTTAGCTTCAGTTGGAGAATGATAAGCTGCAGTAAGGCTCTTTCTCATTGAAGGACATTGGTGGATTCTGCACTTCTGTTCTATTACTAAACTTAAGTAGAGAATATATTTGCCCTTTTGCTTGACATCACATCTTTTATTTTCTCTATTTCATATGGTGTTCTATTTCTCATTTTAGCTGAACATTTGTCTAATTTGTCTGTAATGTGATCTTTTTCTGAAGATATTCTCTGCAAAGAGAGGTCATCTGAAGCTTTTTATTCGATCACAAGAGTTCTTCAGAACACTACAACGGCACTACAGCAATACCTGTATCGATGCTAACAAGCAAGCAGCCATAAACTTGTATGGTTTACAACATGTGCTCACTAATCAGAAACACTTGGTCTGACCAAAATATCAACAGTGATCGTTGTTCTTACATTTATTTATGACTTGTTTTTTTGTCCATTGTGTATTTCAGATTTCTTGGCTACTTCCAACCACAGGAAGGAAAACCTGCACTCTGGGAGCTAGAGTCGTCTTCAGTGGATCATATCGCTGTGCACGCACGGTAAGCTTAAGAATATTCGTCTATATGACCATGCAATACATTAAAATTAGATCTGCAGGTTGTACTAGTTTGTTGATGATGTTCTAATATTACTGATGTTTGCTGGGATTATTCTATAAATACTTGCGAAATTCGTTAAAACATATGATTCACCTATTTATTGTCCTAGTGACTTGACGCGATCCGGTAATGCATAATATGCCCAGTGCTGATCAATGCATGCTATCCAAATAAATGGTTTACAATTTAAAATCTATAAGCATCTAACTTGCCCTAGCTGCATGCTCCTCCCTTTCGCATGTGAAATAATTGACAAGTAGAATATCATGTTCTTATTTTCATCTTATAAAATTAAAAGGTAGCAGTATTAAATGCCATTGAAAAACTTGAGATGATCATTTGTGCTACCTGATATGTCACTGCTCTGTATACTATGCGAATCTGGACTAAGATCTCCTGATGATATGCTGTTATGGAACACACAACTTTTGGTAAAAACATCTTTGGGAGTTTAAAATCATGGTACATAGTTAGGAGTTGCATATTATGCTGTTTTGCTATTCCAAAACGTTTTTGAACTGTAGCAGGATGCTTGTTCCTATTTAAACGAGAGATTTTAGCCATTTAGGCAAAATTTGCTACAGGACATCGAAAGATTGCGGTCTTTGCTGTGAGACATCTAAAGATCGTGAATCTTTTCGTGGACACTGTAAAAAAGTGGTAATTAGCTGTTGGACACTCCTCTCATTGTTTTATTATTTTAAGTTAAAATGGAGAGAGAAAGAGTTGTGTAAGTACCAAAATACCCCTGCTCTCTCTTCTTTTCTTTTCCCTTCTTTCTCTCGCTTGCTACTGCCGAGCAGAGGTGCGACGCGCGCGGCCAACGCGGCTGGCCCGAGCCGAGAGGTGTGACGCGCGCGGCCAACGCGGCCAGCCTGAGCCAGGACGGCGGCGCATCGCTATATTTCCCCTTTGCATCCATTACATCCTAAATTTTTTCCCTACCCATAGAGGCACTGCACCCAATCAATTTTAAAAATTAGACGAAGATGCCTTGCCAGTCCAAACTCCATTGGGCTGCCGTCAAGCTCATCACGGGCACACAACCCCGACGTTGCTTTGTCCTGCAATCGTTGGAAATCGACTTCCCAAAGTTCCCAGACACCCCGTCGTACACTCGTACTACTGCTTGGTCGAATTGAAGCTGCGCTATATTTCCCCTTTGCAACCCGGTCTCCCTCACCGACACCTTAGCTGTGCGGCTCTCTCGTGGCGCCTCGCGCTGACGGGTGGCCAAGCTCCAGGCCTACCTCCTCCAACCAGCTGCCGCATGCTCTGCCCCAGCCAGCAACTGCACATGCTCTCCATTGCCGCTGCTGTGCACACGCATGAGAGAGAAGGTAGCAGCAGGAAGAAGAACATGAACAGAGAAAGCTAGAGATGTGTGATTGACAAGTGGGCGCGTGGGTAAACTTGTCTTTAATAAATAAATGTTTCTGTCTCCATTTTCTCTAGATATAATAAAATAATACTGTGAGTATCCAGCAGCTAATTACCATATTTTTGCAGTGTCATCTAACAAAAACATATTTTTTCAGTGTCCTACAGCAAAGAGCACAATCTTTGGATGTCCTGTAACAAATTTTGCCAGCCATTTATTACCTTTTGTAGCTTCCCTGCTTGTTACGTTCGAAGAAAACAAAAATAATCCTTACTGAAATATGCACATTGTAAAACAGTAAGGGGTTCTTACCATTGACTGTTTTCTTTAATTCCACAGTACAATAAAAAGAGTGAGATCAGATGGCAGCATTCTTTATGAAAGCAACACATCCATATCTGGATGTAGTGGTCGCCATAATGAAGACAAGGAGCTGTTGAATGCAGCACCGCTTGATGTTAAAAGTGGGTCACAATTTCCAGTATTGGAATCTGATTCAGTACATGGCAATGAAATTTCATTGACCTGTGAAAGTGAGGTATCAAACTTAAGGTTGGTTTCTATTCATTCAGGGTTTTGACCTTCACTCTTCTCATACAAGTATTTTACTAGAAAATCATGAAAAAGGGTATTTTAAATAGTGAACTACTACCATTTGTATTTGAAACCTTAATTCCTCTCTCAAAATTCGCTACAGGTATACACCCATGGTACCTCAGACACATCGTGCTCCAGGCGTTGAAACTGAAAGTAGCATTCATTCTGGTGATTCAAACTTTCTGGATCTTGAATGGCTTTCAACTTCAGGCAACTCAAGCGATGAAAGGTGTTTGCTTTTGCATTGCTAATGTATTTTTTTAGCGTTTTCGACTGACAGAATATCATCTTCACAGTGACAGTCAATTTGATTTACACACATTTTCTTTGCCTTAGTGTAGGAAAAAGTGAAGGATAATTATTAGTTGATTGTCCAGTAAATTTCTTACCCTTAATGCTTAATTCCATATCAATCTAAATTCTAGAGTTCTTTTGCTTTCACTGCATTTCCATGTAATAAACACAAATCTGTAGTATCGTGTTGTATCACTTGATATAACTATCTGTATTGAGAAGTAAAATGGAAATATTATGTTGCCACACTTCCTAAATCCAATTAACAAGTGTCTTCTGAGCTTCCAGTATGTTCACTGATGCTGATTTGAAGATATCCTCTGAAACATTTTTTTTGTAACTCATTTAATGCTGATGGATTGTGCTTGAGCAGGTCCATTGCAATTAGTACTTCAGATGCGAACCTTTCAGCAGAGAATGTTATTAGTGGCATAAATTCTGAGACCATGGTGAGCATACATTCCCAGCAGTTCGATTCGGCTAAATTCTGTTCTTTGATTTTGTTGAAATTTGTTCAGACCAATCCTGGAGACTAATTGTGTGAGAATTTATAGTGGCAGGGTAGAGATCATGTATGCAAACATGCAATATCATTGTGCTAATAACTTAACCAATTGCCAAATTTCAAACTTTTCAGGAAAATCAAGATGCTGATATCTATACTCAGAATTTACCTGAGCATTTCGTGCAGTGGGTTAACCACGGAGACACTTTTTGGTATTAAGATTACGCGATGCTTGTGTCATGTACGCAGTACGCGTCGGCTACTTGGAAGGCCAAACTTCTTTTCCAAGTGGTCATGAGACGGGAATTGGTGATTTGAGTAGGGAATTAGGAGTGAGAAGAGATAGATGGCACAGCAAACTTCAGACATTCGCCTTGTGATATATGTTCACATCATCCCATAGCCCTCTTAGTAAAGTATAACATTCTGTTTATTTGTTCCCATCTTTCTTGTAGGAGCAAGTAGATAGGCGTTTTTCTCAATTTTTGAAAGGAAAGTAGAGGTAGATTCATATGGATATATAATTTTTGTTCTTTCGAAAAATGTACCATTGTGGGAACATTCCGTTTGATATGTAAATATTATTTTATGCTTGACGTGTTTTGGGTTGTTGAGGTCACAAGGTGGATTGTAAAGCATCGTCCACTATATGTGGCTTGGTTCGTTGATTATCATCCGCGCTTGTCTTCAGAACATACTCTGATATTTGAAATGGTACTCCACTCAAATCAAATGCGTATGCCATCTCCTCATCAGCCTCCATTGTAATTTTTAATTTCTGAAAGTTTTCGTGGTCATGTGAGATCTGGAGTGAAGGCTACATAATACTTGTGAATGTTTAGTCCTTCGAGATTTGAACGGATATGCTCCTTTTTTTTAATGAATGATTCGCTATGTTCAGCAATCCAGGTATTAGAATCCCAACCACCAGTACAAGGTAATACAATACGATTAGGAGCCAACCTAACCGAGAATGATTTAGGAGTAAACCATCAGATTAGATCCTGTGATTAACCTGCCGCACCCAGAGTTCGATGCTAACCTCAGTTTTCAGTTTTCTAGCGAAGGTGGGTGAGATTAGAGCTTCAAGAGAGGCAAGTCAAAGTTGGTGCAGCTGAAGGAACATGCATTGCACAAGCTGTCTCTCACTCAAAAGTTTCTAAACTTGTTGAAGGGTTCATACAAAACGGCAGCCTATTTAAATCTTAACAAGCTTTAGGTAATTAGGTAGAGCTGTCTCGCACAATGGCCCTGGCCAACGGGAGACAGAAACGGTGGTGGTGTTGGGCTTGTGATGCTCCCTTGATTGAACACTAGTGGCCACCACGTTTGATAATCCTTTTGTCTTTAGGGGAAGCCATGTGATTTATCAGGATAGCAAAAAAAATGACGCGAGAGAAGGAAAAGGGACCCCGCCGTAACAAATCTAAATCAAGAATGCGATGCGCAAGCGCAACTATGTCGGCATCAAATCACGACCAACCACCATGACATGGGACCACAAGTCCACAACTCGTGAAGACTGTACTGACATTGACCATGATCCAAGTGTGATGCAAGGATATTTTGACTTGGACCAAAGACATCTAGAATAGTGCGGCAGTAAGAAACATTCATTGAAATTTCGACCTTCTTAAAAAATATCTAAGGCTGTGTTTAGTTCAACGCAAAGTTAGGAATTTGGTTGAAATTGGAGATGATGTGACTAAAAAGTTGTGTGTGTATGACAGATTGATGTGATGGAAAAAGACTGAAGTTTGAATCCAAACTTTGGATCTAAACACAGCCTAACAGTCACGAAGCTCGTAGGTATTCGCTCTGAATTAGTCATAATCTTAACAAAAATATCTCAAGAAGAAAAAATGACAACATGTGCCAAATACCCCTCTTGTTATCACAAAGCATATACCTGCTCGGTCATACTGCCTATTCACATCAAGAAAAGAGGAAATGAAGCATCTTTCCAGAAATCCTGATTCTGGACGGCACGCGCCCAGTAGCAAGAGCAACAACCCTGCAAGGCTGATATATAATAAAGGAAATACATAGTCAATGCACTAGTTAATTTCGGATTCAACAAATGAATTATGTACAGCAAATCAATATGGTAGCTAGTTATCACCAACATAGCGCAGCACAGCAAAGACCGAAAGAAAGAGCAGTCAACAACATAGATTAAAACATAATGGCCATGGATTCACGATGTTCATAGCCATATACAGGTAGCAACGACAGAAAACTAGAACGAAAAAAAAAAAGAAGCAGTTCTTGAGTCTCATAGATGGCTGTCATACATAGACAGCCGGATAGGGAACAGGTCCAATCACCAAAGAGTTTCAGGATGCAGCCTTTTGCATCTAAGCTAAACATAACGATATGCTACCCCCAAGGTGCCATGCAGGTGGCTCCCAATCTCCAATCGTATTTATTCCTGAAAAACACAAGCAAAATTAGAGCAATGTAAGAAAAACGTGCATATTCAGAGAGAGAAAATCAAATTGATAATCCTTACCTTTTTTTCCCTGTGTACATGCTCCGACTAGCAGACTTCGAATTCCTCAATAGAAATCGCTAACGGGCATGTCATCAAAGCTCCAGAGGTCCATGTTGCTGACAACATCCTGTGATCCATCCAGGTTGAGAAGGCTATCAATTGAGTCTCCAGCACCATCATCCAGAAGGAACCTCATGTAGGGTTCTAAATCAGGCAGATCAACAGCACTGTTCTCCATAACAGGAGGGATCATTGGGTTGGTACTGCTCTTAATGAATGCAGATTCATCGACTTCAGCTATGGTTGAAATGGGAGCAATTGATGTAATATCTGGTGTCTTGGTATCATTCTCCCAGCCAAAGTCAGAGCAGCCAAATGAGTTGCTTCCCTGGTCAGAGTTGATGATAGGGTCCTCAATAGGAGCAACAGAGTTCATTGAAGGAACAAATGGCATGTTATCAGGCTGAACAAATGGCTTGTTTGAAGTGAAGTTAGCAGATGGGTAGACAAACGCATTTGTGTTGGAAAGATTGTTGAATGCTGGTCTGACAGTAGGCTTCTGTTCCACACTTGACTTGGGTGCTTTGGCAGTGGTGGAGCCAGCACGGCGCTTCTGAGCAGTTATTGGAGCCTCTGGAAAATTCACCTTGGCCTTCTTGCCACGAATCCTGCGTGCTTCAGCATCATAAGCTCTTGCAGCTTCTTCAGCACTGTTGAAAGTGCCAAGCCAGACACGAACACCCTTGCGAGGATCTCTGATTTCAGCAGCCCACTTACCCCAAGGGCGCTGGCGGATGCCCCTGAATTGGTTCTTTCTCTTCCTTTTGGCAGACTTTGCAGCAGGACCATCAAATCCGGCAGTGGTAATGGTGCTCAAGTTATCTGCAATGGAAGGTCAACGTCAATGGCAAGAAATTACACAGATGAACTTCTCTTGCTGATGTTTATCTTCTTTTGGTCATAAAGAAGATAAACATTCAAATTTTTGGAAAGCATATCTCAAATCATGAAATTCAAGATTGTAGAAAAAACTCATGGATGGACCTCATCATTTCTGCAATTGCAGTCTTAAATCGCGCTTTACAGACAAACATCAATATGCTGCAACAACATTAACTGTAAACAAGGAACACCAAAGCCGAGTTGCAATACTTCAACAAAGATCTGTGGTTTAGCTCACACGACTGACTAGATACAACAGATTTAGACAATTTACTCAAGAGGTGACATCCCCATAAATAAAATGAACTAGTATGTCTAAGCAAAAGAGGCCAACAAAGACTACTAAAAATGATTTGACGCTATTGACCGAAAGATAGAACCCAAAAAACAGGCACCAGGACGACTAAACAGCCAGGAGTATATGCTAAGGCATGTAGGACTTGACAGTCAACATCATAATAATCCTTTACTTCGACTAATAGTTGAATTAAGTCTGGAACAATCCTCTCGCAATCATACAACCACATCAAGGGTCATCCATCTAACAACTAAAGAACCCAGATGGGGAAACCTCCAAAGAGAACGGAGAATAATTTCCCCTTTACTGCGAATTCAACTCCTTGGAGCAAAAGGTAATCATATGGACTGCGCAATTTAGAAAAAGAAAAAAAAACAGATCGAACAGTGCAAGAGCTGAAATGGCATCTCTAAAATCCTTGCAGACAGAATCAGCACATGAAGCTTATCATTTCATATTCCTACCAAAACATAGAAAAAAAAAGCCCTAATCATTACCACAAGTAAGACATGGAGGCACATCATTCCACCCTAAATCACCAATTAAACAGGAGTATCACCCCAAATCTGATCTCTCAGGATCAAACCCCTAAAATTATCTATCCCCTTTTTCCCTTCCAATCCACCCACCGAGCGTCCTCGATCCCCAAAAGAATTCCCAATCGGCCGTAGAACTAACGATTTACAACAGCAATCAATCCCTGAAGAACAAGTAAACTACACAAATCAAGCCGCTCCCAGCGACGCCCATACCTCTGGAGAGGGCCCTCTTGAACGCAGCCGGCTTGATCTCGATCATGTATGCAAACATGCAATATCATTGTGCTAATAACTTAACCAATTGCCAAATTTCAAACTTTTCAGGAAAATCAAGATGCTGATATCTATACTCAGAATTTACCTGAGCATTTCGTGCAGTGGGTTAACCACGGAGACACTTTTTGGTATTAAGATTACGCGATGCTTGTGTCATGTACGCAGTACGCGTCGGCTACTTGGAAGGCCAAACTTCTTTTCCAAGTGGTCATGAGACGGGAATTGGTGATTTGAGTAGGGAATTAGGAGTGAGAAGAGATAGATGGCACAGCAAACTTCAGACATTCGCCTTGTGATATATGTTCACATCATCCCATAGCCCTCTTAGTAAAGTATAACATTCTGTTTATTTGTTCCCATCTTTCTTGTAGGAGCAAGTAGATAGGCGTTTTTCTCAATTTTTGAAAAGAAAGTAGAGGTAGATTCATATGGATATATAATTTTTGTTCTTTCGAAAAATGTACCATTGTGGGAACATTCCGTTTGATATGTAAATATTATTTTATGCTTGACGTGTTTTGGGTTGTTGAGGTCACAAGGTGGATTGTAAAGCATCGTCCACTATATGTGGCTTGGTTCGTTGATTATCATCCGCGCTTGTCTTCAGAACATACTCTGATATTTGAAATGGTACTCCACTCAAATCAAATGCGTATGCCATCTCCTCATCAGCCTCCATTGTAATTTTTAATTTCTGAAAGTTTTCGTGGTCATGTGAGATCTGGAGTGAAGGCTACATAATACTTGTGAATGTTTAGTCCTTCGAGATTTGAACGGATATGCTCCTTTTTTTTAATGAATGATTCGCTATGTTCAGCAATCCAGGTATTAGAATCCCAACCACCAGTACAAGGTAATACAATACGATTAGGAGCCAACCTAACCGAGAATGATTTAGGAGCAAACCATCAGATTAGATCCTGTGATTAACCTGCCGCACCCAGAGTTCGATGCTAACCTCAGTTTTCAGTTTTCTAGCGAAGGTGGGTGAGATTAGAGCTTCAAGAGAGGCAAGTCAAAGTTGGTGCAGCTGAAGGAACATGCATTGCACAAGCTGTCTCTCACTCAAAAGTTTCTAAACTTGTTGAAGGGTTCATACAAAACGGCAGCCTATTTAAATCTTAACAAGCTTTAGGTAATTAGGTAGAGCTGTCTCGCACAATGGCCCTGGCCAACGGGAGACAGAAACGGTGGTGGTGTTGGGCTTGTGATGCTCCCTTGATTGAACACTAGTGGCCACCACGTTTGATAATCCTTTTGTCTTTAGGGGAAGCCATGTGATTTATCAGGATAGCAAAAAAAATGACGCGAGAGAAGGAAAAGGGACCCCGCCGTAACAAATCTAAATCAAGAATGCGATGCGCAAGCGCAACTATGTCGGCATCAAATCACGACCAACCACCATGACATGGGACCACAAGTCCACAACTCGTGAAGACTGTACTGACATTGACCATGATCCAAGTGTGATGCAAGGATATTTTGACTTGGACCAAAGACATCTAGAATAGTGCGGCAGTAAGAAACATTCATTGAAATTTCGACCTTCTTAAAAAATATCTAAGGCTGTGTTTAGTTCAACGCAAAGTTAGGAATTTGGTTGAAATTGGAGATGATGTGACTAAAAAGTTGTGTGTGTATGACAGATTGATGTGATGGAAAAAGACTGAAGTTTGAATCCAAACTTTGGATCTAAACACAGCCTAACAGTCACGAAGCTCGTAGGTATTCGCTCTGAATTAGTCATAATCTTAACAAAAATATCTCAAGAAGAAAAAATGACAACATGTGCCAAATACCCCTCTTGTTATCACAAAGCATATACCTGCTCGGTCATACTGCCTATTCACATCAAGAAAAGAGGAAATGAAGCATCTTTCCAGAAATCCTGATTCTGGACGGCACGCGCCCAGTAGCAAGAGCAACAACCCTGCAAGGCTGATATATAATAAAGGAAATACATAGTCAATGCACTAGTTAATTTCGGATTCAACAAATGAATTATGTACAGCAAATCAATATGGTAGCTAGTTATCACCAACATAGCGCAGCACAGCAAAGACCGAAAGAAAGAGCAGTCAACAACATAGATTAAAACATAATGGCCATGGATTCACGATGTTCATAGCCATATACAGGTAGCAACGACAGAAAACTAGAACGAAAAAAAAAAAGCAGTTCTTGAGTCTCATAGATGGCTGTCATACATAGACAGCCGGATAGGGAACAGGTCCAATCACCAAAGAGTTTCAGGATGCAGCCTTTTGCATCTAAGCTAAACATAACGATATGCTACCCCCAAGGTGCCATGCAGGTGCCTCCCAATCTCCAATCGTATTTATTCCTGAAAAACACAAGCAAAATTAGAGCAATGTAAGAAAAACGTGCATATTCAGAGAGAGAAAATCAAATTGATAATCCTTACCTTTTTTTCCCTGTGTACATGCTCCGACTAGCAGACTTCGAATTCCTCAATAGAAATCGCTAACGGGCATGTCATCAAAGCTCCAGAGGTCCATGTTGCTGACAACATCCTGTGATCCATCCAGGTTGAGAAGGCTATCAATTGAGTCACCAGCACCATCATCCAGAAGGAACCTCATGTAGGGTTCTAAATCAGGCAGATCAACAGCACTGTTCTCCATAACAGGAGGGACCATTGGGTTGGTACTGCTCTTAATGAATGCAGATTCATCGACTTCAGCTATGGTTGAAATGGGAGCAATTGATGTAATATCTGGTGTCTTGGTATCATTCTCCCAGCCAAAGTCAGAGCAGCCAAATGAGTTGCTTCCCTGGTCAGAGTTGATGATAGGGTCCTCAATAGGAGCAACAGAGTTCATTGAAGGAACAAATGGCATGTTATCAGGCTGAACAAATGGCTTGTTTGAAGTGAAGTTAGCAGATGGGTAGACAAACGCATTTGTGTTGGAAAGATTGTTGAATGCTTGTTTGACAGTAGGCTTCTGTTCCACACTTGACTTGGGTGCTTTAGCAGTGGTGGAGCCAGCACGGCGCTTCTGAGCAGTTGTTGGAGCCTCTGGAAAATTCACCTTGGCCTTCTTGCCACGAATCCTGCGTGCTTCAGCATCATAAGCTCTTGCAGCTTCTTCAGCACTGTTGAAAGTGCCAAGCCAGACACGAACACCCTTGCGAGGATCTCTGATTTCAGCAGCCCACTTACCCCAAGGGCGCTGGCGGATGCCCCTGAATTGGTTCTTTCTCTTTCTTTTGGCAGACTTTGCAGCAGGACCATCAAATCCGGCAGTGGTAATGGTGCTCAAGTTATCTGCAACGGAAGGTCAACGTCAATGGCAAGAAATTGTAATAATGCACCAAACTGAGGACCTATAGGTTTCAATCAAAAAATTCCAGGGATTAAGCCCAAATTAACCACCACCTCCTCACAATGTGGTCCACTACACGACACTGTACTTGCAGTGCTCCTCCATGGAACAAGTCACGGTAGATGCATGCACTTAAAATTAATAGCAAACTGATGCGTTTTTTATGTGACCAGTTGATGAATTGTACCTAGTACTAGTATCCTCCATGACCCAACCACCCGAGAGACCAAAAATATCTCCTCTCTCGCTGCCGCTGCGTGGAGCGTGTGCTGCTGGTGCGTGCGTGCATCGCGTTGCCACCCTGTTGATAGCCATCGCGTTGCGTTACTGCTTTGGTCTTTCCGGCCTTTTCTCCAGCCGTTTTCTCCGCACGTTTCCGCCTTGGCTTTCTCGCGGAGAAAACGGCCGGAACAAAGAAGTTCGTCCCTGATTTTCGGCGAAACGTGACACGAGCAAAGTTATTAGAAAAAAATAGATTTATTTGATATGTTTTAGAAAGTATTTATATTAAATAATTTAACATGAAACATATCTTCTAATAGTACGACTCATATATAACTAGATACATCCAAACATATATCAATCAAAGAAGAACATGTTTATATGCACTGTATCTGTTTACGACCGTTGATTAAATTTAATTATACGTGAGTCGAATATTAGGTCATACGTATAATTTCTTTGTAAGAAATAAGAAAATAGACTTTTCTGAGTGGCTCTTTAGAACTCGGCCGAACGCCACTCAAAGCTAGTGGCGCGTGTGGCGTGTGCTAATCTCGGTCGCTGGTTAACGAGAGGAGACAAAACGGTGACCTGGAAGTTGCTAATCACCCTATATATCTTGCTTTTGTTCCCTTGTGTTTTACTCATACTTTTACCTTGCAAAGACGTGTGCATGAACAACGTGTTAATACTAGTACTATCTTTTTTTAAAAAGATTTCCTGGAAAGTATCAGTTGCTCCCAGAAAGATCGGTTCTGCTATAATTACTGTGGCTTTTGCGATAAGGCTTTGTTGCCAAGATTTTCTCTGAGCAATTAGGTGGGGTAATTAAATAATCTGTGTTAAGTGTAGCTAGAACTGCGACTTGTTACATTGGTTTTGGTTCATTAGTGTCTCGCCTAATTAGTTATGACCATCAAAGACACAGTCGTTTTATTTTACTAAGTAGGCCAACCAGCAAGGTGACATCGATTGTTGAAGCGATCGTTGAAGCCAGCATCAGCAAAAGTCTATAAGTCGAGACACGTTTGTTTACATATTGGAGTACTCAGTTTCTAGTCATCTCGTCGACCGACTCTATCCAACGACGCGCGTGTAATTGTGCCTGCAGCTTCTTCAGACATCGTGCCGAGTCCCTTTTTGTTCTTCAGGAAAACATCAAACAACTACTGGAGTTTGCATTAGCATGAATGTTTGATGCTTCAGTTCACCTAATCTTGAATACGAATTTCATGAACATTTTCCCTCAGCTCCTTTTCTCCGGGTCAATTAATATGGAGTATCACGTAGTAATAGCCGCTGTCTATTGCTGCAGAATTAACAAGAAAACAAGTGGTCATTTTGCTGTTGTGAACAATAACCAGCTGGAAAGTAGCATCCGAACTTGTTAAGCTATTTTTTTTTGATAATGGAATATAATCTCGGCCTTTGCTCAAAGAGCTATATCCAATTATTACACCAACTCAACAAAAACTCACACCTAAATAAATAAAAGCACAGACAGACTAATAAAAACTCACACACAATAATTATGGCGATCGAGCAGCCAGTTGATTGGTAGGTTGGCAACAAGTAATGTAGTAGTACCCGACGCCGGCTGGCCGGCGGCGTCGGCATCTCACTATCTCAGGGCCCTCCATTTTTGACAGAAGATCAGGGCGAAAGAACCTAGCGAGTAATTAGTAACATAGGCCTCGTTTTTTCGTTTATTATAATTATCAGTTAAAATTTTAATTTAGAGTTAATTAGAGATTTTTATTGTACATTTTTAGGTTTTCTTTTAGATCGTTAAAAATGTGTATATAAAAGTTTTATTTATAAATTATTTTTATGTAAATATACCTTTTGGCTTATTCGTCGATGGGATTCCTCCTGTACCGTTTGCAAATATGCCCTATACCAGGGCTCATATTTATTTGACAACTTGCATAGAGTTGCAGAGATGCGTTCCATTTCTTTGTCGCGCCTTTCAAAGAGAGCATAGCTTTTCTGTACTACGGCTGATTCCAGGAAGTACACGCTCAACATATATAATGTGTTCTTTTTCATTTTCTATATCTTTGCTGCTAAAATGTACTGTACGACACTGTACCTGCAGACACAATGTCGACTATAATGCGCCCGCTAGGTCTTGTAAAAAGGGGAAAAAAAGTTTATATACATGTATGACGTGAGAAAATTTCAAAGCCTTACTAGCTAAAAAAGCATTTTTCCCGACGTGGGGGTCTCATTTTTGCAAGCGGACGTAACCTTTAGAGCCAAATGACCACCTACAAAAAATATAAATCGGGAAAAAATGGTCGGTTCGCCTGCAAA
Source organism: Oryza longistaminata (assembly GCA_009805545.1). Classification (NCBI taxonomy): domain Eukaryota; kingdom Viridiplantae; phylum Streptophyta; class Magnoliopsida; order Poales; family Poaceae; genus Oryza; species Oryza longistaminata. The sequence continues at coordinate 42,960,495 of CM020179.1, forward strand.
AATAGATTTAAATATAAATAGACTTGGGTAGGAGTTGATTTTTTCTAAGTCTCCACACCTCACCCCTCCCTTCACCCACGGCCGACCTCTCCCCTCCCCACACCTCACGGCCTCTCCCCTCCCCTCCCCTCCCCTCACGCGGGGCGGCGCGGCTCCCCTCCCTCCCTCCCCTCCCAGATCTAGCTGGAGGAGGGAGGGGAGAGGCCGGCGGCGGCGACGACGGCGGCTCCCCTCCCCCCTCCCTCCCAGATCTGGCCGAAGGAGGGAGGGAGGAGGTCGGCGGGGGCAGCGGCTCCCCTCCCCCCTCCCTCCTCCGGCGTAATATCTTATCTTGTTTTGTGTATATTTTTAATCCTATTGTTTTCTCTTCTCTCAAACACATCGACAGAAGAGTTAATCTTTTTTTAGAAAAAGCTGCAGTTACAATGAACTTTTTTTTTAGAAATAATATTATTTTAATGGAAAATTGCAAAAGTAGAAGCTGATCGGTTAAAATAGCAAGTTTAATGCCCTGTCGAACATCCATAGTTCGACAGGGGTACATATCGAACAACCACAATTCGATAGGGTACCTGTCGAACTGCGATTGTTCGACAGGGTATAAAAAATACCCTATCGAACTGCCCCTGTTCGACAGGGGATAAAAAATGATAGAAAAAAAGGAGATCAATCACTATGAGCACTGTACACTACTGTGTACCACTGTGCATGCAGACCTATCGAACTTTGGATGTTCGATAGGCCCCCTGTCGTGCTCTTTCTTGTCCTTTTCTGTTTTTTTAAGTGAACCACAACCCCGTCGAACAACTGTAGTTCGACAGGTACCTGTCGAACTGTGGTTGTTCGACAGGGTATCAAACTTGTAATTTTAGCTAATCAGCTACTACTTTTGCAATTTTCCATTAAAATAATATTATTTCTAAAAAAAATTCGTATTTAGGCTACGTTTGAGATGGGTGGATAGAGTATAAAAGTTTTTCACACGCATGTTCCCGAACTGCTAAATGGTACGTATTTTTCAAAAGTTTTATATATAAGAAAGTTGCTTAAAAATTATATTAATTTAGTTTAAGTCTAAAACAATTAATAGTTTCGTAAAAAAACTAATAGTTAATTAATCTTACGCTAATAGCTAATATCTTATCTTGTTTTGTGTATATTTTTAATCCTATTGTTTTCTCTTCTCTCAAACACATCGACAGAAGAGTTAATCTTTTTTTAGAAAAAGCTGCAGTTACAATGAACTTTTTTTTTAGAAATAATATTATTTTAATGGAAAATTGCAAAAGTAGAAGCTGATCGGTTAAAATAGCAAGTTTAATGCCCTGTCGAACATCCATAGTTCGACAGGGGTACATATCGAACAACCACAATTCGATAGGGTACCTGTCGAACTGCGATTGTTCGACAGGGTATAAAAAATACCCTATCGAACTGCCCCTGTTCGACAGGGGATAAAAAATGATAGAAAAAAAGGAGATCAATCACTATGAGCACTGTACACTACTGTGTACCACTGTGCATGCAGACCTATCGAACTTTGGATGTTCGATAGGCCCCCTGTCGTGCTCTTTCTTGTCCTTTTCTGTTTTTTTAAGTGAACCACAACCCCGTCGAACAACTGTAGTTCGACAGGTACCTGTCGAACTGTGGTTGTTCGACAGGGTATCAAACTTGTAATTTTAGCTAATCAGCTACTACTTTTGCAATTTTCCATTAAAATAATATTATTTCTAAAAAAAATTCGTATTTAGGCTACGTTTGAGATGGGTGGATAGAGTATAAAAGTTTTTCACACGCATGTTCCCGAACTGCTAAATGGTACGTATTTTTCAAAAGTTTTATATATAAGAAAGTTGCTTAAAAATTATATTAATTTAGTTTAAGTCTAAAACAATTAATAGTTTCGTAAAAAAACTAATAGTTAATTAATCTTACGCTAATAGCTAATATCTTATCTTGTTTTGTGTATATTTTTAATCCTATTGTTTTCTCTTCTCTCAAACACATCGACAGAAGAGTTAATCTTTTTTTAGAAAAAGCTGCAGTTACAATGAACCTTTTTTTTAGAAAAAACTGTGTCCTTTGATCTAGAAAGAGTTTAGAGACATGGGCGCGACCGCGCGAGCTGGCGGCCGACGAGCGCTGCGCGGTGGACAAGTGCTGGCCTGTTTGGCTTTGCCTTCCTGTGACTGGCTGGCTGCTATGCAAAGCCAAATTACACTGCCTCGAAATTAACTCCAATAGGTTGTACTGATATAGTAGTATACATTCTTCGCAGCATAAGTGCAGCCGTGAGTACCAATGTCCAACATTTGACCGTCCGTGTTATTTAAAAATTTATCAAAATACTAAAAAAAATAGTCACACATAAGAGACTATTCATGTTTTATTATCTAATAATAATAAAAATACTAATAATTCAAAATTAAAGTTTTTTTTTCAAATAACATGAAAAGTCAAATGTTGAGTATGAATAGTACAAAATTCCACTTATTTTAGGATGGTGGGAGTATAAACTAAACATTGTGTTCATTATTATCTTACTATTATTCTCCATCTATTTCCTTCCCACATACCCAATCAATTCTTAATTATATGCGTCTAGCCCGTTACACACTTACAAAACACAAGTATTATTACTAGTCCATAAAAAAAATAGCAATATCAATATGTTCCTACGAGTGCACTTTCAAATGCTCGGTTAACCTGAAATTCAGAGGGCTTCTCTTATGGCCCAAATTTCAAAGGCCCAAAGTAGCCTGGACCCGACGTTGTGATTTCACCGAAGGCCCACACAGAAACGCAGCCCAACAACACGGCGCGGTGCCGTGCCTTTGCCTTCCCCAATATTTTGGCGGGAGAATTCGCTTCCATTTTGCGCCCACCCGAAACCCCCAAAATCCGCACGAGAAAAAGTTAAGGGGAAAATCGGGCTGGAGCTGGAGCCCTAGCGGCGGCGGCGGCGGAGGCGGCGGCGATGGGGCGGGGAGGCGGGGGACGGTGGAAGAAGGAGGAGGAGGAGGAGCTGAAGGCGGCGAAGCGGGGGTACCGGGAGGCGGTGGCGGAGGGGAACCGGGAGGAGGAGGCGCGGTGGGCGAACGTCATCGGCGACATCCACAAGCGGCGGGGCGAGTACGTGGAGGCGCTCCGGTGGCTGCGGATCGACTACGAGGTCTCCGTCAAGTACCTCCCCCAGCGCCACCTCCTCCCCTCCTGCCAGTCGCTCGGCGAGGTCCACCTCCGCCTCGGCAACTTCTCCGAGGCCCTCACCTACCAGGTTACCACGATCCTTCCATTTCGCATCGCACGCATATGATCAGATCACGTTTTCTGATGCCTGAGTCGTTATAGGCAGGTGTAGGTTAAGTTGTAGAATTTCCGCATTGAGTTGTTTGGTCTGCCGGCAAACAAATATTTGCTAGTAGTAGTACCAATCTGCATTATGGTTTGTCCCATTTTACAGTGTATATGCAATTATAGTTTATTTTTGTGTGAGTTAGTGCTAAGGTATGCCGTAGAAGCCACTTTATCAAAGAATTTTGCTCATCTCAACGCCCAATATGCTTTGGGCCATTTGGTGTTGCATCTGTATATGAATGGTTTAGTCAAGTATTTGAATGTTTAGCTGAATATCAGATTAAGCTGAATATACTTTGATATTATGCTTTACTTTGGCAAACTTAAGGTGGACTTTGCTTGTAGAAATGTACACAAATGGTTGGATCATTTGCTGGACTATGCATTTTATATTGTTATGGATTCGGGTATGGCAGTGTTGAGATGTACAAGTAGAAATTTTCTGCTGTTTATTTGTGTTGTATTACCAAAATGAGAAAAAAAAGTGAATCTTGCACTCATTGTCTGCATGCTTGGTTAGTTGGTTATCTTATTCAATCTGGCTCAGGTTCGCCTATGGGTTTTGTCCTATATGGTTGGTTTAGTTGGATCAAATTTGCATGTAAACCTTTGAGGCACCAACCATGTGAATCAGATACCCTTTTATGTGAAGTGAGGGGGAATGCCTAATTGTTAGCATGTGTTGTGTGTACTCAGGCCTGTTATAGACTTACCAGTACCCCTGTTCAAATCTGATCATTTGGAGCAATTTGTTCACTCAACTCATGGTATTAAGTGCTGATCTCCTGTTTCATGTCATCTGTTGGTTATTTTTCTAACACTCATCATAATTCTCCTGTTAACCCAAAGTAGCTGTATGTTCTTTCTATTACATGAATCCATATGTCTATTTTTCATTGATGTTTTGATGCTTCACAGAAGAAGCACTTACAACTTGCCAAGGAGGCTGATGACCTTGTTGAGCAGCAGAGAGCTAGCACCCAGCTTGGCAGAACTTACTATGAGATCCTTCTAAGATCTGAGAATGATCACAGTGCCATTCGGAATGCCAAGAAATATTTCAAATCATCCATGAAGCTAGCAAGGGTTCTAAAGGAGAATCCATCGTCTCAGAAGTCTCTCTTCCTAAAGGAGCTTATTGATGCGTACAATAATATGGGCATGCTTGAACTGGAACTGGATAATTATGAAGAAGCTGAGAAATTACTTGTTCAGGGTCTGAAGATATGTGATGAGGAAGAGGTACACCAGTATGATGATGCTCGCAGTAGGCTCCATCACAATCTAGGTAATGTTTATATTGAACTACGCAACTGGAACAGAGCCAAGGGCCATATTGAGAAGGACATAGAGATATGTAGAAAAATACGCCATACTCAAGGCGAGGCAAAGGGATTTATAAATCTAGGGGAGGTCCATTCCCGTGTTCAAAAGTATGAAGACGCAAAGCTTTGTTACAATAAAGCTCTTCAAATAACAAAGTGCTTGGAAGATGAGGATGCACTAATGGACCAAATCCATCAGAATATTGAAACTGTTACCAAAGCAGCCAAAGTACTTGAGGAAATGAAGACAGACGAGCAGAAGCTGAAAAAGCTTGTCAGAGACACTTCTAATGCTCATGGAACATCTAAAGAGAGGAAGCTCCTCCTTGAGCAGTATGCTTGGCTGGATAATCTTATGGAGAAGGCAAGGATGATAACTGCATGGCCAAAAGTAAGTGAGGGATAACTAACTAAACTATGTGATCTTTAGCCACAAATATTAACTTTAAAGTTGGATCTATTTTCTGTTTATGATCTTATTTTATTACTGTTTTTGTTAGAAAAAAGAACCTGATTGCGTTATTCCATTAGTTAAGGCGTAAAGTTGACTTCCTCAGTCTTTTATTGTGGGGGATTGTTGTGTGGTTCAGGGGATAGTGTCTTGTTGCTTTGCCTGATGGAAGTATCGATGTTTTCTGAAGCTTATTGTTGGAATTAGAACTTAATATGCATTAACTAATAACTATGTGTATTCAGTGCTTGCATTATTGAAGCTTCAACTGTGCTGAATTTGTTTTGCACTAACTCCTTTACCCATATGAAATTATGTGCTGACTACATGTGACTTTTGCCTGCATTTGCATTGTACTTAGTATTAACATGAAATGCTCAGTTATTATATATTTATATTCCATTGTAGAAAACAACACAGTGTTGTAATTACACATGACTGTCTGGTTGAGTTTTTCTCTACATAATTGCTTACAAGTCTTACAAATATTTCAATAGTCATCTTGATTCCCGTGTGTCTTGTTGGACAACTGAGATTAACCATAAACTTAATTAACTATAGCATCCTAAGTGAGTCCAGCTACGATTAGTAGAATCTATGGAAGAGAAGGAAATATGTAAAGAAACAATAGCTCGATTTTGTAGTGTTTTGAGCTATGTTTAATGTCAGGTTGTTGAAAGGAAAATGCTTTAGTAAATTATCTTATTTGGTCAGAGTTGTTGATGACAAGAATCAATATTGAATGATCAATGCAAAACTTATTACTTGTGTACACTTGTACAGTATAGGCAATGAATGATCTTTACTTTCCTGTCACACCAACAGTTTGAAATTGGCCATCATTATCAGATCTAGATAAAACTCCACGATGCAGAGTTCTGTTTGGTGTATTTTATGGTGTTAGGTTTTGGAAAATGAATTGTTCACTTCATGTACTTCTTGAGTTCTGGGATTGAGATTATAGAACACATGAACATGATACGAAATTATCAAAATTAAAAAAAAAAAGATCAGGTCGAATATGAATATGCATACCTGATATCCCCGATAACGTAGACAAGGCACTGAGGTGTGATTAAAGAAGATATGTCTCATTCTCATGTAATCTATTTGTTTCCCACAGCTCAAGGAATTTTCGAAAGGACAAAAGAGGGTAGCAAATGAACTCCATGACAAGGAAAAACAGAGCAACTCTCTTTTGGTTATAGGAGAATCTTACCAAAAACTTAGAAACTTCAGCAAAGCTCGTAAATGGTGCATGAAAAGCTGGAATATGTATCGATCAATCGGAAACTTGGAGGTGAGATTACATGTCCTTAAATTCATGGACATGCTGCCATGTGGCATGCTTGCTAGTTGCTACCTAGTAATAAGACTACTTTCCTCCTTGCACTCATTTACTTGGAGCTTCCAGTTTTTGAATCTCTCCCACCTTGGATATGTGCAATTTTAGGGTCAAGCATTAGCAAAAGTGAACATTGGGAATGTTCTTGATTCTTGTGGTGACTGGGCTGGTGCGTTGCAAGCTTATGAAGAAGCATACAGGCAATGTCTCTATACCTTGCTCTTGTAATTCCATATCAATATTGTCCTTTGCCTGCATTTGTGTGATCTATCCGATAATAGTTCCAGACTTCTACTGAGTGTATACATCTCGCCACTGGGGCGTTTTAATGCCACCTTTGGATTCTGATACTTGCTTTTTAATGGTATTCAGAATTGCTGTGAAAGGTGGCCTTTCAAATGTGCAACTAGATGCCCTTGAAAACATGCATTACAGTCACATGGTTAGATTTGATAACATTGAAGAAGCGAAGTAAGCCACTGAGCACATACACTGCACAAAGAAAGTACTCCCTCCGTCCCATAAAAAAACGAACCTAGGACTGGATGTGACACATTCTAGTACAACGAATCGGGACAGATGTATGTCCACATTCGTAGTACTAGGATGTGATCCAGGACTAGATTGGTTTTTTATGGGACGGAGGGAATACTTATTAAAACCTATTCTAAAATATATTCTATAACCTCAGAAAACTGCAGCAAGAAATAGCCAACCTGAAGAGAATGTCTGATCAACATGAAGCAAGGGATACAGTTAGTGACTATTGCTCAGAAACTGAAAGTGAAGATGGCAATGTATCTGATAATATCCTCAATACAGAGGATAATGATGGGAATATTGCAAATAATAGTTCTGAGGAATTTGATGATGATGTTGTTCTTGCCTCACTTGTTCATAAAAGTAGGTCTTCTAAGACCAAAGCATCTAAGATGCATAGTAGTCCAAAGAATGTTGATGGGTCATGTGGCATGGATGAGAGCCCTGAAGAAGTTGTAAGTAAATCATTTAGCAACCATTCTGGTAGAAAGCGTGTTCGAGTTGTAATATCAGATGATGAAGCTGAAGAAGCTCCTGAAATTGATCAGTCAAAAAGAACACTTACTGGTCGAGCAGATAGTCTGTCTACCTTAGGTACATGCCTCTTGACTTATGAGCACACCATACTTTCAGTAGTCGCCGCTGGAATACAAAATATTTTTCTTCTAATTGTGCGATACATTTTTTCTGTGTCCAACAGAGCGAATTGCAAATGCAGCAAACAGAAACAGAAATCAGGTTATACAATACTTAATCCCTTAAAACTTTGTTTTTTGGAAGGAATTTAAGATATGCATTATTTGCATTGCATCAATTGTTCTCATTGGTTCCATTAGATGTTGACAAGAACTTACTGTTACAAAACACTGGAAACTGATAATCAGTGTTCATCTGCAGCATACCTCTCATCCCATTGAGACCAGAGAAGTAGACAGTGTCTGCACTCCCTGCCCTGCTGAGGAAAGTATTTGTTCATTCAAATCTGGTAGTCCTGTTTGTCATGGTAATGATGGCCCAGATTTAGGAGCTTCTAGCATAGGGAAGTTATCTGTGTCCAAACCAGCAGCGAGTGGTTCCAAGGTTGGTACACTTGCATCAAACAGTCGGCCCCAAGGTCAAAATGCTATTGGCCTTCAATCCTCAGATGCTGATCATGTAAGTTTTTCTTCAATCCTGTCTTCCCATGCTCATGAAAAGCAGGCATCAACTGTTCTTTCCCATTGCTTTTGTTCCTACTAAAACACTCCTTTAGAGAATCCAATATGAATTCCTTGGCTGTTAACTTTAAATGTTCACGAAGATGCCAAAATGCATTAGAAGAGATGAATATGTTAACTGAACATTTTCCGTTTCTGATATCTAACATTAATTTTGGGAGGGCATATTTCTTTTTTGTTGTGACATGGGCCAGAGGTTTGGATCAAATAAACCTTAGGATAAGCTACCATGTGTAGCTCAAGCTCACTAACAAATACCAGCAAAGAAATCAGCCGCTGGTGGATTGTTGACATGTGGACCTACCATCAAAAGATACTGTGTATCACTTCTACCATTTTGGATGGACCCCACATGTCAAAACCTCTATCAAATTCTTTTGGAGTTAGCTTCATACAATGCTCATATCATATTTGATCAAGTAGTCAACCTAGGATTAATGCTCACCTAAATGTTTCCTTTCTCTCAATATTGAAGTTACGTTTCAAATGATTTATCCAGGGTTTTAGTCACGTTATCATTGATTATGACAACTGTTCCAGTGATTGAAACATGATTGATCCTAATGTGCAGAAGTTCTGGGTGTTCAAAATTGGTGAACATTTGGTTTACTTGGACGCAAATGCATGTACATTTGAGGGTGCCTTTAGCATTGAGTCTCTTAAAGTTGAAGTGGCATGCGTGTACTATCTTCAGATTCCTGATGAGAAGAGGTCCAAAGGTTTGTCTCCTTAGTTTCAGTAAATTACATGGTGTGTCCATTTAATAACTGTGAAAACCTCCGTCCCAAAATGTAGCTACCTAGTACGGGATGTGACATCACCTAGTACTACGAATCTAGACAGCCTATTCAGATTCGTAGTACTAGATGATGTCACATCCCGTACTAGGTAGTTACATTTTGGGACGGAGGAAGTACTTTTTATCATTAGAAATGGGATCAATTTTGCAATTCGGTGATTTCGCTGTCGCTGTTCTCATCAGTGAAATTGAACATAGTTTCTTCATTTTAATTTAAATTGTGGTTGGTGGAGGGTTGTAAAACTTATTTGAAGCTGTTTCCATGTCATTATAGTTACTGTACAGTCTTAATTGTTGAAAGAATGTAGAATGCCAATCTTGTGTCATTGCCTTTTTTTTTCAATAACTTTTATGAGTTATGTTTATGGGTTTTACTCCATGATTACTTCAGCTATGTCTATAAATCATGCATGCCTAGTGTGATGCAGGAGACAGTTGTGCTGGCTTAGTTTCTACGTTACTTGCAGTTTCATATTATTCGGGAACAACTTCCTTTTTCTTTTCTGTTGGAACTTACATTTATCTTGCTTTGCTAGGTTTGTTGCCTATTATTGGGGAACTCAAGTGTTGTGGGAAGGTACTAGATGACACAGACTCACGAGATTATATTGATCAACTTTCCTCTGAACAGAAGTCCATTGATGTTGTTATTGATGGTATGGTTGCCATGTAGTCATCTGTGTTGATAAAACTGCTATTATTGCATCAATGCTATTATTGGTAATCACTGTGATTTTTTCCTTCTATTGATGACATGTAATATGCTGTTATGCATTGAAGGACATCGAGTCATTGATTGAACTGAGTACAGTACAATATCAGTGTGGTTTGTTCTTCATGCTACTAACCTACTACAGTGGGTTTCATTTTTTTAAGGAAGTCACAAAAAGATTTGTGTATCATTGCATTAAGGAGAAAAGTTACTACATTGGGATTCAGAAGAGATTGCCCAATAAACAGAATAGCAGAAATCTCTGGCAAACTACTGTTTATCTTAACTTCAGAATCCTTCCTATCCTATCATTACATAAAATGATTATTACTAGTAAAAAAGGGATAAATCATGCTGGTTTACTGTCATTATTAAATATTAGTATAATATTAATAGCTAATTTTAGCATCAAATCTTCTCCAAATCAAGCTTCTCCTATGAACTCACTGATTGAGGCTTTCAGCTTCTCTGCTCAAAATCAAGTATTGGAGTTGTTACCGCTTTTTTTTTTCATTATATATGTGTTTTTAAATGCTGATGGTGTGCGTATGTTTGTCGCATGGTGATACCATTTTAGGTCTGTATATGGACTAAACTCCATGTATATGTGTTTGGTTTCATGGGTAAACTTTCTGTTGCATTCCAATGCATCGCACTGAAGTGTAATGTACATATTTCCTATAGTTATACCTCATCTGATATACCTTGTTTATAATGAAGATTGGGTGCCAAAGCGGCTGATGAAATTGTATGTTGATTTCTGCACAAAGTTATCAGAAGCGCCAAACAAGAAGCTCTTAAAGAAATTATATAATCTTGAAGTAAGTTTGTTAGATTTGTATCATTCATATTTGATTGACAATGTTATAAAGTGGCTTATTATTTTTTAAGAGTCAAAGTGTTCATGCCTTTCTATTTTTTGACAGGTCTCTGAAGATGAAGTTATTGTGTCTGATTGTGGACTCCAAGACCTGTCGATCACACCTTTTCTTGATGCTCTAAAATTACATAAAACAATAGCTGTGCTGGATCTTTCCCATAATATGCTAGGTATGCTTTTTCCAGTATATCTGTTTCTTCTCCTAGTTTGTCTTATGTAATGTACGCACCAATGATTTGGTGACATCACAGAAAGCCAGTTCAAGCTAAATGTGTGCGTGCCATATTAATTCCTCTATGCTCTTACAATGACTAAAGTTTATGTTCACGAACTGCAGGAAACCAAACAATTGAGAGGCTTCAACAAATATTTTCTTCATCAAGCCAAACATATGGCGGCTTGACACTGGATTTACATTGTAATCGATTTGGTCCAACTGCTTTATTTCAGGTCTTTTTACTATCCCTAAACTTGTTTATCAAAGTGAAACTACAGGTTATTTCTGCTTTTGAAAGCTCAAAAAAATCGCACATTAAAATGGACTGGATCCTCTTCTACAATAAAAGGAAAACTTGACTCTTGGGGAGAGATGTCCCATAAGGCTTTTAACAAGGCCGAGAAAGGCCCGAACTACAGGCAGTCCTTACGTCTACTAGTTCCTGGGAGAATTCCTGTCGAAAACCAATTTAACTTTTGCGATATCTCTCTTTAGTCTTACTGTTTGAGAAATTTAGATCACTAAAAGCCATACTCCATTACTTACTTTAGACTCAAGTGGGAATGTGCTATAACAAGTGCTGGTTGATTTTCTGCATTGAGATTGGATGTCCCTCTTAGTCGCAAATGTCAATGATCCTGTTAAAACCAACTGAAACCATTTGGATGGTTCTAATTCCTTACTCTGATGAAACTGGAGGGTTGACCCCTTTACTAGAACTATTCTTTCACTGCCTATCAGACCAAAATAAGCTGTCTTGCTTTCAGGCACATGTTCATTTTAGGAACAGAATTCTGAAATCATTTGCTCCTTATTTACTTATACAGATATGTGAGTGTGCTGTTATGACTAATCGATTAGAAGTACTTAATCTGTCTGGGAATCGCCTCACAGACGCATGCGGTTCTTACCTTTTCACAGTCCTACAGAAGTGCAAAGGTAGGTACTGTTTTTGGCACTTTCTGTGTTTTCGCCAGCCTTCTTTTTCTTTGATGGCACCAGCCTTTGATTTCCTCTTATAGATTGTGTCTTCTGTTTACATATCGTAACAGCACTGTACAGCTTGAATGTCGAGCAATGTTCTATCACATCAAGAACAGTTCAGAAGATGGCAGATGCACTGCATGAAGGGTCTGTCCTTTCACATCTCTCCTTAGGTACATTTATTACTCCTGCTCTGCATAATTGAAAACTATCAGATATGTTTCATAAACATTCTTATGTTTCAAACTTTCATATTTTTGACAGGAAACAACAATCCAATTTCTGGAAATACAATGCTTAGCCTTCTCTCCAAACTTGCCTCTCTGAAAAGGTTCGCTAACATTTGTTCAATTACTGTTGATACATATTGGGAATAGATGTGCAGTGAAATAATGGATGAGCCATATATCTCATCACTGCAGGTTTTCGGAACTAAGCCTGACTGGTATAAAACTGAATAAGTTAATGGTTGATAAGCTGTGTCTACTTGCACAATCCTCATGCTTATCAGGATTTCTGCTAGGTGGAACTAACATTGGATCAGTGAGTCTGCTTCCCACGCATGGTTAGTACTTTCAGATTATACAAACAACATTCTTCTTATCTATGAAGCTTTTTTTTTTTTTTTTGTAGGGAGGGGCAACTAAGCTTACTGAGGCACTCTCTTGTGCATCACAAGAATTGCTGAGATTGGATTTATCCAACTGTGGGCTTACAACTCCTGATTTCTCACAACTCTGTAGAAATCTTTCTAAAATTAATATTGTTGACTTGAACCTTGGAGGAAATTCTTTTACCCCAGAGGTTTCCTTCCTATTCTCGAATGCCTTGATATACTTATACAAATTCTGGTAACCCCAATGGTTTGACTTACGCCGTACGGTGCAGGGATGTGAAGCTATTGGGGTATTGCTTTCGAATCCCCAATGCAGTCTCAGATCTCTCACCCTTGATAGATGCAATCTTGGGCTTGCTGGCATCGTGTGCATTATTCAAGCACTAGCAGGTGAGGAAGGACCACTACATAAAAATCAACAAATATGAAAAGCTTCTTCATCAACCTCAATAGTCTCGTGCTACTTTCAGGAAATGACCAATTGGAGGAACTACGCATTGCTGAGAACACAAACCTGGCACTACAGAGAACATTGCAGTACGACGAAGACGCACAGGATGTATCACCAGGTACTGACCAAAACCAACGTACCAATGCTGAAGCGAACGATCACATAGACCCTGATAAGATGGAGGTGCCGGATAGTGAAGACGAAGAGGCAGTCCACGAGGGCACCCGTGCAGCGACCGGCCCAGACGGGAGCTGTGCAAGTTCATGCCAGAGAAACTCCTCTTCTGGCTGTCATGCCATCCAAGAACTCGCTGATGCCATCATTTCTGCAAAGCAACTGAAGGTGCTCGATCTCAGTCGGAACGGGTTGTCGGAAGAGGATATCCAGTCACTGTATTCTGCTTGGGCTTCTGGCCCTAGAGGTGATGGAATGGCTCGGAAACATGTTGCCAAGGAGGTGGTGCATTTTGCAGTGGATGGGATGAATTGCTGCGGCCTGAAGCCCTGCTGCAGAAAAGACTTGCAGATGTAGTAAACCTGGTCGACCTTCCCAAGCACCAGGTTAGAGTTGCTCTCTGGAAATAGTATTATTACCACAGTAAATTAACTAGGGCTCCGTCAGTGTAATTCCGGGGCACTGTCCAAACAGAGATGAATTAATGGGAACTTGTGTTTCATCAGAGGTGTAAATAGCGGCCGGTTTTCGGGTGTAAATAAAATTATTACTTTTATCTTTCATCTCTGTTTAAAGCCACATATGCAATTTTATAAATATAAAATATAAAAATGTTATTAGTGTTTTCAATAACCACATGATGAAGCCAACTGCATTAGTGCGTAAAATGCCTCAGTCGTACACTATTTGGTGATCAAAATAAATCTACTACTAGTATTTGTTTTGTGTACCACATCACCAGATAAGGATTTGTCGGTTCTCCAAATAGGATAGTGATATTATTAACAACTATGAAGATAATGTCCACGATGGGACAGCTGGTCCCACGGCCCAAAAGGATACAAGATAAGCCGAAACATTACTTTCTACTCTGTAACAAAAGAACAATGCTAAATGAACACTACAATGGTTGTGCCGAGTTGTTAACACCATAATATGCCATGCCAATCTTTGAACCCCTTTTTTGCTATTCTTAGTTTTCACCAGAAAAAGGAACCTTATAATCATGTTACACAATGTCCACTAGACAGGATTCACAATGCAATAAAGCGACCACAAATCTTCAATTTGTTAGCATCACTTGTGGATATAGCAAACATTGCATATAAAAATTGCCATCTTGCTCAGCATCAGCAAACAGACCAATAGAAATCCCCAATAATACACGCTAGGCACCAAGAAGTCAAAATCCAATGGATCCATCATTGAAAAGCTTGCCCTCTATGCAACTAGTTCACCACCCTTCTCCTTCCCAAACTAGCAAGGCCATGAACCAAATGGCGGCAAAGAGCTCTTGCCATCACCCTTCTTCCTCCATGGCCACCCCAAGATTTGGCACAAGGAAGGCAACCATGGCCAAGTTCATCAGAGCTCCAGTGCACAGCTGTAGCTGCAGCAATGCTCACCTTTCCCAACCTGCAGCACCTGCCAAGATGGTAAGTACAACCAACTTAATTAGCTGATGCAACTGTTGCTAAATGGTTCATGGTTCTTACACAAGATTATGCTATGCTGTGATTGTTCAGGTATTTGAAGACCAGGTGAGAGGAGTGGTATGTTACAGAGATGATAAGGGGGATATGATCTGCGAAGGGTACGATGAAGGGCCTAGGCTTGGCATGCGGCTGCCGGAGAAGGCCTGCTTCCCATGGTGCTGGCAAACACTTTGCTTGATTTACCATTTATTTCAGAAAAACATATTGATATCGTACTAGAGTTTCTGATCAAACTTACTGTTGTGCTGTCAATTCTGTGATGCAGGCCTATGGGGGTTCAAGTCACCGATTTCATCGAGCTGTCGACGCTTCGAGTTTTCGAAGACATCGATTCTCTGCAGCCCAGGAAAGATCAGAAGGGGAAGCTCTGAAATAAGGTTTCTGAAATTCAGACATACAAGGCCTAAGAATTGCTACATGAATAAGCTGAAACTCTATCCATTTTCATATACACTCATTATCATTTCTTGCTGATAAATGAGTTTTAGTATTGTTCGTCTCAATTATCAACTGGATCCTTCTGTATTCCTTCAGTACAATGCTAGAACATCGAGTTTCTGTGATTGTTTCAATTTGGTGTAGAATCCTTTATACATAAAGAACCATTCCAACAAAATAAAGAACCATTCCAATTAACCTCAACACATCCAGAAACATTGTAATCTGAGACATGCATAACATCAAGTAGAACACATAAAAATACCGGAGCAAATAAAAATTACCAGTTAACAACATGCAATTTAGCTCCAAGTTAATTAATCAGGTGATACAGAGAACAGAACACAACACCATCTTCAATTTTTTCTTTTTTCCGCTACTAGTACGCCACTACAGACCTGAAGTGTAGGCAACTCCAGTGGCAGGTAGCCACGCATCCCCAACGAAAAGTTCGCCACGGTGAACCTCGTGGCGTCCGACGTGGACATCGACGTGTGCACCCGCTCCACGTCACCCGCCGACGTGTCCCCGCGCCGGGCCCGGTGTTGCCGTACTCCCCATAGTAGAGCGTGCTGAGCCCGAACTGGCCCGACCACTCGAGCCACCCGCCGGCGCGATCGAACGGTCCAGGAACGTCCCCATCACGACCGTCCGTGAGTACCTCCCGCACGGACGGCCCAGATACACCGGCGTGCCGCCGAGTCCGGCGCGCCGGTGATCCGGCACCGGTGGATGGAGATGCCGGTGTTCTGGTTCGGGTCGGACCGGCCCTGGGCCGTGACGGTGTCCTCCTGGCCCGGGCTGGGCCGCCGGGCCTGGATCTCGCAGCCCTGGAGACCGCCGCGGCGTTGCCGAAGATGAGTGCCACCGTGCCGGAGATGTCGTCGGCGGCGTAGAACTGCCGGTTGGAGTGCACGTAGAGCGTGTCCTGGTCGCCTCGATGCCGCAATTGTACACGACGGAGAGGTCGCCGCCGACGCGCAGCGCCACCGCCTGGCCCTTCCCCGGCCCGGCACTGTTCACGATCGTAGGCCCTTGGCTATAAACCCCGACCCCATTGCAGCTGCACAAATAATCACTAACTCATCACCATTATTAATTCAAGTTAATTGATTATATCCATTCCTAAACTCCTAGTAGAAATGAGAAATTTCGGGCCTGTTCACTTTGATGCCAAAAAAACTTACCAAATTTGACATTACCTTGCCAAAATTTTGGCAACCTGCCAAAATTTTGGTAGGATTTCTTATATAGTTACAAAATTTGGCAACAAACTAAGTAGTCACTTTTAACACTTTACTAAAATTTGAAGGTTGAAAATGGCATCAAAGTGAACAGGCGAAGCATGTCATGGAGTGTAGTGTACACTGTACAGCACAAACCGAAAAAAAAAAAAAAAACAGAAAGCTAGAAAGAAAAAGGGTGATGGCAATTGGCAAGTGCAACATCGCTATCGTTAGCATTTGGACGGCTGAGGATTAATTTCGATGAGATTGGCGATAATTAAAGGCTATAAAAAGTGTGCGCATCTAACGACTAGATCGATCGAACTATTAACTGTCATGCATACATGGGCATCTCTGCATGGAATGGAAGATATATCTGGACACCACGCACGTACGTACGTACGGATCCATCATCCATGTCGTCCATGGTGGCGCGTCGTGTCGACGTGAGTAGTGGGAAGGGTACTCTAGGACCACCGACGGTGGCGGAGGCGTAGGTGGTGTAGCCGCCGGCGACGCTCCGGTGGCCGGAGATGACCGTCTTCCCCTTGCCGTCGCCGAGCAGCATCACGCCCTTCTGCTTGCTCGTGATGCTCACGCTCTCCTCGTACCTCCCGGCCTTCACGTAGATCACCTTTCGGCTCCCTCCGCCGCCGCCGCTCGCCGTGGGGTGGTGCGCCGGCGGCGCGGCGGGCGGTCACGGCGGCGATCGCGTCGCTGATGCTCGTGTGCGTCCCGCTGCCGTCGAGGGCCACCACGGCGTCCGGAGCGATGGTGCTCGCCGGGGATGAGGAGGTGCCTGTCGTGCTTGGTGACCCAGGATGGGAACGCGGCGCGGTCCGGCGGCGCCGGCGGGGAGCTCCCGCTGCCCCATTGTTGAGCTTGGCGTGGAGAGCCAGCGCCGTGCCGATGAACTGCTCGAGCGCGGCGACCCGGGCGCGCACGACGCGGAGCGCGCGGGCGGTCGGGGACGGCGGCGAGGCTGTCGCCGCACGTGCCTGTGTTGGTCAGCGCGGCGCTGAGCCACGTCGTCACGCGGCCGCGTCCGCGGCGCGCGCGGCGAGCGCGTCGTGGAGCTGGTCGAGGCTGATGTCGAGCAGCTCGGCGCAGTCGTCCATGCCGCTCGGCGCCACGCGTGGCCTCGACGACGCCGACAGGTTGCGCGCCAGCGCGCGCGCGCGCTCGGCGCGGGCCATCGCGAACTGCACCGACGCCGCGAACGGGTCACTGCCCGCGCCCGCGCCGCCGCCGACGAGAGCGCCGTCTCGCACGCGCTCGGGTACGGCGTCGCCATGCAGATGGCCGTGACGTTCACGCTCGACGGCGCCGCCGCCGAGCGGCAATCCTCGGGACGACGGCCACATTGTCCTTCGCCGCCGTGTCGCCATGGTTGCAGCGACAGCCACCGGTGTCGTGGCTGTCGCTAGAGCTAGTGCCATGCAATTGGCATTGCACCATGCAAGGACGGCCACTCTCCTCCTCCTCCCAAACGTTTCCATGTCCTTAGCTTGATGCGTGTGGAGATGCATGGGTGCAATGTACAGGCACATCACCAAGGGCTTTATAGAGTATCAGTACACAAATTTGGCCTTTGCTAGTGACGTCAATAATGCATTATGAATAAACCTTATACAACTTTTTTTAAATAAAGTACTAACTAGTTCAGTACTTAAGTTTCTTGTGTAAAATTCGATTAAAACTTGATCAAACAACACTTGTCCGAGAATTTTCATAATCTTGGTAAAACTTCACAGATAATCAGTGATAATAAGTCATGTTTCTTCAGAGATAATTAGTGAGTGCTAATCCTCCTAGCAAGATATGAAGATAGAACATTTGCATGGTTGAACTGTGGGCAATGCAATGCAAGGTCAGCTTTGCAAAGAGGCATCTGGCAATGCAGAGCACATGGAGAGCTGGAAACAAGCATGGAGCGAAGGAAATGGTCCTGGACTCCTGATTAATGGATAAAGGAGTAAATGTTCTCACAAAAACGGTGCACTCTAACAAGATAGAAAAAAGTGAAAGGTTAATAAGGGAGAAAAAAGCAGATAAAGATTTGTTTCTGTCCTCTTGTCCTTACTGACATTCTGTTTCTGTTTGCAGAAACTTTTTGTTCTGTTAGTGTGTGAGGATTTGTTAGTCTATAAATCTGGTTTACCACACGATTCTGATCTTTTTTTTTAATGTAACTTGGGCTCTAATTAGATGACTTGATTGACTGATCTTGACATGATGTTTGATCTTGCTCCTATCTGATGACTGGATTAACTGAATGAGTTATTGGAGTTTTTCTTCAACAATGTTCTTTACAATACCTGCATTTTACATTAACATTTATCAATAGTCAGAAGAGATGCCCAGATAGTCATAGGGGCAGCTCATCATGGCTGTCTAACTTTGCTACTGATTAGAAATAAAGATCACCACAAGCTGCTGAAGTGCATTCAGATACAAGACGCATCAGTGCTATGAGCACCGATGCTTTACCTAAGAGCCCTATGATGCTTTGTGCGAACTTCTGCCAACGAAGCTGTCTGCATCGTTGCTTTTCCTACAAATGCTTTGAACAGTCACTGGCACAGAGCTCATTCTGTGCAAAAGGACAGCTCAACTCCCTCACATTTAGCTAGGGATGGCAGGTAGAGGTGGTATCAGGTTCAGAGTGATTTCCAGTACTGAAGTGAACCCTCTATCTATATGTAATGACATTCAGATTGGCAACAAAACCATAGAGACTGAAATGTGGTTATGTGGAACACAATGTAAGCTGTACACACCGTGCTAGTAATAAGTTCATTAGGCAATACTTTTCTCAGCAGTTGAATTACAGACAGTAAATAGTCTACAGGCTACAAAAATCTGAATCCTATGTTGGGATCATATGGTGTCCTAGAGTAAAATTTCAGTGAACAGGATTTTTCATCACTGGCACATTATCTCCACTCTACCACAGCTACTCTTTGATCTCCTACCAAAACTGGCCTACGAATCTCCAGCTTTCGTCTCAAGTCGCACATAACCAAAGCCAAAGGATGTCACGGAGTACATCTGCTACCTTTGTTAATCCCTTCGAGCTGTTGCTTAGGCCAGCACTCCAATGACCTCTGTTGGTGTGAGAATGTTCCATTAACGCCAAAGCCTTTTTCATCTTGCAGTTGAGGATGCCTGCGTGGTTAGCGAATTTCAGTTTGCAAATGCAAATAACCAGGCAGCTATTTACCGATAATGATGGTATAGCCTTGAAGTCATGAACAAAATGAAGCAAATAATTAGAATCGACATCACCAATTTTTATAGATTACTCATGTTTATGATTAGTTTCTGGTGGGTATAAATAACAGAGGACGTATTCTATCACAAATTCATTTGAGAAGCTTACTTGGAAAGTGAAAGTCTCACTGTGTCTCAAAGATAGCCTCTAAAGTGTGTTGACGACTTGATGCTGGAGATTTAAATTTATCTCCTAGTCTGCCATTTTATTAGTTTTGCAGAAAAGGGTATGATTACTTGCACATTCCTGATTACAACTCATTATCTTTTCATTTTTACTTCCCTGTTATAGCCCCTCTACTTCTAGCTTATTGGAGTAGCCACTGATGCAATATCTTGCAGCTACTAATGCTGAGCAAAATATACAAGATCAGATGGCCGTTCCTCGTCACTAATCAGGCATGAATAATAACAGTTTCAGTAAGTATACTTCAATCCCTTGCGGTCGGTTTGAGTTATCAGGGCTATACTAGATGGTATTTGACATAGAAAACAAAGAAAATTAGAACTCACTTGCGTGCATGATGCTGTCAGGAGCATATCACGAAAGATCTTTGGGATTATCCTCCACCAAATCTGGAACAAAAATGGCCAGTTTTTTTTAATCTTGTGAATGTTCACAAAGTACTAATATGCTGCAGCTTTTTTCAAAGAAAGACAAGAAGAAGAAACTACACTCACTAGAGCATGACTGTTCGTCTATATAGCACCTCATCGTCACTTTCCGCATTATCATCATCCGACACTAACTGGCTGCCTGGCATCTGAAGCTTCCCTCCCATTGTAAAGGAGGGTCCTGGTGCATCGCCTTCAATAAAATCACCTCTCATCCTTTCCTCAAATCTCTGATCACTGCAGTTTAGGAACCAATCCAAGCTGCATCTAATCCCCTTAGTTGCAACTCTCATGTACCTAGGCTTGATCCTTGACTCCAAACTGTAAGTAAAATACTCAGGGTAATCTAACAATTCACTTATTGGGCGCTTCATCTCACTCTTGAAGAAATAAAGACTGTTCTTCATGAGCTCCATCCGAAGCAACAAAATCTGAGGGCATCGAACCACCATCCGCGCAACATCCTCGTTACTAATCCCTCGTCCACGGAGAAACTCCACCGGCTTCAGTATGATATTCTGATGCAAACTAACAAGCTGCGGCAATTTCTCAATAGCACGGGCAAACCCATCAGGGTCAATTTGGAGCTTCAAGTTGAAGAAGTACTGCTGGGCCGCTAACTTCGTTTTCAGCGGCAATCCAAGAATAGACGGATACTGCGCAATCACCAGCGGCAACATCTCCTTTCGAATGCCAAAGCTGAGCAATGCCTCCACATTTGGTTTGACCGTCTCCTCAAGGTCATAGCCAAGAATGTACGGCCGCTTCTCGAGAATCCTCGCGAGGATCCGCATTGGCAGACCAAGAGAAGTGATGTACTCGCACAGAGGCTTGATGGTGGTGCCCACGCGCATTCCGAGGAAGAAAGGGAAGTGCGTCACCATGGGGCCGATGTCGCGCGGCGCCACGCCGACGATGCCGACGAGGTAGGCGACGGAGGTGCTGATGGTGCCATCGGGCTTGAGGCCGAGGATGTCAGGGTACCTCTCGAGGACGCGGGGGAGGTCCTGGCGGTCGACGTCGAGGCCGCGGAGGGACTTGACGACGGCGGAGAGGTCGACGGCGACGGAGGCGTGGAGGCAGGCCGGGTAGGCGCGGACGAAGGCGGCGAGGCGCGCGCGCGTGACGCCGAGCTTCTCGAGGTAGGAGAGGACGGGGATGGCGTTCTTGCGGAGGGAGCAGGCGAGGAGGAGCGGGTAGGCGGAGAGGTCGTCGGTTGAGAGGCCGAGGCGGAGGAGGAAGTCGAGCCGCTCCTGGAGCACCTCGAGGGAGGAGGGGAGCTCGACGGCCTCGAGCTCGCCGGCGGGGTCGGAGACGCCGGCGGAGCGGAGGAAGTCGAGCGCGAGCACGCGGGAGACTAGCCGCTCCTTCCTCCCCTGGATCACGCCCCACGTCACCGACGGCATCTCGTACTCCGGCGGCGTCGCCGCCGCCTTCGAGGAGAGCGGCGCGACGGGGAGAAGGAGGCGCCCATCGGCCGCGGCAGGGCCGAGCCTACGGAGCGAGCGGACGAGGGGGAGCATGGCTGGCGCCGCGAGCGGCGGCGGTGGCAGTGGCGGCGGCGGCGAGGAGGCAGAGGGGTTGGAGAGTGGTTTGTGGGATTGGTGGGGTTTGCGGCTTCGGTGTGTGGTGATTTGTACAAATTCGACCTAGATTAGGGGCTAAATTGCATAAAGTCAAAAAATGGTCGTAACTGCATATATTAGGATCACTAAGGGGCTTAAGTGAATAAGAGCCTATATATTGCCCCTCGTAAGCTAAAGCCAAAATTTAAACTTTCAAACTTTTAAGTTAATTTTTAAGTTGATTTTGATATATTTTCAATATACCTTTTTACATTGGTTTTCAAGTCACTAGGAATATGTATATAAAAGTTTTAACTATAAATTAATCTATATTTCTTAATAAGTTGTTTTAACTTATTAAGGAAATATTGTCATGAAAGGGAAATATGGCCATCACAGACAGCGATCCTAAATAGGGTCCTAAAGGTCTGTTCAAATTAAAGCATATCATTGTTTGATAAAATTAACAAATATATGATGATATTTCGTTATCAAATAGAGTATTGGTCATGCCTAGAGAATTTAACAACAACAAGTTTATTATACCAAAATTTAATAATATTGTTAACTTGTGAAAGTTTAAACAACTTTAAATTTTGAAAAGGTTAAAAATAGCTATAAAATGAGCAAACACTGCATGAAAAATCAGGATCGCTACCATCTGAACCAGGTGCCAATTCGCATAAATCCAGTGCGAAATTGGGCCGGCGTCGTTGGTCGTCCTCCTCATCATGGGCTCATTCGCGACTTACGGGCGGTGGGCTGGGAAAATGAGATATTTCTAGCTTTTCTGGCCTTCTTGAGCTTGGCGTGTGCTGGGCCGATTTCGTTGATCGGCGTTGCGCGTTGGGGAGCTGCAAGCAGGCCATGGCCCAGTTTCCGATGGGCCTTCCACTCTTGTGCTTGTGACGCAACAACTTTCCGACTTTGCTATATATTTATCCATAAATTTTCTCTAAAAAATTTTGTCAAACGTAAATATAATATAATTACAGTGTAACTACATAGTGAAAAGTATTAACTATTTGATTTGCTTAAAGATTCGTGTAAGCGGGGAAGGAAAAATTCACAGTGTGCCTATTGGTGAGAGGATTCCGTCCAGAGACATCCGTACTTCACGAAAAATAGCATGATACCGTGGTATTTTTATAAGTTATATACAATTTGTAGTTATATTCAAATTATAATGTAAGTATACTTTTTTTTTTCGGGCCGGCAAATGCCGGCTAAAGTTTATTAAAAGTGAAAAATGTAAATACACTATAATTATACTATACTCATATCTGTTAAATTTTTTGAAGAAATTTTGTCCATAAACATATAGACGGCTCCGATTTAGTTGCCTAATGCAATGGGTTGATACTCCTTATTTCAACTCAGGCTCCCATCGGATGGCCTAATCAGCCAAAGAAAAAGCCAGATTTTGAATTTTCAAGCTTAATTTTGAAATTGATTTTAAGATATTTTCAACGTAGTTTCTTTTTCAACATTGACTTTTAAGTCACCAAGAACACATTTATAAAAATTTTACCTACAAATTCATTTTTATTTCCTAATAAGCCGTTTTGGCTTATTAGGAAATAAGCCAAACGATGGGGACCTCACTTTCTATAAAGCAGAGTATAGCAGCAACCAGCAAGCAATTGAGCAAAGTCGCTTCAACATCGGACGACCTCGTCCGGTGTACTCCCTTCGTCCAAAAAAAAAAAAAGCTAACCTAGAAAAGGATGTGCCCCTCCTAATATAACGAATCCTAGTAATATGAGGTGTCACATCTCCTCCTAGGTTGTTTTTTTTTACGGAGAGAGTATGTGTTGAGCAAGCAGAGTTGCAGTCTTGCAGCTATTCAAGCTCTATATATGTAATAAATCTGTCGATCCATTAATTGCATGCTCCTTTAATTACTACTTCGTTCGTCTTAAAATATAAAAGATTTTGGTTGGATATAATATATTACAAAGTACAGTACAGTGCGAACGAATGGAGTACTAACTATAAGGTGCTGATCGACGATACACATATCTCAAGCCTGAGCAATTGACTTTGTGATTTATCCCGTCAAATAGTTTGGCTGGTGACTTATCACGTCGCAGCAAATTAAGCCCCGGCGAGCCACGAGGAAAATAACCCGGCGCAAATGCGCGCTACGAACGCCGCCCACGCCTGGATTACGCATGCCTGGCGCGATCGCGCGCGAGGCAGGACCATTGGTGATTTTGGTGCAGGCGTGCAGCCGACACCGTGTCCGTGTGCGTGCGTGCGTGCGAGCGATCGCGTGTATGTAGTCGACGGCATAGGGGACGACGAGAGCGAGTGATCGACTCACCGGTCGCTGCCGGATATCACCGCTTCGGCCGATCCGTGTCCTGTACCGCGCGCTAGTAGTAGTAGCTACTTCCGCCATCCTTTAATAATTTTATTTTTAATTTATTTCGTGTATATTCAAAATAAGTTTATTTTCAGGATTGCATCAATGCATCGAATTTATAAAAGTATGGAATAATTAGAGGGAACTACGAATCAGATGATTGATTCTTTTTTCTAAAAGAAAAAAATCAAGGTTGTCAAATGTTTCAGTTAACAAGCAACAAACGTTAAGTTATATATTGTGAAAAAAAAACATTGAAACATTTAATTTTTTTGAAACATAGTGAAAACACACAATGAAATATGTCGCTATCACATATGAAACATTTAGTTTTAACGGTTTGAAAAACATATATTTTTTTTCATTGAACATAATTATGCGACATCTTGTTGAAAAAAATAATTATAACGAATACAACGGTATGATCGGATTATGAATTGGATAGGTAATTTTAAAGAAAAGATGTTTTGAAAATCGCTATATACATACATGTATGGATGTGGGGTACATACAGAAAGAGCAAGTTCTAGGGATGGGCAGTTTGTAATGTCTGATTTTTATCTAGCGCTGGACGTTCATTGGCTAGTATTATCCAGAATAATTGTATTAAAAGTAGATAAATATGGATGAAAATTAAATTTATTTTAAGACAAAGGTAAGCTAGCTACACGATGACCGAGATCTGCCAACTGAATTTTGTTGGCAAAAGACCATAGGCCTCATCATTTGGCTTTTTCTAGAATAAAATATAAATTTTTTGGTAAAATTTTTATATATATATATGTTCTGGTGACTTAAAAGCCAATGCTGAAAAAGAAACTACGTTAAAAATATCTCAAAATCAATATCAAAATTAAGTTTGAAAATTTAAATTTTGGCTTTTTCTTTGGCTGAATAGGTCATCCGATGGGAGCTAGTATTACGCAACACAGGCAAATTTATATAGCGCTAGCTGTACGTGGCTAACTGGCTATACATACGTGCTTCTTCTTCTTCTTGTTCTTTTTTTTTTTTTGAAACGAAATACATACGTGCTTCTCCCTCCTCGGCTCCTCCTACTCGTGCCTCACGCGCGCTGCCTGTAACGCAGTCCCGCTCGCTGCCGTAGTCGTGTGGGCAAGAAACACGTACGAGAGTGGCTTTCGGCCGTCGTTTTCGCTCATTTTTGTACGCTGCGGATAGGTTGTTGTCACGATCCCCATCGATCGGTACCTAACTCCAAAATGTACACGCTCTCTGCGCCGACTTTTTTCTTACTACCTCCGTCCAAAATAAACGTTACTGTGGATACCAATGCATCGACTTTTTCTTACTACCTCCGTCCAAAATAAATATATCTGTGGATATCAATGTCCAACATTTGATCTCCAACGTTTGATCGTCTGTTTTATTTAAAAAATTTATAATTTTTTAAAAAATAGTCACACTAAAACACTATTCATGCTTTATTATCTAATAACAATAAAAATACTAATCTTAAAACTTTCTTAAATAAAACGAATATCAGGCGTTGAATATAAATAGTGCAAATATATTTTGAGACGGAGTAAGTAGTTATTACAGCGTCGACTTTTTCTTTAGTACGCTTCTCTTTCAATTCGTTCATGTGCACTACGTACGTACACTAGCAAAGGAAGAGATAAGCAAAGCGTTTTGCTATAACTGAGTGCTCAGATTGCGTGTGATCTGGACTGGTGCGACCGTCCGAGTCCGTCTCTCCGACCCGAATCTAGCTGGAGTGCCTATTTGTAGTGGACGTCCAGCAGATCACGGCTCTCGCCTGTCTTTGTACTCCTTGCAAATCCAACACGCCACGCATGTTTCGTAGATTAATCGTACATGTAGTAACTCCTAGGAGTACATCTGTGCATGCTACTTTCGGCCGTGTTTAGTTCTAAAATTTTTATTCAAACTTTTAACTTTTTTATCACATTAAAACTTTCCTATACACACAAACTTTCAACTTTTTTGTCATATCGTTCCAATTTCAACCAAACTTCCAATTTTGGCGTGAACTAAAAACATCCTTTAAAATGTGACTTTAAATTGGTACTGCTACCTCCGTCCTAAAATGTAGCAACATGAGTTCCATATTAGGACTACGACTCTGGACATGCCTATCCAGATTCATAATTCTAGGAGGTTGCTACATTTTGGGACGGAGGGAGTACTCCGTTTCATATTATAATTGGTATTTTTTTTAGTTGAACAAGTTTATAGTAAAATAAAGTAACATTTTTAATTCAAAACATGTAAACATTGTACCAAAATATATTCAATACTAAATTTAACGAAACTAATTTGGTTTGTAGATGTTGCTAATTTTTTTATATAAAGCTGGTTAAATTAAAAAAAATGTGACTAAGGAAAAAACTAAACGACTTATAATATTAGACGGAGGAAGTACGTACTATATACTATCTGACTGATCACTAATACTCTACCTATTTCATAATATAAGGGATTTTAGAGAATGTGATATATTCTAATAGTACGAATTCGGACAAGCATCCTGTCCGAATTCATAATATTAGGATACGTCACGTCCCTTCAAAATTCATATATTTTGGGACTGATGGAGTAATTGATTAGTACATCAAACCAAAAAGAAAATAATGCGTGATGTGGTCATGTTAGCTGGCTAAAGCGGCTATGTTTATCCGCTACGTCCTCTCCACGTTGGTGATAACTGACTAGCTGACCACCACTAATTAACGCTTTCGATCGGTTCTGACTGAAGTCCTGCACATTTGCAAAGGTTGATGCGTCGTCTGAGCAAGGGAAGTACAAAAACGAGCATGCGAGAGACTCCAAAATGACAAAAATCTACACGTCATTTTCTCTCCTTTTTTTTTCTTTTAGAAAATGGACACGTCATTTCGTAGGTGATCGATCGACCTGTGCAACAGTCCATTGATCCCCGTCATCATCATCGATCTTCTACCTCCAGTGTTTCTGTTCATCTTTTGCTTTTGTTCTTTGGGAGAAAGAAACGATACAAAAGTCTGAAAGGGAGAGACAGAGAAGGAACGAGCAAACACTTGTAGATTAGACGTTGGTATGTCGCTGTATGTTTTGAACTCGTTCCCCCCATGATTGCGAATTCGGATCAGTGTAATTGCAAGTTAACACTGCACACAACACTAGCCATCCGGTTTTCTGATCAACGGTTCAGATGCAAAGCTATAGTGCCCATGTGAACAGTATCCACGCTACAGTACTATAAACAGTAAGCTTCGCGATCTGAGCCGTCCAGTTCATTATCCGATGGTGCTACTGCTACTGGTTAAGTTGCAGTCTGACTGCGCCTGATCCAAACCCCATGATCGCCGTGAAACGTACCACAGTACACCGACCACGACAGATGGGCACGCACAGCTCGAAACGTGACGGTACTGTCTGTACATGTTCGTCTCAAAACCACATTTTTGTTTACGTATTTCAAATTTGCGTACACCAAACATGCATGCTCCGCATCTAGAGAGACTGAGAGTCACAACCAATTGACCTCGAATGCCACTGTACCCAACACATGATTTAAAAAAAATAAACTTCACAAAAGTATGAACTGATTCATTATGAAATTCCGCCATCCATACGAGCAAATCGCTTCAAACGTCGTGGTAAAAAATCAGTCAACCATAACAAAAAGCACTAGCGGTATAAATGGTGGAGTCTCCTAACTTCATTGGAGTTCAAATTCTGGTGTTTATACATATTGTACGCATATAGGCGAGCCTCAGAGATATACTACTGGTGTCCGTCTCTTTAAACATGTGTTACGAGAAGCTTTTGTTAGTGTATTAGTGTAGCTTTACGTGTGCATCTGCCTCTGTTATTTTTTTAATATTTTTTTAAAAAAAACCTAGTCAAACAATACAAACTTTTCAACTGGAAAGTGGAAATTTCGCTGAGGCGCTGACTCACTAAGGAGCAATATTATCATCTTATCAAAATTTTGGTATTCTGATAAAGTTTATTATAGCTACAATCTAAATAGGTCCAAACTTTTCACCTGGAAATTCCGCTGAGGCGCCGCTGACTCACTGGATAAAATCCTTCACCCCCTCATGCTTGGAAAGGGGAAGAGGACAAATTTGCCACCTGTTGCCACGCTCCACATACACGGCCACGCTGCAGCTTCATATTGCCGTCCCCGTCCTCCTCGTCGCCGTCGCCTCCACTCCGCTCGGAACCAACTCCTCTCCAGGTCCAGCGACGCCGCCTTCCTCTCCCGTGGCGTCGTCGGCCCGGCGTCGCCATCCCACGGCCAGTGGCGCCGCCGCAGCCGCCGTGTCCAAATCGCGCAGTTCTTCTTCTTCTTCTTCCGCCGCCTATTTTACTAGTACCTCCTTGGAAACTGGAAGCTGGAGCGCAGCGCATCCGTTCCTCGAATCCCTCCGGCTGCGCCTCCACTCCGCCGCCTGCTGCGATTCCGTCGTCGTCTCCGTTCCGCGGCGATCCGAGGTACGCGACGGCGCCATCAACAACCTAGCCGAGCTCTTTTTTTTTTTCTTTTTTTTCTTTCTGTGTGTGTGTTTTGGGGATTCACGGCGCGGGGGAGAGAGGGGAGGGGATTTCTCGAGGGTAGGAGACGATCGGGACGTCAATCGCGAGGATTCCGGGTAGCGCGGCCGGATTGCGGCCGCTGGGGGGAGGCGGTGGCGCGGATTCACGAGCCTCTCGTGCTCCGCGGCGGCGGCGGCGTCCATGCGCATTTGCCCGCGGCGCGTGACACCTGCCAACGCTTACGAGTCACGCGTCGGTTTCGCTTAGCGAGAGACGCTGTGAACAGAAGGCCTTAGGCCAGAAACAAAGTGTGAGGCCAGTAATAGTATACTCCCTCCGTTTTGAAATGTTTGACACCGTTGACTTTTTGAATAAGACGAACAGTCAAATATGTGCTAAAAAGTCAACGGTGTCAAACATTTCGAAACGGAGGGAGTAGCAGCAAGGAGCCTGTGAGGAGGTAGCAATGCAGCATATCATGATCAATTATTGATCATCATCCCTGCCCCAACGTACAGGGCATGGGTGCGAGTGAGGTGCAGAGTTGGGGGCCGTTGGGCCATTTGTCTCCGAGGTCCGGTCCGTCCGGAGATTCCATGAAAATGGTTCTGTTTTGTCAATCATGTTGGAAGGATAGTACTAGTATGAGTTGTTTTCCTCTTGGAGTCATTGATTAGGACCTCAGATTCCTTGGTTGTCATCATCAGAGGCTCAGAGTGGAGCAGTGGACCATGGTCCACAGTGAGAGACTGTGAGTCTCCACCTATAGACAAAGGGAGATGTTTAGATCCTCTTTCTCGTTACACTATTGCTTTCTTTATTATTTGATTGATACTTGGCACATGACAACATGAGTGTTTAAACGAGGCGTTCCGTTTAACAATGGAGCAGTTCGAGAGCTCATCTACTTGATATTTCTCTATCTTTTTTTAAGAAACAAAAAGGAACTATTTCCCTTCATATTTAGGTCAATGTTGATCAAACTTCAAATTAAATGTTTGGAAAATAAGATAATTTCAGCAATAGAGTGTAGTCTTGACAAGCTGGAGAATTTGAGAAGTAGTTGGTGAGTAGACAGCTAGTGAGAATGTGGAAAAGCTGGGTTTTGCAGCTTATGGCTTATAATCATTTTTTAGATTCTATAGCTTATGATTCTTAGAATCTGGGTGAAAAGCTAGACTGTTTCGGGAGTTGGAGATTCTAGAAAAAGCTGCAACTTCCAGAAGCTCTAAATCGTGTTTGTGTAAAATATTATTGCAACTATAATCATTTGTTGTAAATCTCCATACCCTGATTGGCATGCATTTCATTCTCAGGATTTGTAAATAGCAGGCTCTTCACTGTGGCACCTTAACAGGGCTTCTCTATGGGTTCTGCGGGAAGTGAAGTATGTTGCTTGGCCCTATCAGACATCAAACCATGCAGTTTTTTGTTCATTCACATTTCTAACTGTATTTATTTTCATCCACAGAACAGTGACACATTACTAGGCAATGGAGTTGTTGGGATTCTTGCCGAGACTGCTAATATGTGGGAAAGGAGAGCACCATTAACCCCATCCCATTGTGCTCGCCTTCTGCTTGGAGGAGGCAAGAGGGGAACTGGGGTAAATCGGATTATCGTGCAACCAAGTACAAAGAGGATCCATCATGATGCTCAATACGAGGATGTTGGGTGTGAGATTTCAAACGACCTGTCAGAGTGTGGTCTTATTATAGGAATCAAACAACCAAAGGTTATATTACCATCTTCGATACTCTAATCGACTGTGCACCGTAGCCTGTACCAGTATCGCGATTATGAATTTTTCTTATCTATGTTCCTTTATGCAGCTGGAGATGATTCTTCCACATAGAGCATATGGATTCTTTTCTCACACCCATAAGGCCCAGAAAGAAAATATGCCACTATTAGATGAGGTAGATACCATATTCTTATATCCATGTTTTCGGATAACAGATACAAGCATTTTTTGTGGAGGTACTAAACTTCTAGGTCACATTCTCAGATCCTTGAAAAAAGAGTATCCCTGTTTGATTATGAGCTAATTGCTGGAGATGATGAGAAAAGATTGCTTGCGTTTGGGAAATTTGCTGGGAGAGCTGGACTTATAGACTTCTTACATGGTCTCGGACAACGTAAGAGTGCTCGCCTTAATTTCTCAGTTCATATACTGACATGATATGAAGAATGCTCGACTTAATTTCTCAGTTCATGTACTGACATGATATGATATTCTTGTGCCACCCAAATCTGCTATCTGCACATACTATCTTAGGTAGCAGTTTTTCATCATAAGCACCATTTAGTCTTCACAAGTAATTGTTTGGTGTTGTGGATTATTCAAGCAGGTCATTTTTCACCTTAAATTTCAGGGTACTTGAGCCTTGGATACTCGACCCCATTTCTCTCTCTAGGGCAATCACATATGTATCCTTCACTCGCTGCAGCCAAGGCTGCAGTCATTGCCATTGGTGAAGAGATAGCAACGTTTGGACTTCCATCTGGAATTTGCCCAATAGTATTTGTATTCACTGGAACTGGAAATGGTAATTTACTGTTAACCTTTTTTTCATTGTGTAACTTTCAGATAATGGAATCCCATCATATAAGCTCAAGTTGGGAATATCCGTTGTTTGGATATATTGTGGTGCTTT
This sequence comes from Oryza longistaminata, assembly GCA_009805545.1. NCBI lineage: Eukaryota > Viridiplantae > Streptophyta > Magnoliopsida > Poales > Poaceae > Oryza > Oryza longistaminata. The sequence goes on from CM020179.1 coordinate 42,991,713, forward strand.
GAAGAGACAAATGTTCTTAGCTGTTGCCCATTTCGTAATCTTACTTTCTGGGAAAAATAGCATCTCTTTAGACCTGTAATTGGTCTCATTGTAACATTGTATCCCTCACATATATAACTTCATGCACGACAGTTTCTCAGGGTGCGCAAGAGATATTCAAGTTATTGCCCCATAGCTTTGTTGATGCTGAGAAGCTTCCAGAGCTTTCTGCGGTATTACTTCTTCTCTGTCAGAAGTTTTAGTGTTAACTATTTAAGCATCGTAGTTTTCGTAAGTTTCTCTTTTGACCTGTTTGGAATGAATGTAGTTTCTGCCAGCACCTTTTTGTTTGTGGGAATGATAGTATACATCTAGTTTCACTCTTTTTTTAAAAAAAAAAAAACTAAATGATAGGATACTTTAGCTATTTGATTTTATTTGTAAACATAAGCATTAGTTTCTTAAGACACCTCATTATGTTTTATTGTTTCATTTTTCAGGCTAGAAGTCTGTCTCAACATCCACAATCAAGCAAGAGAGTATTCCAGCTGTATGGTTGTGTTGTCTCTTCTAGAGACATGGTCACTCCCAAGGATCCCACCAGATGTTTCAACAAAGTAATGCACAATTCTTTTATTTTAGAAACATAAGATGAATTAAAGTGTGTACTACAAAATACTGAGATAATTACAGTGTGTATTTGTATTAGTTTACATAATATAACTTATCTTATTGTGTCCTAATGCAATCCCTTTGTCTCATAATATTGGTCATTGTTTCTTAATTCCACCAAGCAATTTGGATAATTTTTTAATTCTGTGCTATTCATTTTTCATTACATTGATTAAAACTTTGCTTTTATCGTAAAATTAATTTCAAATATTACTCGTAAACTTTTTTTTCATCCTTGTTAAATATCTCATTAGTATTTCCTTACTTTACGACTGCATCACTGTAATTCCCAATTGGTATCATTTTCAGGCTGACTATTATGCTCATCCAGAACACTACAAGCCTGTTTTTCATGAAAGGATTGCTCCATATGCATCTGCCATTGGTATGGTCTATGGTGATTGCTTTTGTTTGACAATATTCTTTCTTTAGAGGATGTTTGACAATATTCTATTGTGTTTATGTATATGTATTGTGTGAAGCCAGAATGAAATGGATATGATTTTTATGTAATGTCTAAGACATTCTCAAACATATATTTGTTGTATCTTGAAGGAACAATTATAGTGTTGCATAGCTAGTTTCTAGCTCTTATCTTCTGTATAGCATATAACACTTCAACAGTAAGATAAAAACTGAAGTAGGCCTCGTAGAAATTTCTAATCTAATGAGGCGGTGTTTGCGGTATGTGTACCCTAGACTTTGCAAAGAATTATTGCAGGAGTAGATAAAACCAGATACTTGTTGCAAGAAATTGCAAGGTTTAACCTATATACAATATATATGCTAATATTTATATCTGGTTTTCAACAGTTAACTGCATGTACTGGGAGAGGAGGTTTCCACGATTACTGAGCATCGACCAGTTACAACAACTGATGAAGAATGGTTGCCCTTTGGTTGGTATTTCTGATATAACTTGTGATATTGGAGGTTCCTTAGAATTTGTGAACAAGAGTACTTCAGTTGAGAGGCCTTTCTTCAGGTAATGTTCTAACTTTCTGCTGTGTATAATTTACAATTCCGTAACAAGTTCTCACATCATCCTAAGCTGTGTTGACGATACCTAAATTTCTGTTACAATTATGTTTGGATGTTCATTATGGATGCATAACTTGTTTATCATTCTCTGATCTTTTGCCGACATCGGGGTAAATAAGGGGGGAGAGGTGTTGTCATGGTAGAAAAGAGAAATGACTATAAGGAATTTTAGTTCATTAGAACTATGTATAATGATGAATGCTAAAGTGCCCTAAAGAAAGATACTTGATGGGTGTCTTTTTTATAGTTGTAATTATCTGCTTCTTTTCAGTAGTTATGGCTTTTGACAAATTACTGATACACATGTCTAGGTATGATCCTTGTACTAATTCATGCCATGATGATATGGAAGGAAATGGTGTGATCTGCTTAGCCGTTGACATTCTCCCTACAGAATTTTCCAAAGAGGTGGGCTCTTTTATAGAATAAGTAAGGGTATCTTTGTTTTAAGCACAAACCTTTTCCATTGACTGTTGTCCTGCTGAACTTCTATATGCTGTAGGCCTCCCAACATTTTGGAGACATATTATCCAAATTCGTTGCTAGATTGGCCTCAGCTAAGGAACTGTTGGAGCTTCCTTCACACTTGAGAAAAGCTTGCATTGCGCATGCTGGCAGACTCACTTCTCTGTATGAGTATATTCCTCGGATGAGAAAGACTATGATGTAAGTTCCAAAATCCAAGTCTATGCTCTCCTCCTCATTGTCACCAACTCACCATTGTACTGCTCTTGGATATTCTGTGTTTGTGTCCTGATAGTTCAGAAGGACAGAATGAGCTAAATAGCTAATCTTGTTAAGATGTATATATATTTCACATAAAAAAAAGGAGATATATCCGATTGCTCATGTCTTATGCTTTTACCCCGTAATTAGTAAATAAAGCACTGCAGATTTAGTTATTAAGCAGAAACTTAGTGGCACTGCAGATTTAGTACAAATATAGATGTACCAAACTGTTCGAAGTGAACAGGCAGGGGAAGCTAGTAAACAGTGCTATATGACCAATGAATGTTTTTATGGATTATGGCAGTGATGGATTAATGAGTATCTAATGCTAGAGACAAACAATATTGGCCCTTATTATTTTTGTGAGCTCATGGTAGGCTGGTAGCATATGAGTTCCATCGTTTCCTGTTTTTATCATTCTACCTGGTGTTCTGTGAAAAAAATTTTCTAGATAATGGATTAAGAATCTGGCCTCTACACGGTGTTCTGTGATATAGCTTATCGCTAAGACTGATGCTTTACCAGCTTCAGGCATGTTTTACCGGTCCTAATGTTCTTCTATATGTTCATGTGCAGAGAGTTACCACCAGCTCCAACAAATCTATTACCTGATAAGAAGTACAACAGCCTGGTTAGACTCTAGTTTTCTAGTATTACAGTACATTTATGATCTGTGTCTGACTATTATTGGATGTATGCAATTAGGGACTAAATTGTTTTTTTCTCTCTAAAAACTTGTTGGTTCATGAAACAGGTGTCTCTCAGTGGCCACCTCTTTGATAAGTTCCTTATTAATGAAGCTTTGGATATTATTGAAACAGCCGGAGGTTCTTTTCACTTGATTAGATGTGATGTTGGGCAAAGCATTGATGATATGTCATACTCAGAGCTTGAAGTAAGAACACATGTTTCTTTTTGATGCACAGTTATTTAGGATTAAAATCAATATTATATGGTGTCTATAGTTTGGGAATTAATTATTGCTATTTTTGGAACAATCTGCTATTCATTGATGACATGTCATATTCAGAGCTTGAAGTAAGAAATCATTTTCTTTTCGATGCACACTTATTCAAGATGAAAAACAAAATTACATGGTGTTTCTAGCTTGGGAAATTAATTGTTCATGTTCCTAAAATTATCAATCTCCTGCTACCACTCATTGAAAAAAAAAAACAAATTTCGTTACTGCCAAGAAAGCTAAATAGTCTGAGAACTGAAACGTTATGTCTTTTCTTATGGAACCTTCTTAGCAGTAGCCGAAATTTGGATATAACTAGAATTATTTTTTTGGAAAATGTGGATGCCATCATAAACTGGTAATATTGTATAGTAGCTCTTGATGATCCTATATATTTGGATTTACGAATTTAAAAGTTGATATAAAGAACAAAAGGAGCAAATGACAGAGGTTGGAATTATGTGCTGGGCTCCTGTTTCATTCCCATGGTCCCACCCATCCCTATCTCTGCTGCAAAAGGCAGAGGGAGTACGACTAGTGCAAAAGCAGTCAGATATAAACCCTCAGATATTCTTCATGCAATTATTGGAGAGGTTCACTAGTTCATCTCCGTTCCCCTTTCTGAGTACACCACGCTCTGCCTGCTTTCTACTCCGACTTGATCATCAACCTGGATGGACATCCATGAGTTTGTGCCTTTTCCTTTCATGCTTCTTCTGAACTTTGTTCTTTTCTTCAATTTTGTGTATGACCTTTTTTCGCTCTCAAGGAAGTATGACTGTTTTAGAACTTGAGTTTTGCAGCTGTGATGCAGTGAACGAGTTACATAAAACTCAGAATCTTGCAGCCCTATATCATGAACTTTAACAATCCTACTATCAATTTCAAAAATCTTTCTTCAATGTGTAAATATTCCAGCATTTTTTTTTTTGGGGGGGACATTAATCAATACAGGACAAATTACAATTGTTCTGGATTAGACAGCTGTAGTGGCTAATTCATGACTAATCCCACTTTGGTCCTGGTGAATTCAAAAGCCATTTACCAACTTGTTGTAGTTTGATTCTTCTTTATTTAGAAAAAAAAAATGGAAGTCACCCACACATTACATCATTACATTATGCTATATCAAATAATAATGTAAATTTAATACTAGGCTAAATCTGAAACTCTATAAACCCAGATCACACAAGACAAACTGATTTTGTATTATAGCATTCCTGAACTTCTTTTGTTGTTTGGGTACATATCCAGTAACTCATGCCACTTTTTTTTTGTATTTACCATGATATTATTGTTTTATTATTTTCTTGGTAAACATGTTACTGGCCTTATCCTCCTTGGAATGCATTAAGCCAAACATTTTAGTACAACTTTTTTTTTTCTGAGATATATGGTGCATGTCCTTTTACAGGTAGGAGCAGATGATACGGCTACATTGGATAAGATCATCGATTCCTTGACTTCTCTAGCTAACGCACATCATGGAGATCCTAATGCCAGAAGAGAAATTGAATTATCTCTAAAGATAGGAAAAGTCAATGAGTGTGGAACTAATGACAGCATGGCTAAAGAAGGGTCAAAGGTTTTAATTCTTGGAGCTGGAAGAGTCTGTAGACCAGCTGCTGAGTTTCTGGCATCTTATTCAAACACCTTCAGCAGCAATGCCAATGATCATGACATTGGCCAAATTCATGTTATTGTGGCGTCCCTGTACCAAAAAGATGCAGAAGAGGTTATTCTCACAGCACAGTGCATTCCTGGACTAAGCCTTTTTATATATATACACATTTTTTTAGTTGCTTACATGAGTTACTATCAACATGTTCTGTGTACATCAATAAGCAATGGAAATAGCAGAATTCTATCATTTTGGTCAAGATTTGTAAGGTAATTTTAGAAAAATACTACATTTTCTTATGTATTGTTGTCTCTATATGCAGACAATTGATGGCATAAGAAATGCAACAGCTGCTCAACTCGATGTTGCAGATATTAAAAATCTTTCCAATCTTGTTTCTCAGGTAATTTCAATTCTGGTATTATAATGAACATAGTGGGGCTGCCAAATCACATGGCAATTAATTTTGACCTGACTTCAATCCTCTTTTCCATTTTTTTTCTTTCTATAATGAGATTTTAACTTGTTGCTTTTCAAACAAATTACATTTGCAACTAGCAAAATACCCGTGCGTTGCAATGGATTTTGAAAATATGTTTTTAAATGTACTAACTTGCCAGCGAATAGAGAATTTAGTGATTACCTCCTTTTGCAGGTTGAAGTAGTAGTTAGCTTGCTGCCTGCCAGTTTTCATGCTGCCATAGCAAGAGTATGCATTGAGGTAGTCTTCTATACTTCCTTGTGTTCCCCTGGTGTGTGGATCTGTGATGATTTATGGGAGGCCTCAAACCACCATCGTTGTGATATTCAGTGATTCCTGTATGACAGCTGAAGAAGCACTTGGTCACTGCAAGCTATGTTGATGAGTCCATGTCAAAGTTGGAACAATCTGCAGAAGGTGCTGGTGTAACTATTCTCTGTGAAATGGGCCTGGATCCTGGCATAGGTACTTTCCTTAATATCATGGTCAACCATGTACATTTGTTATGGTACATACGTTCATCAAATTATTAGGGGATGTGATATGACTAAACATTATCACTGCAACGAGAAAGAATGTAATTTTATCATAGAGTAATTTTGCTAGTCCAAACAAGTTATAATATTGCTTATGGCACGCAGATCATATGATGTCAATGAAGATGATTGACGAAGCACATTCACGGAAGGGGAAAATAAAGTCATTTACATCCTTTTGTGGTGGACTTCCATCTCCAGCTTCTGCAAACAATCCACTTGCTTATAAGTTCAGGTAAACTATGATGTTCCCATATTGGAAATAACAACACCATGTTGCATGCAACAGATTTTACAAGAAACAATCATGGTTGTGTTTTCCTCTTTTGTAGTTGGAGTCCAGCTGGTGCCATCCGTGCAGGGAGAAACCCTGCTGTCTACAAGTTTCATGGAGAGATCATCCATGTAGATGGTAATATTAGTTAATATTTGCTAAGGAAAAACAGATGCATAGTTTATAGTATGTTTTACTGACAAAAACATACTTTACCAAAAATTGATGTGTACTTGATCCATGTTCTTTGTGCCTAAAAGGCGATGTATGACACAGGCTAGCATTCGTTTTTACAGCATGGAACCTAATTAGCTTTTAAACTGCTGAAAAATTGGTTTATTCAGTGTATCTTTGTATAACTATCTTAGTATTTTAAAATTGCATATAAAAATGAGAAAAGGAGAATCCATATTATGGAAAGAAGATACAACTGTCATATATCAATTTGTGAATTTACCTATAACTTCAACAGGTGATAAATTATATGAATCCGCAAAGAGACTCAGATTACCAGAACTTCCAGCTTTTGCACTGGAACACTTGCCAAACCGGAATTCCTTGATGTATGGAGACCTTTATGGGATCTCCAAAGAAGCATCTACTGTGTACAGGGCTACTCTTCGTTATGAAGGCAAGTGTTGATGTACCGTTTCGTTTTAACTGAGACATTCATTTTCCCTGGAAATATCATTTATACAAATAATTTTGTTGCACTTGTACAGGATTTAGTGAGATAATGGCAACCTTCGCGAAAATTGGGTTTTTTGATGCTGCAAGTTATCCACTGTTGCAACAAACTACTCGCCCTACATACAGGGATTTTCTTGTTGAACTCTTCAATGCTTGTAACATCTCCACAACCGCCAGAAAGGAATATAGTGAAGTCTCTGGAGGACAAGATGGTGAACTGATTTCCAGACTCTTGAGTTTTGGGCATTGCAAAGATAAGGAAATAGCTGCTAAGACAGTCAAAACAATCAAGTTAGTTTCTGAACCCTGTGCTTTCTAACATTGCTCACCACATTTCACCTCTTCTTGAAACTGCCATGAAGATCACAGCTGTGTTTATATCTAATATTATGCAATAAACTTCCTTAAAATCTTGTAATCCTTCATTTCTATCAATGAAATGGCCATAAGGTAGAGCCTGCTCTACCTTCTTACGTCAAATATTATGCAATAAATCTCTTTGTGCAAGTAGTATTTTAGGAACATGTTAGAAATAAGCAGTATTATTGTTGAAATTCTTTGTTATAAGTCTTCCAGAAAAAAGAAATTCTTTGTTATCTATACTACTATAAAAGACACTAGTGGTGCCACCACCACTACTTTTGTACTTTTTGCAAACTAGTCCCTTATATTTTCTAATATTATATAATTGTCTAATATTTGTTTCAATCAAGTGAATATCATGTATTCAAATAAGCAAACATCTCTATGGCATATTATTATATATTTTCTTTTACCCATAGAAAAGCATGGCTATTTTGCTGGTAATTTAGAAGTGACAATACATCATCTCTTGGCTAGGTTCTTGGGATTATATGAGGAGACACAGATTCCAGAGAACTGTTCAAGTGCATTTGATGTGATTTGCCAGCGAATGGAGCAGAGAATGGCTTATATCCACAATGAGCAGGTGAGGATTGATCATATCAGCAGTCTTCCTTCGATCTCATGTATTTTATATAACAGTACAGAAAATTTCATGAAATTATCAAAGTATACTCTTTTTTCCACAATACAAAAGTGAACTTGAGAGACTGAGAGAGCTGATTTTTTTTTTACATTGAACGGGCAAGGTCTCAGAATATATTCACTCTTATATTGTGGACTTTAACTAAAAGAAACTTGAAAGAGAGCTGAACTTTACATACAAGTGCATTTGTTCCTTTTTTTATTGCTCACATGGAGTATTATCTCTAGTAGATTGCTAGCCCAGTGATCTATCCGAATTTCTGTTTCAGATTGTGCTTTACCACCATAATTCACAAGCTTCTTTTCCATCAAACTTCTAAGGATAACCATTACTGACACGCTAAATGCTTTTGCTTTGGTGATGTAATTCAGGATATGGTACTGCTGCACCATGAGGTGGAGGTGGAATACCCCGATGGCCGACCAACCGAAAAGCACCAAGCAACCCTACTTGAGTTTGGAAAGGTTGAAAATGGCAGGCCTACCACTGCCATGGCTCTCACGGTCGGAATACCAGCAGCAATAGGAGCTCTGGTAAGTAGCTCTCTTCAAATACATTACACTTGCCATACCTGATCGAAGAGGAAACTTGTACTCATTATACTCGTTTTCATGTTTCAGCTGTTGCTCCAGAACAAGATCCAGAAGAAAGGAGTGATCAGGCCTCTGGAACCTGAAATTTACATTCCAGGTAAGTGCAAATCAAATCAGACACCACTTTTTGCTTATGGTTATCGAACCCAGCAACGGCGGTGGATTGCTGATACGTGCGTTTGATTTTGTGAAGCGTTGGAGATCTTGAAGTCGTCGGGTATCAAGCTGGCGGAGAGAGTGGAGATCTGAGAATCGGACCCAATATGTACAATGTAGCATGGTGGTAGCTTCTCTATATATATGCTTAAGTGAATAAATGATTCGCCGTTGTGTGGTAATTAAGCAATGCCCGCTAATAAATTGTACCGTAGAAGTCCGTCTATGTATATCCGTATCAAAAAAAAAAGAAGCATCGATTAGCTTGAATAAAAAGGTGAGCTTGCTCGTTGGAGATTAATCAGGCCGTCGCTGTTGGCAGCAGAAAGTACGCAATTGTGTTTTGAGTGTACTCCTATGCATGTGACTTAGATATAGTTGCATAAATATTTTATAAAATTAGAAAAAAATAGATTATGATGATATAAAAAATGCAAATCTAAATTCGATCTACGAATAAAACTGATAACATACTGGAGACTGACTATCAATGGCAGGTGAGGCAACTGATTTCATTTTTTTTTAACCAAATAAGCAAGGGATGTTGGAACAACAAGCCCGGCCAGATCGACTTGCACCTATGGTTGCGAGAAGACGATGTTTTCCCTTGTGTTGCCCACCAACGCGAGGCTCTCCTCAAACAAACCCACGGTAGGGACTTCGTTATTGCTGTAATCGTGATATTCGCCGACGGCTTCGTCCTCCGGCGAGAAGATAATCTCCAGGGTCCCGACGCTAGTGTCGAAGACCAACACATGGCCTGTACCTGTGCCAAACATGATCTTCTTCTTCTCGTTGTCGCCATCACTAAACATATGAAGCGGGGCGATCCAATACCACCTTAGATACGAATGGTCAGGCGGCAACACGCTCGCCCATTCGATGGAACGCAGCTTCTTCCAGCTGCAGCTTCTCTCGTCACCCATATCTCGCACGTAGGACTCTCCGGCTCCTCGTCCACGGGCTGCCACTTTACGGCTGTGAAAGTATACACACACAGGCAGCCATCCAACTCTGTCAGCTCGAAGTCGTCGCGAGATTGCAGCGTGGAAGGGTTCCAGAGGTAGTGCGTGTGGTGGCCGGTGATCTTGAGACTTGAGAGCAGGTGCAATAGCAGGATATAAGTCAGCTACAAATATATTTCAAGGAGATAAATAAGAAGAGAGAAGGGTAGCGGGCTACAAATTTGTATCCAGCTGTAGTACGGACTCCAAGACACAGTAAGCGTATGACAGGTGAGATCAGGTATTAATAGTGTAGTACTCCCTCCGTTTCACAATGTAAGTCATTCTAGCATTTCCAACATTTATATTGATGTTAATGAATCTAGACATATACATCTATCTAGATTCATTAACATTAATATGAATGTGAAAAATGCTACAATGACTTACATTGTGAACGAAGGAAGTATATAACTATTGTATGAATAAGCTATTAGATTGGCTATAGATGGATTGGAGCTAGTAGTTGACTGTACTATTAAACTTGCTCTGAGGAGGACGAGGCCATGGCAGGACTTGCTGGCGAGCGGAAAGATCGTGCCGTGTGGTAGACGTCTAGCGGCCATGATCTCCTCTACCGGGGGCCTGGGGATCAGATGCTGCCATTGCCACTGCCAGGCGAAGAAAGGTTGTCGAGGACCGAACGGCGGCCTGATGAACAGCCGTGGTGGGTGTTTGTTCCGCTGCTTTCGCTAGAGGAAATGGGCTTCCTGGAACAGATGTGACGAGGTGATGGTGGCGTGGAACCGCCGCGAGACGCATCGGAATCGGAGGAGCGATTTGACGGGCAGGTGGGAGAGGATCTCGTCGACGATGTCGTCGGGCAGTGGACAAGGGCACGCCCCCGCGAAACGCTTCATCCTCTTGGCACTCCTCGTGCCATCCATGTCCTTACTCAACTCACTCCTGTTTGTTTCGTTTGATCAATTCTGGTTAAGTGTACACCAGATCCAGGAGATCGGTGCCCTCGAGTTAAATAATAAGTACCCAAGGAGAAAGGATGAGTCCGAATTTGAATGGGACACGCAACAAACTCTAGTCCGAGCCCAGCACAGAATCAGCTCCAGTAAAAAAAGTGAGGAACCAAATGGGCTTATCCTGCTCTCAAGAAACTAACAAAATTTCTAGCGAGTCCAAGCATATTGCGAGTCATGCAGGATTTGCTAGGACTAGGATGCATATGCTACTCCATCTATCGGAACTAGGCAAGGTTGTTCGTACCAGTAGATGAAGGGTGTTCGTGGAGTCACCCGACCACAACTGGCGTGGAAATCTTTGCACATGGTTGTCGTTAACACATTAACCGTGAAAAGGAACCCTACTTATAAAATTTAATAGAACTTGTACAAGATGACATGGTCGCCACAAAGATGCACAATTCCGAGAAGAAACAACAACAATCTTTGCAGACAGCCAGAGACAATCTCATGGGCCATAGTAAATGGGAGCTCCAACGGTTTAGTTATACACCATGTATTTTGGAGTCGCGCTGAACTTCTGATACCCTTTGATGACCTTGTTTACAGCATCAAGGAAGTCCTTCTCAGTCACTGTTTTCCGTCGGGCGCGAATCGCATACATGCCAGCTTCTGTGCAAACACTCCTTATATCAGCTCCTGTAACAGCAAACAGGAGTTTGTGAGAACAAAGCTGGCATTATCCGCTTTTGAGGTGGAGACTAGAACAAACAAATCTATAAGAAACCACCCAGAACGAAGTTTCAAAGTTCTTCCAGTTACCAGTTGAGTTGGGGCAGAGGCGAGCCAGCAGCTCGAAACGGATATCACGCTCACAGTTCATGGTGCGTGTATGTATCTTGAATATTTGGGTACGGCCCTCCAGGTCAGGTAAGCCAAATTCTACCTTCCTATCCAAACGACCAGGACGTAGAAGTGCAGGATCTAAGGTATCAGGCCTGACAAAACAAGAAAATGTGGTCAGCTTCTCAGCTCTACTCATGTGGCGATAGTCCTGAACGCATGCAGATGTTTAAAGATAAATAGCTACACAGTATGATATGCAATACCTGTTTGTGGCCATCAGAACCTTGATGTTTCCCCTCGCATCAAACCCATCGAGTTGGTTCACAATTTCCAACATGGTACGCTGAACCTCATTATCACCCCCAACCCCATCATCGAAGCGAGCACCTCCAATAGCATCAACCTCATCAAAGAAGACAATGCATGCTTTCTTCGAGCGGGCCATCTAAACCAAGTGAACATTTTTTTTTCAGAAACATGCTTGTCAAACAGAAGCACTTTAAGTGCAGAAAATTGATGGGTTCTTGTGAGTTTTCACAATGTTGCACATACCTGAAATAATTCCCGGACCATCCGTGCCCCTTCACCAACATATTTCTGAACTAACTCACTGCCAATTACACGGATAAAACAAGCATCTGTACGATTGGCCACTGCTCTAGCAAGAAGTGTTTTGCCAGTTCCAGGAGGGCCATAGCAAAGGACCCCCTTTGGAGGATCAATACCAAGCTTGACAAACTTCTCTGGGTGAAGCATGGGAAGCTCAACAACCTATGAACAAACAATAATTAGCAAACAGTAAATAGCAAAATAAGTCCAAAACTAACTAGCCTGATGCACAAGGATGAGCAAGTTTGCACGACAAGGGATATGAACTGAAAAAAGATTAGTATACCTCCCGCATTTTTTCAATCTGTTCCTTGCAACCACCCACATCATTATATGTCACATCAGGTTTTTCCTCAACCGTCATCATGGTAACACTTGGGTCAATTTTGGGTGGCAAAGGAATTTGAATCTGGTACTTGTTCCGATCAACACTGCATTAAACATGAGATGGATTTATACAGTTAGTACAGTGGTTCAACAGACCTAGAGCAATGACATACAAACTATATACTCCCTCTGTCCCACAATATAAGGGATTTTGAGTTTTTGTTTGCAACGTTTGACCACTCGTCTTATTCAAAAAATTTTTACAAATATAAAAAACGAAAAGTTGTACTTAAAGTACTGTAGATAATAAAGTAAGTCACAAATAAAATAAATAATAATTTCAAAAAATTTTGAATAAGACGAGTGGTTAAACGTTGCAAGTAAAAACTCAAAATACCTTATATTATGGGACGGAGGAAGTATGATATAGAAGGCATATGACTTGTCCAAAAAAAAGCATGCATGCATCAGATGCTTTTTACTTCTTAGCTTAATCAGATGTTACAGTTCATCTTCTGTCGCAGGAATGGACAAATGGTGCTACTAGTACTATTGGTAAACGCAAAGGAACAGAAAATTAGTGAAGTAGATCTACCAAACTTTGTATACGTTATACCCTGGATTCAAATAAGCAATATTCTCTTCTATGTCAAACATGTAAGGTTTGTTCAACTATAATCTACTCTTGTTTCCATGACACCATATATGCTGTCAATGAATTAACACCATTGCATTGAGGAAGTGTGCATACTATTGGGTTAATATATTAGAGCTTGTTTTGGTCTAACAAAAAAATGCAGCAAAAAAAGGTGGAAACAGTAGATCAAATTGCATGAGATAGAATTCAGGGAGAATTACATGATACATCAAAGAGCAAAAAAAAACAGCAGTGACCTACCCCACTCTCATCCCTTCCTCGATGTCAGTTGGAGAAACTTTATCCCCTAGGCCAACCACAAACTGAATGATACAAAATACAGAATGAGAAAGGGATCGACACATTTTTTTTTATGAAAGATATGGTTTCAATAAAATTGGATAAGCATGGAATACCTTTGCAATTTGTTTTACATTAATCACATATTTAGCATCATCAGTATTAGGACTTATAATCTTGGTACACCTAGCCACCTTCAAAAGGAGGAAAATATCTTGTCAGTAAAATCACAGAAGACATAAAACTAAAGCAGGAAATCTAAGTCCTTAGGCATCATGCATGAAGTATGCTAGGCACAAAACTATTAAAACAAGGAAGAAGGTAGGCGAGGAAATAAGTTAAGCGATATACTTGCAGCGGTTGCTCTTCTTGCATCATCTGCTTGTCCGATACTAGATCCCATTGGCTGGGTGGTGCCAGCCCAGTGTCAGACTCCTTAATCCCTGGGATTTAATGAAAGAGTATATAGGTCAGATAGACCAATTAACATGTGCTAAACTCCTACTTCCTCCGTTTCATATTATAAGACTTTCTAGCATTACCCACATTCATATATATGTTAATAAATCTAGACATATATATGTGTTAAGATTCATTACATCTATATGAATGTGGGCAATGCTAGAAAGTCTTATAATATGAAACGGAGGGAGTAGCATCTAAACAAGATGACAAACTGAACAATAATGTGAAATGTAAGAGGGTGTTTGAACATGAGACAAGGTTGCTATACAGTGCACATTACGACGTCAAATTTCTAGTACAAGAACAAATTTGGAGGTATATCGCACATTACATAAGCCCACATAGAGCACCAGAATTGTACTCTTGTCATCAATGAACAAAGAGTGATCAATATGATATTTTTCTACATTGGGTAATGGCCAAAACCACAAAACAATCAAAATGTGTTAAAGCAAATAGGAAAGCATCAGTATGTTCGATAAAATGAGTCTCACTATGCTATCACATGAAAGTACACAGCTGAACTAAAAGAAAATTACTTAGCAAATTGAGCTACATCCCCAGTTCCAACCAAGAATTAGACGAAAAATTCTTAACTCACCACAAAGGTCATTGATCTTCTTAGCCATTTCTTTTATTTCTTTCTCCACCTTCTTAATGCTTGTGGAGTATGGCCCAAGCCCCTGCGCAGCAACAACCAGACAGCCAGAATCAGCAAACTTCATTGGTAGAAACCACGCAGCACTAAACAAAGTATTAATCCTCTCCACTAGAACCCAGCTTTTCACGGCGAAGAAGAAGAAAAAAACAACAGAAACAAACATTTCGCCTTCCGCGAGAAACCCAGACCATCCGCCACAGAACTGAACAACATCAGCCTCCGCCGCCGAGGAAATCACAAGGGCCGCAACTGCAACCTAGACCACAAGCTAACCCTAGAACTACCCCAGACCACAAGCTAACCCCAGCCCGAGGCCCGACCCACCATGGGACCAGATCACCAGAAAGCACCCCTAGATGGGAAGAGATCGGGGAGATCTAGCAGGGGGACACTCACGTAGGTCTTGAGGAGAGCGATGTCGTCCTCCGTCGAGCGGGCGGGGGTTCTTCTCGTTCATGATGTCGTCCTCGGGCTCCGGCGCCATGGCTCCCCGCCGCTTCCGCCGCTGCGCGTCTTCTCCGGCGGCGGCGAGAGGCGCTTCAGGTGGAGTCGTGGAGAGAAGGTGGGGTGCGAATGCGAGAGAAGAGAAGAGAAGCTCGCGTGGATGCGGGAGTTTATTTTCTCCTCCTTTTTTTTATTTTATTTGGCCCTTTTTTCTTTCCTCCTCCGCAAGGATCCCTCTCCGCCGCCCGATGCTGATCGGACGGTGTAATTCTGTCTAGGCCTGTCTAGTTAGTCTGTATCGTTGGCTCGTTGCGGCTATCGGGTATGGGCTTTTTTTCGTCTTGGAGGGCTGGGCTAGGATTTATTCTGTTGTGGTTTTCGTGTTTCAATTCCGAAACGAACCGATCAAAGCTTTAGTTCTTCTTTGAACGAGTCGGAATTTGAATTAAACGTGGAAATACAGTAAAATTCGTGCGTTTCAAAAAGGCCTCTGCATGATTTCGGGGAATACTGCTACTGGTACTCCTGGGAGGAGAATAGAACTTAGAAAAAAAGTAGTGTACGTGAACATATATTGCACAAAAGCTCCCAGGTTTCAAATTCTTCAAAATTGATACAATCCAGACAATGAAAGCAACAAGATGAATTAGGATAGGATTCCAGGACAAGACGATTATGGGATCAAGCTAAGCTAATCTTTTCATTGCATTATACTATCAGCCAGCCACCAAAGAGAAGCAATCTTCGACTCTTCGTCAGGTTATTGTCCGGGCCATCTGACTGGAGCCGGTGCACTGACGAAAGGATGACCTGCAAGTTCTGGCATGCCCTAAAAAGAAAATGGCAGGTGTTGCTCAACATGAACAGCCACGATAACTATACAGCAGTGGACATAAGGAAGTAAGTAAACCTTGTATGGAGATAATGCTGAACATGATTTGCTTACATATGGGAACAACATAATCGTGTGCCGCACCACAGCATCGGAGAAGAAGGCAAACGCCAAACATCTGCGGAATTGGCCATGCCTCCGCGAGATGAGTCAACTGATAATGGAGTACTGAATCTGACTGTAACAGAAGAATTTTCAATGTCAGTTCACTCAGTCAATTCAATACACTCAAAAATCAAAACTACACCTGGTTGTTTTTATTCTTCAGGTTGTGTATTGAGTTTCTGATTGCAAATACGGAGTAACGTCTCAAAATCACATCCAGTATCGAATTTGGATTGGAAAGAGTGAACTTTACCTAGTATTGAAATATTGATGAATTCAGACTGCAACATTCGATGTGAACAGCACGAGCATCCCTACAGACCACCATCTCTTCAAAGCCTTTTTCGTTCTGCAGTTTTTCTCTGCTCCAGGCATTCTGCAAGGCTTGATATGCATTCTACATGGTCATGTGGTCTCCCTCAGCCCCTCAAAAAATCTTCCTAACTGCCTCTGCTTAAACAGAAAAATATGGTAAGAAAGACAATCAAGACTGCAACTATTATAGAATAGAATTTCCACATACATATGCAAGATATCCAAAATTCTCAGGGAAAATTTTCCGTACTTTAAATTTTTTAACATCAAGAAAAAAAGACTGGTTCCATTGCATCATAGTGACCACAACCAACATTTCTTCCAAGCACATGAGCTCATTGGACATTATTAATGCCTTGAAGTACATTGGATTGTATCAAGCCCATATTATGCGCAAACTGGACGTAATGTTCAATGATAACCATCCTACAGTAGATTTGACATTAATTTACAGTCTTGAAGTAAAAACTCAAAAGCCAAAATCTAGGTGAATTGCCATTCGAATATTAGTAGTATCATTAAAAAAATGCAGACAAAAGCTTTCAGTGATGAAGTTTGCTACTTCAGAGTATTCTACCATATGTAAATTTTAATAGGGATGGAGTATTTAAAATTTTAATTAGGGTAACTCTAACAGATGTAACTTTTAAGAAAATGATGAATGGTAATTTAAGCACTATAAATGCATGTACATAAGACTAAAGTAACTTACCTCACCTTGCAGGTTTGAGATGGTGCTGGTAAAAGAGATTTGCTTCTATGATGGAAAAGAAGAATAGATACATGTACCCCAATTGTTTAAGAATTACAGATACACGTGAAGATGCCACCGACAATTCAGTCACTCGACTGATGATCACACCCCCACTTGAATCAGGGGTGCGACAAAACAGAAGCCTACAGTACAAAATGTGGAAATTGTGCTAGCAGATAACAGTTTTTTAAGCCTGTAGGAGTACTTTGGTGAAAGACTTCATTAATTTAAACAAGTTGCTTATCCACAAACAAACAAGTCCAACGTAAGATGATTTGTTATACACCAGCATTAACTACTGCCACGGAAATGAATCTACTTATCAGCATTAGACAGCAGGTATTGGAGTGCAGCCTTCCTTTTACAACACTTTGTTCTGTAGATTCACAATTTGATACCAGCAGCTGAAGCAACAAGGAGATAATACTACTTGAACAAATTAAAATCTATCATCAGCATCATTTCAGTGTATTTTCAGATGCTCATGTTTCAGGCTTTCAGCAATCCTAAAGAATGTCTAAATCTACATAGTAGAATGTTCTGAAAGTAAGGCGGCACAAGCACAAGCAGTGTCAAGACATGCATGATTGCGTTGCAAGGACAAAATCGATTACTGAAACTTAATACAGTAAATTACTCAACATGAAAAGCGAAGAAGAGAAATCCCTAGGCGCCACCAACACACTACACTAGCAAGCTTGGTACTAATCCCCAATCCCCTCCAATCATGATGGACTAGCGCGATTGGATTCAGAACATTCAGTTGTCATCGCCGTAGCGAGGATCGGTAGCGCTCCTCGTGGGCCCGTCGAAGTACAGGTCGGCCTCGAACCACTTGGGGTACGACCAGGTCGCCGCGACGAAGTGCATGTACTCCTCGCGGTGGTGGCCTCGGCCGGAGCACGCGGACCTCGCCGGAGACGATGTAGACGAGCTGGTCCACGTGCCAGTCCCAGGGATCCGGCACCGCCCGCCCGTCCGCCACGTGGACCACGTCTCCATCACCCGCAGCGCCTCCACCCGCTCCCGCGCCGCCGCGCGCGCTCCACCCGCACCTTGTATACCTCCTCCAGCGGCCGCCGACCACCACGACACGTGCCGCGATGCTGCTCGCTGCGCGCGCGCCTCGTGCTAGCCGTCGAGGAGGCGCGCCGCATGGCCGGCTCGCCGTGGGGAGGAGGAGGTGGTGGCATCCGGCCGTGGCTGCGGCGGCGGGACTCATTTTTGGGTTGAGCTTCTCTGTGCTCTCCGGTGATGGTACTCTGGCTGTGCGCTCAGCTGCCCTTATCCAGTTAACCAACGGAAAAATAAATGAAAAGAAACATTTTTTTTCATTTTCCCACCGGGCGTGTAAATCAAATTTGGACTTGTTCAGTTCTAAAAAAAAGTATGCTTGTTTATATAAAAAGGCATTACTCTCTCCAGCCAAAACGAATATTTGCCATTTTACCATCTTATACGATTTTGACAAAAGAACAGTTAAAATATGATGATTTATGAGACCATGAAAGTATTTTATAAGATATAAATCTACATATATTATTTAGTGTGGTTTTTGGATAGGTATTTTGAAAGATAGTCATGAGTTTTAAAAAAGATTAACTCAATGTTGTCCAAAACATTACTATTTGGATGAAAAGGAGGTCAACCTCACATGTGACTTTTGGGTATGTCATTTGACTATTCATCTTATTAAAAATATAGATATTAGCGAAATCAAATAATACTTGCATTGTATTTTTTTTAATTAAACAAATGACGTCGTGTTTAAAAGCCAATTGCCTCACATATTTAAAAACATTAAAAACGGAGTTAGTGCTAAGTGCAGGACATGTTCAATTTGTTCCTATGGTCGTGTTTAGTTGTTTTGGTAAAAAAAAAATTAACGTATACGGACACACATTTAAAGTATTAAACATAGACTAATACCAAAACAAATTACAGATTCCGCCTGTAAAGTGCAAGATGAATCTATTAAGCCTAATTAATCCGTCATTAGCAAATGTTTACTGTAGCAGCATATTGTTAAATCATAGCATAATTAGGCTCAAAAGATTTGTCTCGCAATTTACATGCAAACTGTGCAATTGATTTTTTTCGTCCAAATGCTCTATGCATGTGTCCAAACATTTGATGTGATGAAAAAGTTGAAAGTTTGAAGTGAACTAAACACAGCATGTGCTAATTTCGAACCTTATCAAAATTTGAGAACGTGGCAATCCAAACATATCTAAATGTCCTTCTGTACTAACATCAGATGACCACATAAAAATTTTGTAAGACATATCAAACCAAAATTGTCCCAGCAACATTATCATGGCTACTCAACTTCATGATTTGCATACTCTACAATTTCCTTCTGAGTTATCATCTGTGTATTTGAATCAAGTGTTCATTACAAACTGACGGGGATTAAAGGGGAAAAAAGGAAAATAATTTCTGCAAAATGTCGAATAATACCCAACAAAAAATATATAGTAGAGAACATTTCAGTAGAAACCATTTCATTCCCCAAAATTAACCAACAACGTATGACTCATGTCCAATTCCAATCGATGAATCCTCTGCTTCTAGTTGATCTTGTAGAATTTGGAGTGCTCGAGTACTTTGCTTCAAGTTGATCTTGTAGAACTTGGAGGGCTCGAGTACTCTGCTTCTAGTTGATCTTGTAGAACTTGGAGGGCTCGAGGCCGTTGGTGAAGTTGAAGTACTTGAGCGTCTCGGCCCAGCGCGGGTTGTCCTTGAGGCGGTGGACGGCGACTTAGGTCTTCTTTGGAACGGAGTCGGAATTTGAATTAAACATGTGGAAATACAGTAAAAATTCGTGCGTTTCAAAAAGGCCTCTGCATGATTTCGGGGAATACTGCTACTGGGTACTCCTGGGAGGAGAATAGAACTTAGAAAAAGAATAGTGTACGTGAACATGATATTGCACAAAAGCTCCCAGGTTTCAAATTCTTCAAAATTGATACAATCCAGACAATGAAAGCAACAAGATGAATTAGGATAGGATTCCAGGACAAGACGATTATGGGATCAAGCTAAGCTAATCTTTTCATTGCATTATACTATCAGCCAGCCACAAAGAGAAGCAATCTTCGACTCTTCGTCAGGTTATTGTCCGGGCCATCTGACTGGAGCCGGTGCACTGACGAAAGGATGGACCTGCAAGTTCTGGCATGCCCTGAAAAGAAAATGGCAGGTGTTGCTCAACATGAACAGACCACGATAACTATACAGCAGTGGACATAAGGAAGTAAGTAAACCTTGTATGAGGATAATGCTGAACATGATTTGCTTACATATGGGAACCATAATCAGGTTGCCGCACCACAGCATCGGAGAAGAAGGCAAACGCCAAACATCTGCGGAATTGGCCATGCCTCCGCGAGATGAGTCAACTGATAAATGGAGTACTGAATCTGACTGTAACAGAAGAATTTTCAATGTCAGTTCACTCAGTCAATTCAATACACTCAAAAATCAAAACTACACCTGGTTGTTTTTATTCTTCAGGTTGTGTATTGAGTTACTGATTGCAAATACGGAGTAACGTCTCAAAATCACATCCAGTATCGAATTTGGATTGGAAAGAGTGAACTTTACCTAGTATTGAAATATTGATGAATTCAGACTTCAACATTCGAGTGAACAGCACGAGCATCCCTACAGACCACCATCTCTTCAAAGCCTTTTTCGTTCTGCAGTTTTTCTCTGCTCCAGGCATTCTGCATAGGCTTGATATGCATTCTACATGGTCATGTGGTCTCCCTCAGCCCCTCAAAAATCTTCCTAACTGCCTCTGCTTAAACAGAAAATATGGTAAGAAAGACAATCAAGACTGCAACTATTATAGAATAGAATTTCCACATACATAATGCAAGATATCCAAAATTCTCAGGGAAAATTTTCCGTACTTTAAATTTTTTAATATCAAGAAAACAAGACTGGTTCCATTGCATCATAGTGACCACAACCAACATTTCTTCCAAGCACATGAGCTCATTGGACATTATTAATGCCTTGAAGTACATTGGATTGTATCAAGCCCATATTATGCGCAACTGGACGTAATGTTCAATGATAACCATCCTACAGTAGATTTGACATTAATTTACAGTCTTGAAGTAAAAACTCAAAAGCCAAACTCTAGGGTGAATTGCCATTCGAATATTAGTAGTATCATTAAAAAAATGCAGACAAAAGCTTTCAGTGATGAAGTTTGCTACTTCAGAGTATTCTACCATATGTAAAATTTTAATAGGGATGGAGTATTTAAAATTTTAATAGGGTAACTCTAAGTAACAGATGTAACTGGAAAGAAAATTATGAATGGTAAATTTAGAGCACTATAAATGACATGTAAATAAGACTAAAGTAACTTACCTCACCTTGCAGGTTTGAGATGGTGCTGGTAAAAGAGATTTGCTTCTATGATGAAAAATAAGAATAGATAAATGTACCCAATTGTTTACATACACACAAAGATGCCACCAACAATTCAATCGACTCGACTGATGATCACACCCCCACTTGAATCAAGGGTGTGACAAAACAAAAGCCCACAGGTACAAAATGTGAAATGTGAAATGTGAAATTATGAGTAATAGTTTTTCAAGCCTGTAGGAGTACTTTGGTGAGGTACTTCATTTGTTGAAACAAGTTAGCGTATAAAAAAAAAAAACAAGTTCAGCATAAGATGATTTGTTATACACCAGCATTAACAACTGCCACGGAAATGAATCTACTTATCAGCTATAGACAGCAGGTATTGGAGTGCAGCCTTCCTTTTACAACACTTTGTTCTGTATATTCACAATCTGATACCAGCAGCTGAAGAAACAAGGAAGTAATAATACTTGAACAAATAATAATACTTGAACAAATTAAAATCTATCATCAGCATCATTTCAGTGTATTTTTCAGATGCTCATGTTTCAGGCTTTCAGCAATCCTAAAGAATGTCTAAATCTACATAATAGAATGTTCTGAAAGCAAGGCAGCACAAGCACAAGCACAAGCAGTGACAAAACATGCATAATTGTGTTGCAAGGACAAAATCGATTAACTGAAACACAATACAGTAAATTACTCAACATGAAAGCGAAGAAGAGAAATCCCTAGGCGCCACCAACACACTACACTAGCAAGCTTGGTACTAATCCCCAATCCCCTCCAATCATGGATGGACTAGCGCGATTGGATTCAGACATTCAGTTGTCATCGCCGTAGGCGAGGAATCGGTAGCGCTCCTCGTAGGGCCCGTCAAAGTACAGGTCGGCCTCGAACCACTTGGGGTACCGGACGAGGTCGCCGGCGACGAAGTGCATGTACTCCTCGCCGGTGGTGGCCTCGGCCGGGAGCACGCGGACCTCGCCGGAGACGATGTAGACGAGCTGGTCCACGTGCCAGTCCCAGGGCATCCGGCACCGCCCGCCCGTCCGCCACGTGGACCACGTCTCCATCACCCGCAGCGCCTCCACCCGCTCCCGCGCCGCCGCGCCGCGCTCCACCCGCACCTTGTATACCTCCTCCAGCGGCCGCCGACCCACCACCGACACGTGCCCGGCTGCTGCCGCTGCCGCCGCGGCGCCTCGTGCTAGCCGTCGAGGAGGCGCGCCGCATGGCCGGCTCGCCGTGGGGAGGAGGAGGTGGTGGCATCCGGCCGTGGCTGCGGCGGCGGGACTCATTTTTGCCTTGAGCCTTTCTCTGCTCTCCGGTGATGGTACTCTGGCTGTGCGCCCGGCTGCCCTCTTATCCAGTTAACCAACGGAAAAATAAATGAAAAGTAACTTTTTTTCTCATTTTCCCACCTGCTTGTAAATCAAATTTGGACTTGTTCAGTTCTTAAAAAAAAAGTATGCTCGTTTATATAAAAAGGCATTACTCTCTCCAGTCCAAACGAATATTTGCCATTTTACCATCTTATACGATTTTGACAAAAGAACAATTAAAATATGATGATTTATGAGACCATGAAAGTATTTTATAAGATATAAATCTACATATATCATTTAGTGTGGTTTTTGGCTAGGTATTTTGAAAGATAGTCATGAGCTTTAAAAAAGATTAACTCAATGTTGTCCAAAACATTACTATTTGAATGAAAAGGAGGTCTACCTCGCATGTGCTTAACTTTGTGTATATCATTTGACTATTCATCTTATTAAAAATATAGATATTAGTGAAATCAAATAATGCTTGCATAGTATTTTTTAAAATTAAACAAATGAAGTCGTGTTTAAAAGCCAATTGCCTCACATATTTAAAAATATTAAAAACGGAGTTAGTACTAAGTGCAGGACATGTTCAATTTGTTACTATGGTCGTGTTTAGTCGTTTTGGCAAAAAAATAAATTGATATATATGGACACACATTTGAAGTATTAAACGTAGACTAATAACAAAACAAATTACTAATTCCGCCTGTAAAGTGTGAGACGAATCTATTTAGCCTAATTAATCTGTCATTAGCAAATGTTTACTGTATCAACATATTGTCAAATCATGGCGTAATTAGGCTCAAAAGATACATCTCGCAATTTACATGCAAAATGTGCAATTGGCTTTTTCGTCCACATTTAATGTTCAATAGATGTGTCCAAACATTTGATGTGACGGAAAAATTGAAGGTTTGAAAGTAACTAAACACAGCCTATGCTAATTTCGAACCTTATCAAATTTCGAGAACGTGGCAATCCAAACATATCAAAATGGCCTTCTGTACTAACATCAGATGATCACATAAAAATTTGGCAAGACATATCATGGCTACTCAACTTCATGATTTGCATACTCTACAATTTCCTTCTGAGTTATCATCTGTGTATTTGAATCAAGTGTTCATTACAAACTGATGGGGATTAAAGGGGGAAAAAAGGAAAATAATTTCTGCAAAATGTCGAATAATACCCAAAAAAAAATATAGTAGAAAACATTTCCAGTAGAAACCATTTCATTCCCCAAAATTAACCAACAACGTATCACTCATGTCCAATTCCAATCGATGAATCCTCTGCTTCTAGTTGATCTTGTAAAATTTGGAGGGCTCGAGTACTTTGCTTCAAGTTGATCTTGTAGAACTTCGAGGGCTCGAGTACTCTGCTTCTAGTTGATCTTGTAGAACTTGGAGGGCTCGAGGCCCTTGGTGAAGTTGAAGTACTTGAGCGTCTCGGCCCAGCGCGGGTTGTCCTTGAGGCGGTGGACGTTTTTTTCTTGTAAAATGTTCGGAGGACCGTTTAGGAAAATTAACTGATCAGGTGTGTGTTTTTGGATTTCAATTTTGAGATTTGGGAATTCAGCAAACCGTGAGCGATGGCATTCTACAGGGTTAATTTGTAGATCGTTTACCTATGATCTATATTAGCATATCACTATATGATCTTCTTTTTTTCAGTTTTCTTCTTCTTTAATTTGCTTGAGGCATATGCAGGAGTGAGATGGTTGTATATATGAGTCAAGATTGAAAGTTCAAACTACAACTCAATGGCGCCTTGCGTGAGAAAGAGACCACTGCCGCGATACTCAGGGCATCTTGAACCTGAACAAGCTTAATCAGTGCCTTTGCTAAATCTTGACGGCAGCTAGCATAGCAAAACATGATCGCATTTGTAATCAATTTGTACAATGCACATGCCGCGCATAGATTTACACGAACGCAACGTCAACCAGGCTAGAAAAAAATTGGTATAGTAGTTAGTAGTAATTTCGATTGCTTGAATGAAATAAAGCACCCAGGAGGCCAGGAGCGAACTATATATCTATCAGTTTGCACCTACTTGCTCAAACTGCTCCGTCCCTCTGCTTCTTTCAGGTGCATCGTGCGTGGCGTCTTGCTGCCGCTGTCCATGTGTTCCCCGTGCAGTTGAGCGCGATGACGATGTCGCCGTCGACGCCGTGGGCGATGTTCTCGAGCACCGCCGGTGCCGCGTACGTCCTCCTCCGATCCTCCACTGGGTGAGGTTGCACACGGCGAAGATGACGGTGCAAGCAGGCGCCGACGATGAGTACAAGTCGGCTCAGGTGAGCACGCCGAGCAGCAGCGAGCGGAAGTGATGGTTTGTTGCCGTCGGCACGCCACCAACGCTGGGGACCGGGATTTTTCACGACGGGGAGGAAGAAATCAATGTGGGATGAGGCCGGAGTAGAGGAACTCTAGGAGGAAGAAGACAGCGAAATGGACTATGGCCCATGGGCCGGGAAAGGGAGGACGCCGACAGCTTGGGGAAGCCATGCTTGGAGCTCTTCGCCGGCGGCATGGCAGGCAAGAGCTCGCGCTCGACACAGTCGTCGTCTTCGTCGTCGTTGCTGCTGCTGCGATTCAAGAAGCTCTCCTTGTGACTCAGAGATTGCTGCGAATTGAATTGTAATGCGTGCAATTGGGACGTGACGCGAGTGATATGATGCTAAGGCGGAGGAGGATCGCCGGTGCTTTGGTCGGTTCGAGATGGAGCTCCATGTGCGTGGAGGGGGAGCTTGGTTTGTACGGCAATGGCGCCCTTTGCGTAAATCTTGGGGACACGAGAGGCGTACGTGGGAATGCGTGGCATGCGAGGTAGTCAACGCCTACAGATTACAGTACAGCAACGCGTCGCATTGCATGGATTCACGTAGTTGACGTTTCACAGGATCACACAGCTTCTTAGAAAGGGAGCACTTGGGAGAGAGGCCAGGCCGGAGGGCCATGGCCCCAAACCCCATTTCAATCGGTTAATATGTAGTTCCTCCGTAGTATATTGACGTAACATTATACGTAGCACTAGAATATGTCACATCGATATATGAGATTGATTTATTTTAAAATGGAGGAAGCATGCCTCAATTTTATTTTTGTGGACTCTTTCCGGTTGGATTTCGTGTTGAAACCATATCTCGTACGAGACTCTGGTCTTGCCGCTCTCTCCTTATTAATTGTACTGTCATCTTACCTTTTATCCTACGTGACCTGCTATAACGTGAAGCACTAGAAATGACCTTATTAGGTTGTGGGATGATTTGACGATAGAGAAGAAGAGCACCGTTTAGACCGGTGGTGGAGAAACAAGATTTCCGTTTAGTCCTAAGAATAGAAGTATGATTGTTAGTCTACTTAATTTAAACATAACAAAGCAGATGATGTTATACACCTTAAAGGTTAAGAGCAATGTATATTGCTAAATCAGTCCTTTTATTGCTTATTGCTTAAAGACAGGGTATAAAAAATGGTTCCATAATGCGTACTCACTCCGTCCCAAAAAAAAAAAAACTTCTAGGAATGTACTTGGACACATGCTTGCTCATGTTCATCCATAGAAGTTGATTTTTTTATGGGACGGAGGGTGTAGACTTTATAAAGAGACACGACATATGAGCATCCTGAATGAGGAGAAAGAGAATCCCCTAATATTTTTTTTATAACTTATGACATGTTCATATGCATAAGGGTATCTGGACTAGTACTATATATATGAACTACTCTTAACATAGGTAAAGCAGATCATAAAGAATTATATAGATCATTTTTTTCACACATCATGGTTGCCCTAAACAATTCAAAATAAAATGGTTCTGCCAACTCAGATAACTATTATTTTAGTGATAAGCGACGCACCCGTCGACAATGAGACATCCGTGGTGACTTTGTCAATATTAAGATATATCGGTATAGTTTTTCGGAGATGCTTATAGGGATACGATGTACGTGTGTGCGTTCATAGAATTGAGTGTGCACGTGTTATGAGCATCTGCGTTACGTTTGTACAGTGTTTTTATATTTTAATTGACTCTCTTTCCAATATCTATGTCTTGATGACAATAAGATCCTGATAAGAGCAGGTACAATAGCAGGCTATAAGCCAGCTGCAAACATATTTTAAGCAGATAAATGAGGAGAGAGAAGACCAGCGCGGGCTATAGATTTGTAGCCAGCTGTAGCACGGACTCCAAGACGCAGTGTGTGTATGACAGGTGGGACCAGATATTAATAGTGTAGTATGTAACTATTGTATGAATGAGCTATTAGATTGACTATAGATGAATTGGAGCTAGTAGTTGGCTACACTATTAAACTTGCTCTAAGGATCTGTTGAGCAGAGATAGATATCTACCACGCGACGACTCGATGTCTACCACGCGCAGACTTAGCCTTAAACAACTTTTAACATAAAGTGGTAGCCATGTATCAAATCAAATCACGCCATTTGTGTGGCAAAACTACCTATATAGCAACCAACTGTTCTTTTTAATCATTGAGTAAATTAATTTACTAGTAGTAGACATCTAAACACTTTGTCATATTAGCATTAGCCTCCTAAAATGGAACTAAAATAGCAATCCTGGTAGGATCACATTCATTAGTCATTGTGTCTTCAATTCTACTAGCGCATATATATGCAGGTAATTTGTTGATTATGTATTTATGTATGCAAGTTTTAAATTTGAACACTTTATAACTTACTGTGCATTTAAGAGAGGATATGCACATACCGAAGAAGAAACTGCCAACAGCTAATACTGACAAATAATCCGATCCCTTTTTTTCCCCCTTAATTTTCACAGGTCTACATGGTACAGCTTGGAAGGCTTAAGCCCCTGTGTGGCATTGAAGAATTTGAGCGTGCGCGCCCACTTGAGGCGGGTTGGTTTATTTTAGAATAGAAGGAGCATGCCTCAATACTATTCTTGTGGGCTCTTTCCGGTTGGATTTCGTGTTTAAACTAGGGCCCCGTTTGGTAGAGCTCCAAACTCCAACTCCTAGCTCTAAACTCCCACTCCAGTGGGAGTTAGTTCAAGTAGGAGTTGGGGACAAACTGAAAAGTGTTTTGCTAGCTTTCAACTCCAGATCTTGAATTGAAAAAAAAAAAAGCAATCCCCAGACCTGCGCCGCCGACCGCACACCATCCCCCACGCGCCGCCTGTGTGCCTGCCGTGGGAGAGGTGAGGATTACGGGAGGGAGAGAGAGATGGGAGAGGTGAGTTTGGAGTAGTTGCATTTCTGCGTAAATATGTTAAAAAATTAAAGGGTAGTGGGTCTTTTAGGTTGGAGTGGAGCTGTGGAGCAGCAAAAACCCAGCTTCACCCCCTAGTTCATTTTTTAGAAATAGCTCTGCTAACTCCACTCCCAAAAACGGAGGATTTGGATTGTTTGGCATAGCTCCGACTCCGGATAAGTTGGAGTTGGGAGCTGAAGCTGTGCCAAACGGGGCATAGATCTCATACAAGACTCGGGACTTGCCGCTCTCTCCTTATTAATTGTACTGTCATCTTACCTTTTATCCTACATGACCTGCTATAATGTGATTGACTCTAGCTAAGGTGAAGCACTAAAAATGACCTTATTAGGTTGTGGGATGATTTGAAGATAGAGAAGAAGAGCACCGTTTAGACCGGTGGTGGAGAAACAAGATGACCGTTTAGTCCTAAGAATAAAAGTATGATTGCTAGTCTACTTAATTCAAACATAACAAATTAAAGCAGATATTATACTACACCTTAAAGGTTATTAAGATCAATATATATTGCTAAATCAGTCATTTTTATTGCTTAAAGACAGGGTCTACAAAAATGGTTCCATAATGCGTAGACTTTATAATGAGACACGTGACATATGAGCGGCCTGAATGAGCACAAAGAGAATTCCCTAATATTTTTATATTACTTATGACATGTTCATATGCACAAGGGTATCTGGACTACTATATATATGAACTACTCTTACATAGGTAAAGCAGATCATAAAGAATGCAAAATAAAATGGTTCTGCCAAATCGGATAACTATTATTTTAGTGATAGGCGACATACCCGTCGACAACGAGACGTCCGTGGAGACTTTGTCAATATTAAGATATGTCGGTATAGTTTTTCGGAGATGCTCATAGGAATACGATGTACGTGTGTGCGTTTATAGGATTAAGTGTGCACGTGTTGTGAGCATCTGCGTTGCGTTTGTACAGTGTTTATAAAAAAAATATAGAGAGGGTCTTTATATTTTAATTGACTCTCTTTCCCATATCTATGTCTTGATGACGATAAGATCCTGTTAAGGATCTGTGTTGAACAGAAGCTAAGCTTGACTCCATGTCTACAACGCGCAGACTTAGCCTTAAACAACTTTTAACCTAAAGTGGTAGCCATGTATCAAATCAAATCACGCCATTTGTGTGGCAAAACTACCTATATAGCAACCAACTATTCTTTTTAATCATTGAGTAAATTAATTTACTAGTAGTAGACATCTAAACACTTTGTCATATTAGCCTCCTAAAATGGAACTAAAATAGCAATCCTGCGGTAGGATCACATTCATTAGTCATTGTGTCTTCAATTCTACTAGCGCATATATATGCAGGTAATTTGTTGATTATGTATTTATGTTTGCAAGTTTTAAATTTGAACACTTTACAACTTACTGTGCATTTAAGAGAGGATGTGCACATACCGAAGAAGAAACTGCCAACAGCTAATACTGACAAATAATCCGATCCCTTTTTTTCCCCTTAATTTTCACAGGTCTACATGGTACAGCTTGGAAGGCTTAAGCCCCTGTGTGGCATTGAAGAATTTGAGCGTGCGCGCCCACTTGAGGCGGTCCTTGAGCTTGTGCACGACGACGGTGTCCGCCACGAGCGCGTGGCGGAAGCAGTTCACCCCCTCCCGCATCCCGCCGTCGAGGTAGTCGTACATCCGCGTCTCCTCGCCGTACCTGTTCCTCCCCTTGCCGCCGCGGCGAAGCCACCGGCCGAACACCTCGTCCTCGGGCCCCCTCACGTCGCCCCGCAGCGCCTCCGTCGCCGCCACCCACGCCGCCACGTCCCACGACACGATGTACCCCATGCCGGACATGAACTGCGACCTCGGGTCGGCGTGGCACGGCGCCGGGAACCCGTGGTACAGGTCGCGCCGCGGCTTGTCGCGGAGCGTGTCGGCGAGCGACGCCAGGCGGTAGTACGAGTCGTCGTCGACCTTGCCGACGTAGTCGTACGGCGCGTCGGCGAACAGCGCCGGGAGGGACGAGAAGTAGGAGTGCGTCTTCCCGTCGTCCATGTTCTCCGTGCAGTTGAGCACCACGACGTCGCCGTGGGCGATGATCTCGAGCGACACCAGCACGGCGTCCTCCTCCCTGGCGAGGCTGCACACGAAGAACCGGACGTCGACGACGGCGCGCGCGGGCGCCGGCTGGAGCGCGTACGCCAGGCGGAGCAGCGCGCGCCGCTCGTACATCTCGGCCCTGGTGACCACGCCGAGGAGCACGCGCAGATCCACCGCCGGCCCCGTCGCGTTCGCCGGCGTCGCCGCCATGCTATTGCTGCACCTGGCGGCGAGAGATGGCAGGATACTGAAGTCGCCGGGGAAGGGAGGAGGAAGAGGGACAGAGAAAGCCTCTTCATGGCCATCATATTATCAAGCCAATTACCCAAATCAGGGGAGAACGGCTAATTAGCTGGTGAGATGCTTAGCTAGGCTCATGGCTGAACGGTGTACAGTGTAAATGTAAAACTGCCTTAAGTAGGCAGTGTTTGAAGGCTGCTTCATGGTTGACAGGTATGATTCTTTGGGAGAATGCTATTTATTGCTGCTGCCAATTAAATATAGTTATTTATTAATTTCTAAAGATAAAGCCCAACAAGATTATCTCTAAGATATATTTTTATAATCCCTCTCTTTCGATCTCCTCCAGAAACGCGGTATTGATAGTCACTCGGTCTGCCCCTTTTACGCTCAAGAGCTTGAGACGGCGAACCACATCCTCCTCAATTGCGTGTTCGCTCGGCAGGTCTAGCTCCGTGTGTTGTCGCCTCTTGGTTGGACTGCCCTCTTTCCCTCCCGTGGTAGCTATCTCCAGGATTGGTGGCCTTCGTCCAGGACATGCTTGTCTGAGCATCTCCGTCCCGGCTTTGATTATTTGATCCTTTTGGTCTCCTGGCAACTGTGGAAGGAAACTCCAGGGTTTTCGACTCTGCATTATCTCCGGTCTCAGAGATCCTTCAGTCCATCCTCTCGGAGGGCCATCTTTGGTCGTTAGCTGGCATTGCTAATTTTGGGGTTTTATTAGAGAGTAGTGGGCTCTGCCACCTTCCCACTGGTTGGAGTTGTACTTTCCGAGTCTTTTTTCTTTTAGTCTTTTGTTTTTCTCCTCTCTTGGCATAAGCCGGTCTGACTTAATGCGTTGTGTAACAAATATTTTTTTTCTAATATATTGACGTGCAATCATTTTTTGCGCGTTCGAGGGAAAAAAATACATTATTTATAGTTCAACTATGATTACTCGTCTTTTAAAAAAATACATATTAATAGATTATACACGACTATAATATTTGAGAATGTAGGGTACGATTGACACCAAGTTATACACAATGATTTTTATATAGTTTTAATCCCCAATGTGAGTAATAACTATGCCACTTAATTGAAGGGGCTGTGGCCACGAGCCAGAGGTCATCGCCACGAGCAGCCATCGACCCACATTGTGGAGTATTATGCTTTATCTTGTTTCACCTTTTTTATTTGAGTGTTTTATCCTCTTTTAATCAAACGTTGCACTTGCACATAATATGTAATGCCTCATTGAAGGAATGTGCACCGTATCCTTCCACCGTCTTGGAGGCGATTGGCAATATTGTTTTTTTAATATTATAATTGGTATTTTTTAAATGTTGCATCTAGTTGAAGCAGTTTTGAAAAACGTCGGAAATATTTTTTTGACGGGTGATAAAACACTACCCGACATTTGACATTTTGGCTAGGATCATACGTTCAATGCACTGTATAGAGAGAATTATAAGAATTCTCTTGTCTGAGAAAGGCCAACCAATATAGTTCAAAAATTCAGAGGAACGGGATTACTGAGCTCACACTTTCAGCTTTCGGCAACAGGAGTAGATGACTACTCCCTCCATAAAAGAAGTGTTGTTTTTGAAAGTTAAAGCAGATCGAGCAATTGGCACTAACATGCCCTTCACTAATACAAAGAGAACGGGAAGAAGAATGAAGTACTAATGGTTGGATATCTAAAAGTACTATTTATAAATCTAACAGCGCTCTCTCTCTGTAATTATCTTTTGTAAATGTTTTTCCATTTAATGAAAATCACACACAAAGTCCCGGCAGCAATTAAAATAAAAAAAAAGTACACTTTGTAAAACGGAGAGAGTATATCTGAGCAGAAAATGTGCTTTCATTGGCATTTAGTGAACTCACACTTCCATCGTGCCTTTGGTTAGGTCCTAATCCCAGCCCATCCACGTATATAGGTTGGGATTATGTTTTAGTTTTTCTAGTTTATCTATCTACATATGCTAAATTCGAGATAAATCCGAACAAACCCACTCGCCATGGTGATTAAAATGGTCGACGTCATCAAATTAAATGCACCACCACTGGGTCCTTCACTTCATCGACCAAGCGCATCGCCGCCCGTGCATGAGTGCATCCTCCTCTCACCAGTTGATGAGTCCGGCTCTCCACGCTAAACTGATTCCAAATTTCCATGACATGGCGAGACCACTCGGACTCTCCGATGTCACCCTCCACGCGTCACTGATCTGACTGCCAATTCAGTCTCGATTGATTCAACTCACATTTTGTATGTTTCTTTGAGTCGACCACACATTTATGCCTTTTAGTTTGAAAGATTTGAACCAATATAACTTGAGAACAATACACTAAAGAAACGTTAGAATAAGTAATAAGATGATATAACACATGCTATTAAATTGTTATATTTAACTCATTCTGATTTGGAGGAGACAAAAGGGAAGCGAGTTATATATTTTGTAGCAACTGCAGTATAGGCTATGACAATCTCTATGAGAGAAAGATATGAGTCATAGAGTCATTAATGGTCTTATATGTGAGAAATTTTATGGTACTTGAAAGTATCTTAATTTTACAATAAAAAATCTAATACCTCGAGACACTTCAGTACTTAAAGGAACCAAATTTTACATTAGAAAATGTGGTACCTTTCGATATTTTATCAAGAATAATAAAATTACCCTTAATATGTATATACAACAATTTATTGTATTAGGCTAATAAATTTAGCTGTAAATGATGTGGCAATAGTTATAGGCAATTTTTACTATTGAACTTTGCTCTTGGAGAGCTGAACAAGTTAGTAAATTTGTGAAAATTCGTTACCTAACAAAAAGAAATGAATTTGAAAGAATCACAGGTCTTAGTGGTCCACATGGAACAGCGGGGAAGCCTGGTGCCCCTCGGTGGCGTTGAAGAAGTTGAGCGTTCGCGCCCATTTCAGGTTGTCCTTGAGCTTGTGGACGGCGACCGTGTCCGCCTGGAGCAGGTGGCGGAAGCACGTCGGCCCCTGCCGCATCCCGCCGTCGAGGTAGTCGTACATCCGCGGCTCCGCGCCGAACACGTTCCTCCCCCTGCCGCCCCACCGCAGCCACCGGCCGAACAGCTTGTCCTCCGGCCCCTTCAGGTCGTTCTGGAGCTCCGGCGTCGCCGCCACCCACGCCGCCACGTCCCACGACACGACGTACCCCATGCCGGACATGTACTGCGTCCTCGGGTCGGCGTGGCACGGCGTCAGGAACCCGTAGTACGCGTCGCGCCGCGGCTTGTCCCGGAGCGCGTCGGCGAGCGCGCCCAGGCGGTAGTACGTGTCGTCGTCGGTCTTGCCGACGTAGTCGTAGGGCTCGCCGGCGAACAGCCGCGGGACGGCCGAGAAGTAGGTGTACGTCTTGCCGTTGTCCATGTTCTCCGTGCAGTCGAGCACGATGATGTCGCCGTACGCGGCGATCTCCAGCCCCACCAGCGCCGCGTCCTCCTCGGCGGTGAGGTTGCACACGACGAACCGGACGTGGACGACGGCGCGGGCGGGCGCCGGCTGGAGC
Source organism: Oryza longistaminata (assembly GCA_009805545.1). Taxonomy (NCBI): domain Eukaryota; kingdom Viridiplantae; phylum Streptophyta; class Magnoliopsida; order Poales; family Poaceae; genus Oryza; species Oryza longistaminata. Next base: position 43,025,564 of record CM020179.1, read on the forward strand.
GCGTAGGCGAGGCGGACCAGCGCGCGCCGCTCGTACTTGTCGGCGCGGGTGAGCACGCCGAGGAGCACGCGGGATGTCCGGGGCCGACCCTTGTCCACCGCGTCGGCCGCCGTCGCCGGCGCGCTGTCGCCGCCGCACGCCGCGAGCGAGGATTGGAGCCTGAATTCGTTGGGGAAGATAACAAAGTAGATGATGGCGAGGAGAAAGAAAGGTAGGAAAAACAGTAGAGAAAACGACTTCTTCATGGCCATCATGATCACCCAATCAATCCTGCAAATTATGGCTAAATTACCTTGCGATGCTAAGCTCTTCACTGCACTTAAAATGGCTTAATATAAGAAGGCAGTGTTCGAAGGTCTAGTTCAAGGTCAGCCATGCCCTGTGAACATGCACCAATAGATGCCAAGCAATCGAGTCCATTTTCTTATATCCAAGAGGGTACCAAAGTTGTAGACATACCTTGATGTACACACAAATGTGAGAAAAAGAGGCATTACAAATTTCCATGGGCAGTATGGTTTTTCTGTTTTTAGCAAGGAAACTATAGAAATGCATGCATATCGAGGTTAACAATGACCAACATGCATATGCAGGTAGGCTGTATCCTCTGACTCCTCCGAAGGAAATGTCTCGTTGGTCAACTGTTTTGATCGTACGCATACTTTCTGGGGAGCTTTAGGGAAGTCCATGCAAAACATTGCGTAGATCCGAAGAGACGAGGAACTGAGGACGGAGTGACGGACAAGCCCGCTGATTTTTCTGAATGTAGCTTCAGTTTTTAACCTTTTATTTACTTTTGGGCCACTGGTTGAATTAAATCCTACTAGATGTTATTGAATTGTTGCTCTCTTGCTGTTAAGTTAAGGAGCAAGCTAGCTAATCCTTCAATTGTTTTGGAGGGCTTTGGTTATACATATCGACTTTCTACAATGCCAGAATTATGTCTTTTATCTATTATCAAGGAAAGTTCCTATGGATGACCTGGAGTGTTTTACTCCCTGTCAACCAAAAAAAAATATCGGCGGTTTGGAATTGTTTTTTTTTTTTGGACGGAAGATATAGTTGCAATCTACGGTATCGATGAAGGCCTTGTCTGAAATACACCTTTTTTCTTATAGATTATGATCATGTCGATAGTTTTTAGCTTGTCACATTGTGGTTCGTTTTGTACGATTGATTAGCTTCTTCCTTGAGAAAAAAAAAAGGAATGAGGATACGGGAGAACTTTGTAGCATTAAGGTCCTTGATACGTGCGGCACATTTCTGAAATTTGCAGTGACTTCTCCACTGATCAATATCACCGGCCTAGGACAAAATTTGGTGGACCCATAATTAGTCCGTTCTAAACTAAGTACAAGTTTGAAATTGGAGTTTATGTAAACATATAGTAGAATGATTGTACAAGCAATCTGCAATGATGCACTCAAAGTCACAAGTCCCATCTTCTCGTAGAATTTTGTGGCCCATGTAGTGCTAAGTTTGAAGGTAATCCTAACCCGTGTTAGTCATCTAAAAGGCCCATAAGGCCATGCTACCAACTGCCCAAATTCGGACCATGAGGCTTACCAAGTTCAGTACACGTGAGGCGATCATTTTTTGACGGCGATACGGGGTTTATATTGACAATCCTCCGTCTTCCTTGATCCAAGACACGGCAGATGCGGATCGGACTATCATCGGATGGAGTGAGAAGAGGGACCATGTCAAACACTTGAGATCAAGTTTAATAGTATAGCTAACTACTAGCTCCAATTCATTTATAGCCAATTTAACAGCTCATTCATACAATAGTTACATACTACTATTAATACCTGGTCCCACCTGTCATACACACTTTGTGTCTTGGAGTCCGTGCTACAGCTGGCTACAAATCTGTAGCCCGCTGCCCTTCTCTCTTCTTATTTATCTCCTTAAAATATGTTTGCAACTGGTTTATAGCCTACTATTGTACCTGCTCTGATTGAATCGGCTATACTGTTACTCAAGAGTTCATGCGCCCCTATAAAAAAAGGTCGATATAAAAGAGAAAAAAAAACTTGCCGAAGTTTTCTAGTAATTTCGAAGAAGGGTACTAGATGAACCTCTCTTACATTTGTATGACCATTCTCTACATTTTTCTTGCAAGGAGTGCAAGCATGTATGCAGCTATGCTTGCAGAAACTAAACTATAAAAAACTAGCTAAATTAATTAATCGCCGTGAAAAAAAACAGCTAAAGATCTTAATTAGATCCTAGGTGTGAGATCTACATGGTACATCTTGGAAGGCTTGAGCCCATCGGTGGCGTTGAAGAAGGCCCGTCGGTGGCGTTGAAGAAGCGGAGCGTGCGCGCCCACTTGAGGCGGTCCTTGAGCTTGTGCACGGCCACCGTGTCGGCGATGAGCTCGTGGCGGAAGCAGTTGACGTCGACGCCGTACATCTCCCTGTCCAGGTAGTCGTACATCCGCGGCTCCTCGCCGAACCTGTTCTTCCCCTTGCCTGCGCTGCGCAACCACCGGCCGAACACGTCGTCCTCGTACCCGATCTCCCGGCCCCGCAGCTCCGGCGACGCCGCGATCCACTCCGCGACGTCCCACGACACGATGTACCCCATGCCGGACATGTACTGCCACGCCGGGTCGATGTGGCACGGGTTCAGGAACCCGTGGTACATGTCGCGGCGCGGCTTGCGGCGCAGCGTGTCGGCGAGCGCGCCCAGGCGGTAGTACGTGTCGTCGTCGATCTTGCCGGCGAAGTCGTAGCGCGGCTCGGCGCCGGCGGGGAACAGGCGCGGGAGGGCCGAGAAGTAGTCGTACGTCTTGCCGTCGTTCATGTTCTCGGTGCAGTTGAGCACGAGGATGTCGCCGTGGGTGATGATTTCCAGCGCCACCAGCACGGCGTCCTCCTCCTTGTCCAGGCTGCACATCACGAAGCGGACGTCGATGGCGGCGCGCCGCGGCGGCGGCTGGAGCGCGTACGCCATGCGGAGCAGCGCGCGCCGCTCGTAGAAGTCGGGGCGGGTGAGGATGCCGAAGAACATGCGGAAGTCGACGTCGTCGTCCGCCGCCGCCGCCGGCGCGACGCTCTTGCTGGCGGCGTCGCATGGGGCAAGCGCCGACTTGAGCTGGCTCAAGTCGTTGGGGAAGATGACCAGGTAGAAGAGCGCGAGGACGGCGACGGGGACGAGGCAGGCAGAGAAGTTCGCCGCCATTGTTGCTAGCTTAATTAGTGAGATGCACTTTGCGCTAGCTTAACGTAAGTACTACTTCACGTTGCTTCATGCTTGTGTCAGTACTTAAGTAGACTGCCGATGCTCTCACACTCGATCTGGCATCTGGCTGATTTAATTTGTCGCTAGTGCATCGTTAACTTGCCAAGTTGTTGCCAAAAACAGATGAACAACTGCCACTTGTTTAATTATGTGAGTAAACTAATTAATCGATCGTTTACTTTAGAACTGTTATTATATATGCTCGATCAGTCGATCGATCCCGGTGAAGACACTTGTAACGTTTGCTACGATTTAAAAACTTCTTGGTCCGGATAGCTCCAAGGCCGCGTGCACTCATGTATGGAACTATGGAAGTGATCTTGGTTAATTTTACATTCACAATTAAGTCTACTCCCTCCGTCTAAAAAAACCAAACTAATATTGGATGAGACATTTTCTAGTACAACGAATTTAAACAAGCTTCTATTCAGATTCGTATACTATAAAACATCCTATCCAATTCTAAATTGGATCTTTTTGGGATGGAGGGAGTACATGCTGATGATTCACGGGTCGTCAACTACTTTTAATTGTCAGCATTAACTCCCCTGCCTCGAAAATAGCGTAGATCGGAAGTGATTTAGATCTAATCTAAGCTTAGAAAGATACTAAACTCCCCTACTTTTAGAAGTATACTGCGATCGATCAGTAATTGACCAGAATCTGCCGATCTATTGGGCAATACTGGTCTTGATTTGGTATTTTATATACTAAACTCCTCTTAGACATGAACGCGCAGTCTTTTATAGATGGCACTGGCAGACTCTTGATCTGACATGAGGTGAAAGAAGCCCAGGTTTTCGGGCTGCCACTTGATCTGTTCGAAAACTACCTCTACGTAATTAAGAGCAAAATTGAGCTTATGCACGATATATAACTGTATGTTATAATTCTCTTAGGCTAATCACTTCTTTCGTGTGCTATAGCTGACTACGAATCAACAACTAATTGCATTTTGTTCCTTTCTTACACGCTTTGCGTGGGACTGTGCTGGTGGAACTGTGCTGACATGGATCCTCGGTACCCTATCAAGCGATCCTATCATATACTCCCTCCGTCCAAAAAAAATAGGGACAATTGCCTATTTGACCCCGTTTTGAACCATAACTACCAATTTGACCCTATTTTTTAGAGTTTGCTTATTTGACCCTCGTTTTCAAAAATGAAGCTCCCGTCTGACCCTGTTTTCACTCCTCCGTTAAGGATTGATTTTTTTTAAAAAAAAAGAAATGTGATTATTATTCTTAATACCCAAAGTACCCTCACAACCCTATCCATCCAAACCGTATCCATTCGAACAGCTCTCTGTCTCTCTCGTGCTTGCAGCGACGGCGTCTACGGGTGCGGCGGGTGCAGCGGCGGCATGAAGCCGACCCCCGCCGGCGCGCTCGGGCTTG
>CM020179.1:43037293-43175224 GCA_009805545.1 Oryza longistaminata
CGCGGAGGAAGTGAGCGGCGGCGGCGGATCCCCAGCGGCGGCTGCGCGCGGTGGAGCTTATTGCAACTCGTTATCTTTGCTTGATTCCAAATTAGACGCTGCAGAGCAGATGATTCACTCACGGATGACGGGAGAGATTGAGCAGTGCGGCGGCGAGATCGAAGCGGAGATCGAGCGGGCCAAGGAGGTCGTCGCCGACAAGGGCAGGGCGCTCGACGACGACCGCGAGAGGTTGCAGAAGGCCGCCGTCGCCGCGCTCAACATACTCAGCGGCGGCGCCGCCGGTAGCATCTGATCTCATCTGACCACGGTGGCATGGTATCTGATCAAACTGAACCTGAATGTTGCCATCCCTGATTGATTTACTCATGTAATCCTGATCTCCACTGTTCCAGTACTACTTGATAGTACTAGTAGTTGTTACCACTTACTAGTGTATAGGCAAAGTGTTCAAATTTGGCAAATTTATGACAAATTTGTCAAACTTGTCTTCATTGTGAAACTTATTAAAAAAATATTACAAATATGTCAAAGTATTCGAATATATACATGTTATGACATAATATGGTCAAACAAGCAAGATATAATAGGGTCAAATAAGCAAGGGCAAAATGGACTATTTACCCCTAACTTAACACCGTGAACTCACATAAACGGAATAGGGTCAGAGAGGAGCTTCGTTTTTGAAAAAGAGGGTCAAATAAGCAAACTCTAAAAAGTAGGGTCAAATTGGCAGTTATAGTCTAAAATGGGGTCAAATAAGCAATTGCCCCCAAAAAAAAGCAAACCCTGGATTTGCGTATCCAATTTTGACTGTCCGTCTTATATGAAATTTTTTTATAATTCGTATTTTCATTGTTGTTAGATGATAAAACATGATCAATATTTTATGCGTGACTGGTCTTTTAAATTTTTTTCAAAAATTTTTCAAACATTGGGCACGGAAACCAGGGTTTGTCTTTTTTTTAGGACGGAGGGAGTAGAGGATAACCCAGGAAGTACGATTAAGCTTTAAAAGATCGAAGACGAGACTTTATACGTAGGTACAGTACTATTGAAAATGTATGCATTTTTTTTCTAAAATTTGTAGTGATATTTATTAGTTATCTTATAATATGGAGAGAATCCATTATATACTATTGACTTTGTCACACGTCTACGATTTGCCACTGACTTTGCCATGTTCTATAATATGTCATCGACTTTTGCTCAACTACTATGATTTACCATCGTCGTCCGGTTAGCCTCCGTTAGCACTGTGCAATTTTATCCAGATGACCAAAATACCCGTAGGACAAAAACTTCCAAATTTTCGATAAAATTATCAAAATATTATATTATAAACATAAGATCGTAAACATCCAAAATTTGGTCAAAAACTTAAAATCTGATATTTCGGAATTTTTATCCAAATTTTGAAAGTTTTTGTCCCAAGGGTATTTTGGTCATTTCAACAAATTTGTATAGTGCTAACGGAGACTAACCAGACGGCGATGGTAAATCGTAGAAGTTAAACAAAAGTCGATTGCATATTATAGAACATGACAAAGTCAGTGGCAAATCGTAGACGTGTGACAAAGTCAATGGCATATAATGGATTATCTCTATAATATGATGTATGAATAGACTTTTTGTGTGTAGAGCATACATTCCCCTCGTATTTAGCGTTGCTACATGCTATGTTTGTTCAACTCCGCACGGTCCGTTTCTGGGCCACTCTCGGCCCAGAAGAACAATTCAATTTCCGTTGTTTGGATGGGCTTTCTAACAAACTGGCCCATTAAGAAACGGGCGTGAGGCCTACGACGCACCAAAACACACGATCCTCTCGGATAAATCACAGCCGTAGAAAAATCTCCATCTTAATGCGCTTACGAGTTGATCCTAGCAGAGCTTGCTTGCTTGCTTACTTCGTGGTAGAGCACGGGTGGGCGGGGCGGGTCCAGGGGTTGCAGCCCCCTTTACCTGCGTGCCAACCGTTTGTTGAAATTCCTAGCAGGGTTAGATCGGTTCTTAGTTCCATCGGTGGTGCGGTTGAGAGTCTTATGACTGGATTTGGGTACTGATTTCTCACACTGACGAAGTGGTGCCATTTTATGTTTTCTGTACTGATAGGGAGTTATAAACAGTAAACACCAGCTTGTCGATTTGCTCTTGTTGATGATTTTGGTTTCAGGTTTTGCATTTCGCACCTCTGTCGTCATACTTGATCAGCTGATCTGGCAATTTCTGTTTTTATCTTATCAATGCATGGCTTTGTTAATATAACACCAGCTTTGCTGTCTCGGTTTCAAAAAAAGAGTATTGACACACAAGAAATGGTGATTAGTGAATTCAAAATTAACCTGTCATATTTCATATTCCTGCTGAATTTCATTTTCTATTTATTCCATGTGTATTTCTGTTTTCAGATTTAGTGTAAGTGGAATCTGTATTCCCTTTGATATTTTGTTGTCATTTCTTAATTCATGCTGTCATAATCCGTTAGTCACTATTTGCAGATAAAAATGGCAGAGTGGAATCCAGAGAAGGATCTACTTGCCATGGTTACCGATGACTCTAAGGTTGTCCTTCATCGATTCAATTGGCAAAGGCTATGGACTATCTCCCCAGGTAGCCACTTGCTTCCCCGCCCTTGCAGCTACATTTGTTTGTTACTTTTTTTTTTGCCAGGTCACATTATTTTTCTTTTTGCTGACAACATTTTCTGGACGTATTGCATCTGACGAAACAGAACTAGATATAAGCACATATTTTATGAACAATCTAACTGCACCCATCATGCTTATATTTTCAATACAATCATGTTGGCGCTATACTAAAATCTTGCTTATTTTTCAGGGAAGTGCATCACATCTATTTGTTGGAGCCCCGATGGTAAAATAGTAGCACTTGGTACCGAAGATGGTTTGGTTCTTTTGCATGATGTTGAGGTGTGTATATTAATGAAATGGATGTTCAAATCTTGTTGATCCCTTTTTGTTTTGTGTTGAATTTGGACATTTACTCATATATCATACAAACCTGATCCCCTGCCTATTTTCTCTTGATCTTGGTCTTCACCCTCACCAGCTTTTATGAGCAGATTGGTTGAACTGTGTAGGGACCATTGTGAGAAATAGTTCCAAGGAGCTATTGGTAGAGATTGATAAATGACACTCGAACTAGACACAGAGAACATTTCCAATTACTTCCTTTCCTGTTGAGCACCATTTTTTATACATTCAACCTATAGCAATTCCTTTGTAATTGAACGTTCATTATCAAATGTTTTGTTTGTAGAACCAATTTTATGTTGTGATTCTGTCCACTTGCTACTTTTATTTTACTTTACCTCATTGTGCATGTTTAAGTGAAGGTGCTGATTGCAGAATGGGAAAATGCTAAGAAGAATAAAATCCCACGATGTTGCCATTGTATGTTTGAACTGGGCAGAAGATGAGCTTCTATCCCCACAATATAAGGGATTTTGAGTTTTTGCTTTCAACGTTTAACCACTCGTCTTATTTAATTTTTTTTTACAAATATAAAAAACGAAAAGGTGTGCTTAAAGTATTATAGATAATAATAAAGTAAGTCACAAATAAAAACAATAATAATTTCAAAAAAAATTAAATAAGACGAATGGTCAAACGTTGCAAGCAAAAACTGAAAATCCCTTATATTATGGGACGGAGGGAGTAGCTACCTATAGGATTGTAAAAGGTGATTTTTGCACCTACATTTCCATGTTATTTCCATTTATCTATATCACGCCAACTATTAAGCCCTATTAACCCTACTATAATAGAGGTTATTTTGTATAGGAGGTCATTCAGACGTGCTATGGACTGTCGTCAGTGAGCCGTTCAGACAATCAGTGCAAAGCTTCCCTTTCGCTGCAAAGCTCTCAAATGGGCCTTGCACTTGTCGCCGTTTGGTGGTGAGGCCCATAGAGTGGCCCAATCCAGCGAGATGGGCCTTTTTGAGTGATGGGCCACGTGTACCGGGGCCCAAATTGGGAAGCTCTTCTTCCCTATGCGTCACACGCCGCCGCTGCCGCCGTCTGCTCCTTCTTCCGCTCCTCATTCCCGCCTGCCCGCTCAAAAAAGTTCTCCCCCAAATCCCGACCTCCCCGATTGACACCGAGCATGGCGGAGGAGCAGATGGAGGAGGCGTCGATGGCGGGGGCGGCGGCCACGCCGTTCCAGCTCCAGTTCGACAAGCCCATCCCATTCCAGGTCTCGTCTCTGGTTCCTCCTCTGAATCCCTCGTCGTCTGACCTGCCAAATACCGAGTTCATTTTGTTGCTTGTCCAATCGAGCCTGTCTGTGTTGAGAAGCTACTGATTAATGCGCTTACGAGTTGATCCTAGCAGAGCTTGCTTGCTTGCTTACTTCGTGGTAGAGCACGGGTGGGCGGGGCGGGTCCAGGGGTTGCAGCCCCCTTTACCTGCGTGCCAACCGTTTGTTGAAATTCCTAGCAGGGTTAGATCGGTTCTTAGTTCCATCGGTGGTGCGGTTGAGAGTCTTATGACTGGATTTGGGTACTGATTTCTCACACTGACGAAGTGGTGCCATTTTATGTTTTCTGTACTGATAGGGAGTTATAAACAGTAAACACCAGCTTGTCGATTTGCTCTTGTTGATGATTTTGGTTTCAGGTTTTGCATTTCGCACCTCTGTCGTCATACTTGATCAGCTGATCTGGCAATTTCTGTTTTTATCTTATCAATGCATGGCTTTGTTAATATAACACCAGCTTTGCTGTCTCGGTTTCAAAAAAAGAGTATTGACACACAAGAAATGGTGATTAGTGAATTCAAAATTAACCTGTCATATTTCATATTCCTGCTGAATTTCATTTTCTATTTATTCCATGCGTATTTCTGTTTTCAGATTTAGTGTAAGTGGAATCTGTATTCCCTTTGATATTTTGTTGTCATTTCTTAATTCATGCTGTCATAATCCGTTAGTCACTATTTGCAGATAAAAATGGCAGAGTGGAATCCAGAGAAGGATCTACTTGCCATGGTTACCGATGACTCTAAGGTTGTCCTTCATCGATTCAATTGGCAAAGGCTATGGACTATCTCCCCAGGTAGCCACTTGCTTCCCCGCCCTTGCAGCTACATTTGTTTGTTACTTTTTTTTTTGCCAGGTCACATTATTTTTCTTTTTGCTGACAACATTTTCTGGACGTATTGCATCTGACGAAACAGAACTAGATATAAGCACATATTTTATGAACAATCTAACTGCACCCATCATGCTTATATTTTCAATACAATCATGTTGGCGCTATACTAAAATCTTGCTTATTTTTCAGGGAAGTGCATCACATCTATTTGTTGGAGCCCCGATGGTAAAATAGTAGCACTTGGTACCGAAGATGGTTTGGTTCTTTTGCATGATGTTGAGGTGTGTATATTAATGAAATGGATGTTCAAATCTTGTTGATCCCTTTTTGTTTTGTGTTGAATTTGGACATTTACTCATATATCATACAAACCTGATCCCCTGCCTATTTTCTCTTGATCTTGGTCTTCACCCTCACCAGCTTTTATGAGCAGATTGGTTGAACTGTGTAGGGACCATTGTGAGAAATAGTTCCAAGGAGCTATTGGTAGAGATTGATAAATGACACTCGAACTAGACACAGAGAACATTTCCAATTACTTCCTTTCCTGTTGAGCACCATTTTTTATACATTCAACCTATAGCAATTCCTTTGTAATTGAACGTTCATTATCAAATGTTTTGTTTGTAGAACCAATTTTATGTTGTGATTCTGTCCACTTGCTACTTTTATTTTACTTTACCTCATTGTGCATGTTTAAGTGAAGGTGCTGATTGCAGAATGGGAAAATGCTAAGAAGAATAAAATCCCACGATGTTGCCATTGTATGTTTGAACTGGGCAGAAGATGAGCTTCTATCAAGGGTATACCATCGCCTTTTCCATCTTTTGGAAACACCAACTATTTCTCTATATATAATGCAATGATGTACAAATAAAAATGTGTCTCATCATACTATTATAGTTATACAGTACATCATTCAATTTAAAGCATTATTCAGCAATACCTAAAGCGACAAATGATGAATTCATTCAGTTTTACAACACTCTTAGTCTAGGGTTTCACTGTAAAAAGTTCACTACCACAGTTCTTTGCTAATGACTGCAGACTGACAAGGATGGCCTGTTATCCTATGAAGACCGCACCGCACGCTTCTTTCCTCCTGCTCCTGTGATTCCTAGGATAGGTGGACTGAATTCTGGAGACACTGGTCTTGCAGATGAGAATGAAGAATCCATTCAGGAATTTTCAAGCGCTTCCTGTCAGCGTTTTAATATTCTGTGCAGTGGTGATAAAGGTGGTTGCATTTGCTTCAGTATCTTTGGAATATTCCCAGTTGGAAAGATAGTAAGTAGATACAACACCTGAGTGCTCCTCTAATTTGAATTCAATAGAATGTTATCAGGTACTCTTCATTTTGATTCTGAAGGCTATCGCTTAGTTAGTGTCATAGTGAAAATTTTCAACCCTAACTGCAAACGTGATATTACGGAACAGTTCATTTTTATAAGAGGATTTTCTTAGCTGCAGAGTTCTTAGAAATATATCCTTTTGGAAGAATGACTAAAAGATACTGTGGCAACATTATTTTTGATATTGTTGGAAAATTGCATCATGCTGTTTTCTCGAACAGGGAGGCCAACTTCCCTGGATACTGGCAATTTTTCATAATTGAAGTATAGACGTGTTTTCAAACTTAAACTCACTGGGCAAAAGTGCTGGGAGTGTTCTATTTTTTTCCTACTGGGATTATGATAAAGCATGCTTGTTTTTATTTTTCATTTTTTAACGCTCACACAAGCAGGTGGAGTGTGTTTCAACTTTTCTTTCATTTCTCTTTGTTCCATATAGTTTTAAGGATCGAGTCTGTGGACATTGATCAACTGATGCCTATTACCTAATTCTTTTTGTTTGTAAGCCATGACGCCTTAGTTCATTTATCTAGTTCAGTGTCTCATGGATAACTAATTTTATGTCTATGGCATTTCAGAACATTAATGAGGTTCCTATCCATGTCCAATCCTCTGGAAACAAAAATAGTTACCGGCTTCAGGATGCTTCCATAAGCAAGGTAATGAATTTTTTGTTTCATAAATCATAAGCACATATTAAGTATGAAATTCTGACAATGGCGTTCACATCAGGTCTGTTTATCAGGAAACCTCCATCAGTTAGTTCTCCTGTGCCCTGGAAAGCTGATTGATATTGACAACCTTTCTCATAGTAATCACATTTCTGCTGGGTTACATTGTCTGCATTTGGACACTTCTATCTTTTTCAACAGGTAATGGCATGATAGTTTGATTGCCTGTGACTACTTTCTGTTGTTGTTAAGAAACCATTATCTTGTTGCATGGTGTTATATGGTAACTTCAAAACATGATGGAGATTTCCACATGAAGTGCTAGAGCAACACACTCATTGATACCTGAAATGACTAATTTTGATAAGCTCACTTAGTCATAGAACCATCATTCTGTTTTATAGCTAGGTGCAAACATCTGTCTTGTTTGATTCCTCAAAAACATAGCACCTGTGTTTCATACTTTATTTACTAGGTTTGCAAGGATATTAATTTCACTTTAGTGCTTTACCTACTAAATTTTTTTAATCTGTTTGTGTATCATCAATGCTGTGAAGGAAAAATGAGCTACATCAGATCTCCCAACAAGCGTCAAGTATTCAAGATCTGGTTGAAGTTGTCCGTTCTTCCCTATCCATGATGGCCAAACAATGGTCAAGTGCCATGAACTTATTTAATGAAAAATTCAGCGCCTTGCCTTCTCTGATAGCTGCCCATGGTATGATTGATTTTCAAGTCATAACCATCACATCAAGAAGTCTGCCCCCTTTATTCTGTCTCTGTTGGTGAATACAGGGATGGAATCTAGCTCTGAGGATGAGTTTATGAGCCTTTTGTTTGGTACACGTACAAGTCCAGCACTTCACCAATTTTTAGTCAGCTCACTTGGTGAAGCGGTATTTCCTGCTTCCATAAAAACTTCTTCCCTATCCTCTTCTTCTTTTTTTTTTTTTTGAGAGAACCTGTCTAAACTTGTCGTTTCCTATGTGGATAGGCTCTCAAGAGGATAGCTAAGGCTGTTGATAGTGCTGGACGAGAACTTCGTGTTGTTGTCAGTGAGCATCTTCAGGTCAGCTACTACCAGCTGATGTCAGTCTCTACCTTTTCTTTTGTGTTGCTTTGGGTAATGGGTATTCTAGAGTTTGTACTTTGTAAACTAGGCAATTTCATGTTTCTCTTTTTCTGCTACACATGGTACTATCATATTTTGAGTAGTTTTATTTCTACAATTTATGGTATCATTTATTTGAGATCCAAGCAAGGAATATCAGCTAGTCTGTTATGAACGCTGAATGACTTGCTTATTACAGCCTGCAGTTGAAATTATTTCATTCAGACTTGCGGAACTAAGAGGCCTTGCAAGATGGCGCTCACGATTTCAGAACATTGGGTTAGATGAAAAGCTTATTGATGGTGTGACTGAGAAGATAGGAATGCTAGTTGTTCAAGTTGAGCGTTTTTCAAGGGTTGCGGCTACTGTTCTTTATCTGGTACCATCCTTCCCTGCTTGTTTTCTTGCCATGTTCTCAATTCTCAACCTCTGTTTGAACTTAGGCCTTCTGCCCGAGATTCCCCTCCCTGGTCAAGTGCGCAGAACCTTTTGTGTGCTCGAAGTATTAGTAGACAATATAGACTGGACATACATTTGTCTGCTAATTTAGCACTGATTGTTAAAACAACCAATTACATTTTCTGAATTCAATGCTATTATCTGTACTCTAGACTCTAGATTCTGTTGGTTTGATGTAGTATCAGAATATGACATCTTGGTGCATGTAGTATCTGCTGAGGTAAGATGTCATATTCTGAAACTACATGCACAACATCATTAGACTGAAGATTAAGTTCAAGCAAACCAAGGTAATCCATGTTGAGCATGTTTACTAGGGGGATAATTGTTTGATATATTTGCTTCCATGCTCTATTCTTTCCTACATGATGTTATGGTTATAGATTGTGCTATGACTTTAAGGGTTATTCTGTAGTAACTTCCATTTATGGATATACTTTTCAGTTCCAAAATTTCTTCAGTTGGGTTTTAAAGTGTGTTAAGATTTTATTAAGTGAACCAACCGATCAAGTTCCAGCTGCGAACAGGTTTTGTCTTTTCCCCTTCTATTATTCCCTTCATGCTCAAGTTGTGAGTCAACACTTTGTCATTAATCACCTGGGTGTCACTTTTTTTTTTGTAGTGAACTCGTGGTGCTTTTTCTGAAGTTCCTTCTTGATAAGGATCCAATCAAACAGTTACTTGATGCAAATCAAAGATTTGAGTGTGATTTGTAAGTAACAATGAAACATGCCGATTGTTGGTTATTGCTTCCTATGTACAATTTGGTATTGTGTTCTGCACATATCTATGTTACCTGTTTGCAAGCTAGTAATTCACCAATCCTTGTTGACAAGTTACCTTGCAATGTGCATAATATGTCAACTTTTTTAGTATATTTAAGCATTACACAAGTGCATGGTTTTGTGTGAGAGTACCTCTGAACATGAACAGAACTTTCAAATGTATAATTTTTAGTCTTTTTTGTGTATATATACTTTATCTCTTGGTGTTGGGTACTGTATTGCTTTCAAAAAGAAAACAATACTATTGCTTCACATGACATCCAGTCGTTGAATATCTTGATGTGTACACTCTTCTTGTGCCCTGAATCCAAAGCAGTGAAAATAGTCAAAAGCTATTAAATTACAAAGGGCTGTTGCCTGTTCTTATGTTGTGTTTTTTCATCACTATTTTAGTTTCTCTCTTTGTGTTATTGTGTTTTTCTGCATTTCTTAATCGTGTTAAACCTGCCTTTTCAGGGACACTGTAAGACATCTTGAGCAGCTAGTAGTTTTGGGGGGATTTACAGATACCCATTTTTTGGAAAAGACTTTAATGAAGCAATTTAATGAGCTGGATGAAAGGTTCCAGTTTACTACTTTATTTTTTGATTATCTTAGAGTTATTTTTTACTCCTACTACATAATTTGTTATCTGGAAACAGTTGAATCAGAGTTTTGACAGCCAAATCCTTGTGTTCTCTGTTTATATGGACATAGCCATTTTAAATCCATTGCTCATTGCTTAAATGTAATCAATTTTTGTTTATCATATGTTTCAGCCTGGAGGAGGCTTTCTCGATGCCATTCACCACTATTTCTTCACAAATACATTGCCAAGAATTGCTTCCTCTTTATCCTATTACGTCATCGGTTGACTTGTCATCAACCTGTACTCTGACATCAGTGTCATTCTATAAGGTTCATGTTTTTTTTTGGTGATTTCTGCCTATTCCACTACAGCATCATTATAAAATGAACATATGAGAACACTTCAATAGGCAATAGGCTGGCTCGGGGAAGGATGTTTAATCTCTCCACCCATAGTCCTAGGAGTGGTTCGGGTGCCCATCTCATCTTTTAGCAAATGACATAGCTCTTAGTTGACTTCAAATATAATGTAATAAAAAAGTGATATTTATTTTTCTGTTTTGTACTTGTCTTCACCTTATCTATATTGTTTGTGTAAATTCTTATCATAATATTAAATGATTATTCAAAATAGCAGGATGAAGATTCTCAGAATAATGGGTCTTCATATAGCTTGACTGATTATATATGCTTCAAGATACCCGATGGATCCTTGAACTCGAAGAATTGCATTGGTGTGATAAAGGACTTCTCTAACTCTTCTGCCAGCGGAGCATCTTCTTCAGGATTTCTATTGCATATACCTGATGAATATGAGTGCGTTGATGTATCTCTTTACAAGGTAGTACTCCCTGCTGCATCTTGGCGATAATTCACCTTTTATACATTATTTCTCATAGCTCACAAAAGAAATGGTTATATTAAAACAGGACAGCCAGATTGTTGTACTACTCAGTGAAAGGTCATATTCTGATGGTCCTGGAAGTTCTTATATTGTAATGCTGCAGATGGAGAACTTCTCTTTTGTGCCTCTCTCAAGGATGTTCCCTTCAAATATTTACAGTGTACAAGAGCTGTCGGTAAGATCTTTGCAAATGTTCCTCTTTTATTCTTTTGGCATCCACTTTATTTCATAGCACTCTTACACTAATAATTAAACGGTAACCTGGTATTGACAATAACCTACTGCATGTCTCCTATTCATCATTGTGTTATCACAAACACAACTTATTACTACGTGACCAAGGCCATATATTATCTCATCAATTGTAGTGATTAAACGACACATAATTGTTGAAATCGACCTTACTTTTACTGTCAGAAAGTAATATCTTCATTTCCGTAATGCAATGAATGTAGGCACTGGAGCTCCAATTGGACACCGACTATGGGAAAAAAGTTCGTAGCATACCTTACGCCGTGTCCACTCCATTGGCAGTCAGTGGTGAGTTTGAGTGTTTACTTCCATACAAGAGTTTTAAGTTGCTACTCACTTAACATGACAAGTGATGCCAGAGTTCACCTTTCCTGGATGTGTTGTTTTCAGCCTCAAGAGGAGTGGCTTGTGTCTTTTCATCTCGGCGGCATGCTTTGGTTTATATCCTTGATGAAGATGAGGATGAGGATGATGATGAATCTTCTGATATGGAATGATCATTTTTATCTGATTCACAACAGCTTGCAGCTCATGCGCAGTAAGTGCCATCTCTTTTGCTGAAAAAGGAAGGAAGCATATCATCTTGTGCCGTGCCGTAAAAAAAGAAGCTGAAATCCTTGCCATACCATACAGTATGAGTAACGCCGTTACATTTGGCAGGAGTCAAGGCAATTATGTTGGCAGCCTGAAACTAAGCCATGTCCCGTTTTGACGACCTGTGCAAATGCAATTCTTTGGTCTAGTTCTGAAGTTGTCGCGGGTCGTCGTCAATCCGCTGAAGTTGTGGCCAAACTGTGATCAGCATGCCAGGCTCTAAAACTGGCCAGGATTCAGGTAAATGGAAATAAGGCAGCTTTGAACGAGAAGTAGCTTGAAGACGCCTTAAAATTTCGTGATTTACCTTGGCCTGATCGTGTTGCCTGTTACCTCTATTAGAATGCACGGTGTTGCACTCTGCTCATCGTGCGAAGACGTGTTGGTAACCTCTAAAAGGCACTAGGCCAGGTTGTCATGTAACAGTACACCAGGAGACTCTATCATGTGGGTCAATGAGTTCGAGTTCCTCTCTGGACTCTGGCTTTGTTCTGTTCTGTACTATCAGATGAGGTTAAAAAGAAACTTGCGAGGTGAGCTAATTTAACTGGGGAGTACTCCCTCCGTCCAAAAAAAAAAAAAAAGTCAAACCGTGAGTTTCCGTGCCAACGTTTTACTGTCCGTCTTATATGAATTTTTTTTATAATTAATATTTTCATTGTTGTTAGATGATAAAACATGATTAATACTTTATGCGTGACTTATTTTTTTTTAATTTTTTTCATAATTTTTTTAAATAAGACGGGCGGTAAAACGTTAGACACGGAAACCAGGGTTTGTCTTTTTTTGGACGGAGGGAGTACTTAGTTGTGGGGTTTTGGGGTTTAATTGTTTTCTGGGAGTAATACTACGTCACATTTATGCCCGTTGTCCTTTCATACGAGCGGTGTCATTTCTTCATACTCTAGATCATATAGGCTGTGTTTAGATATAAAGTTTGGATCTAAACTTCAGTCCTTTTCCATCACATCAACCTGTCATACACACACAACTTTTCAGTCACATCATCTCTAATTTCAACCAAAATTCAAACTTTGGATCCAACTAAACACAGCCATAGTCATCCCACAAAAAAACAATTGCTGTACAAGTCACTGCAAGCATCACTAGTGGGCCTCACCATGGCACTATATTTTTTTTAGATCTTTTTTTTAGAACTCCATGGCACTAGATCCAATACAGAATATACTAGCACTATGTAAAGCCCTAACGTAATGTGGTTTTTGCATCGTGATTACTGTCATTACAGCTTGGTATAGAAGATTGGTGTAATCTTACGTCAATTTATCATCCATCTTTCTGCCAAAAGTACCAAATCACCTATGCTAAATTGCTAATACCCGCAAATGCTGCCAGCTGAAAGGCAGCACCAAACTCTACGAAAATGGGGCACTGAAAATTGATAGAGCTATCGTACTCCAGTCGTTATACATTTATTATTATTACACTGTACCAATACGGCAATACGTGACGTTCACTGAAAGATCAAGCAGCTTAGTTCCGGTTGGAAAAAGAAAAAAAGGAAAAAAAAAAACTCTTAACTGGATCGTTTCATCAGTTGGGACGCTAAACTTGTTCATTTCACTCGGCGACGGGAAGCAATCTGACGGCAATATGTGACGCTCTGATCTGATAGTTTTTTTTTTTTTAAAAAAAGGAAAGCGAAAAAGAAAAGAAAAGGAAAAAGAAAAAGAAAAACTGCTGCATCTCCCGCATCGCGCACCCACCTGCTCGTTCCCAGATCTCTTCCCCCCTCGCGCATCTCGCCCAACAACCTCACCGGCGAGGCGCGCGCCCGGCGACGAGGACCCGCCGCCGCCGCCGGCGGCCGCCGCCGCCGCCGCGATGTACATGGCGTATGGCTGGCCGCAGTCGATCCCGCTCGACCCGGGGGACTCCGACCGCGTGGTCCTCCTCCGCGTCCTCGGCCGCTACCTCCTCGCCGTCTGCCCGGCCTCCCTCCACCTCTGGTCCGCCGCCCACCACAAGGTCCGCCTCGCCCGCCTCGACCGCTCCCCGGAATCCCTCGCCGCCCACGGCGACAACGCCCACGCCGTCTGGAGCCCCGACGCCAAGACCGTCGCCGTCCTGGTCCGCCACCCCCACACTGCTCTCCCCCCGCTTTGCTCCTGCTCGCTCTCTACGCGCAGAGACTCATCGAGTGGTTTGTACGTGCAGACCTCGTCCTTCTACCTGTGCATATACAAGCTGCAGTTCTCGGGGAAGCCGCTGATCATCGGAGGGAAGCCACAGCCGGGGCTCTGCCTCGCCTCCATATCGCAAATAATCGTCGAGAAGGTTCCTCTCGCCAATGACGCTTTCATAACGTATGGTATCCGATTCGCTTCTTCTTATCCGAAAAACGAGATACCGAATTCATGCAGGGGAGCTAACTTTTGCAAGTGTGATATCATATGCTGCAGGAGCAATTTCGTGTGCGACAGCAAGAGTATGCTGCTTGGACTGTCCAATGGGCACTTGCAGGTCATCTCCTGGAATGCTGAGGTACATGGAAATGTATTCTGCTACTGTTTCTCTATGTTATTGTTTGATGAGATGGGGAAATAGTTATCTCCTGCTTGATTTGTGCTTGCTATGCTTAGTGTGTTCCATGTATTGTTTGTTTGCAGTTCTCGGACAGCTTCAAGCTTGGCTGCTCCGCATGTTCATCCAACAGAACTCCCACTGTCGGAGATGCTTTGGTGTTTGACCCGCCTAGTTTGCAAGAAAATTCTGATACAAGTCCTGCACCCTGCTGCACAGGGAATTCCGCCATTATTCATGTTGAGTTGTCAGTGAAGCTAAGATTGCTAGTTGCTTTGTACTCGGGCTGTCAGATTGGACTTTGTGCAGTTGGTAAGAAGGGATTAAAGCAAACCAGCAGCATCAGAGTAGAGAGATGGTTGAACACTGATGACGCGATGTGCACTTCTGTGGCTTCTGATCAGCAGATTCTTGCTGTTGGGTGCAGTAGAGGTGTTGTTGATTTATATGACCTAGCTGAAAATGCAAGGCATATCCGCACAATTTCTTTGTATGATTGGGGGTAAGTCTCACACAACTATTTGTTAGTTCTGTGGATAGCTGTTACTGCCTAATTTTCTGGTGGATAGTTGCAAATTTGTTCTTATTTAGAAGGATATCCTGCTTGCACAGTAACAGAACATTAGGTTACTTTCCATTTAATTACATCTCTTCAATGCAAATTAGGATTGCCTGGTGGTTTAGATTAAATACTTAATCTGTATATTATTTTCTCCAGTTATGTACTTAGGTTTGATTGCTCCACTTATGCAGACGTACCAATTAGTTAATATTTGGTCTCTGATTCATTACTATGTGTGATTTTGTGTATTTACTGTGCAATGCATTTCAGTTATTCCGTTAAAGCTGATATATAACTGTCCCTTTTTCCTTTGGGAAAAATTGTAGGTATTCAGTGGAAGATACTGGTCCTGTTACTTGTATATCTTGGACGCCTGACAATTGTGCTTTTGCAGTTGGATGGAAATTTAGGGGACTTACTGTGTGGTCTGTATCTGGATGTCGTTTGATGTGCACAATTCGTCAAACCGGATCAAATTCTGCCTCATCTCCAATGGTTAAACCTAGTGCTTTAAAATTTGAGCCTCTAATGGGAGGGACGTCACACATTCAGTGGGATGATTATGGATATAAACTATTTGCAGTTGAAGAAAACTTGTCAGAAAGGATTCTTGCATTCTCATTTGCCAAATGTTGCCTAAACAGAGGACTTTCGGGCACAACATATACTCGCCAGATTCTTTATGGTGAAGATCGAATCCTATTGGTACAACCGGATGATACTGATGAACTTAAGATGCTGCATCTTAATGTTCCAGTTAAGTGTTTGATTTCATCAAACTTATTTAGGAGGCAAAAATGCCTCAATGCATCTTATTTCAAGACTTGTTGTAATATAGTTTTTTTTTCTGGAAGCAGGCATCCTATATTTCACAGAATTGGCCAGTTCTTCATGTTGTTGCAAGCAATGATGGTATGTACTTGGCAGTTGCAGGCTCTCATGGGCTAGTGCTGTATGATTTGCGCAATAAAAGGTGGCGTGTTTTTGGGGATGTTACTCAAGAGCAAAAGATTCAATGCAAAGGCTTGTTGTGGCTTGGCAAAATAGTTATTGTATGCAACTACATTGAATCATCAAATACGTTAGTCTCACTTCCTCACTCTCTGTTTCTGTCTGTTTATTGTCTTCAGCCTGAGATTTTCTTAACAGACACATGACAATTTTTACTTGTCATTACATTTGAGCTTCATGCACAAATCTCATGGTGCTTGAACTCACAGAATACTAGCTGAAATGCATAGTGTGCTAATATATCAGAGAGCCATCTTCTGTATCTCCTAGCTTTTTATTCCTATTTAAATACCAATATGCGGGCATGACTTGCTATCTATTTAGTTATATGACATGTTTGTTGCACTTGTCTTAGGTATGAGCTTCTCTTTTTCCCAAGATATCACCTTGATTATAGCTCATTACTTTACCGGAAATCACTTCTTGGTCGACCAATTGTCATGGATGTCTTCCAGGACTACATACTTGTTACCTACAGTCCATTTGATGTGCATATTTTCCATGTGGTGATATCAGGAGAATTGTCACCTGCTAGTAGTCCTGTTTTACAGGTGAAGCAAAATATTTTCAACCACTGCACCGAATGTGTTGTCCATTTCATTTGACCTTGTTGTTTTCTTTGGGTCAGCAGCTTTCAACAGTCCGAGAACTTTCAATCATGAGTCCAAAGAGTCCACCTGTTTCGATGCGCTTCATTCCTGAACCAACTGATGAAGGAAAGCCGAAACATGATACTAATGGATCTTCTGACTTGTCCCAACAACCTTCAAGGTACTTTTTTCAAATGTTAAAATTGTAAATGATTTCTATTCTCCTTAATTTTTATTTGTTTTGTTATATATATTTCAGATGCCTAATCTTGCGGATGAATGGGGAACTTTCTGTGTTGGACATGGATGATGGACATGAACAATCACTTACTAATTCAGTTGAATTATTTTGGGTCACTTGTTCCCAATACGAAGAGAAGGGTAATCTTATCAAAGAGGTTTCATGGCTTGACTATGGCCATAAGGGGATGCAGGTTAGTTTTATTGTTTTCTTCTTTATTATTTTTAAGGAATTATGCTCGTCTCTCTTAATAGATCGAACATCTTTCCACATCTTGCTATCCTTTTATCCAACCCTTCTCTTTTTTTTTTTGGGGCAGGTGTGGTACCCATCCCATGGAGAAAATCCTTTTAAACAAGAAGATTTCTTGCAGGTACAGATTTTGTATCTTGTGATAGTATTGACATCTCTTTTGAGTTTTGCGATCCACTCTGTGAATTTGTCAATTTTTTTTGGGGAAAAACTTGATCAAAATCATAATAGTTTCATATGTTGTTTTCTTTCTTGCATTGAACTCTTATTGGTGGTAGTATTCAAAGTTAATGGAGAACATGCTATTTGTTTCTGCAGCTGGATCCGGAGCTTGAATTTGACCGTGAGGTGTATCCGCTTGGTCTTCTTCCAAATGTTGGTGTAGTTGTTGGTATTTCTCAGAGAATGTCCTTCTCGACTGCAGAGTTTCCATGCTTTGAACCTTCTCCTCAAGCCCAAACAATATTGCATTGTTTGCTGCGGCATCTCCTTCAGGTAAATCAAAACATAATTCTTTTTATATAAAAATGCTATATATAGGAACTATATGACATTAATGCAAGAAGAGTGGTAAATCATGAAATCTTCATTTAGTCAAGAAAATTTGACTCCTAGTAATATTACACGTGAAATTGAGTTCTCACTAAGGATTATGTGATGGTGCAAACCAACCGAAAAACATTTACCTGTTTATTGTCACGGTTAAATAGAAAATGACCTGATTTCTTATCAAGACTGATGTGAGCACCCAAAGTGGTCTACCACCATTTATTGTTATTTGAGCATCTAAACTTTGTTTCAGACCACTAGTTTTAATTTGTATAAAGGTGTCTCTATTCTGTTGCTCTGCTGGCTGAATGAACCAATTCACTAGGTTGTGCTCATTTGTTCATCATTTTCCTTTGGTTCTTCCACCTTTTCTCTGCACTTTTTAGTATTCCGTAGAACTCATTGCTGAAACAAGAAGAGTATAGGTTTTATGGGTTGTTGGCCATACTTGTTCTTTCCTCTGGTTTAGTCCGTTTATATGAGATCCTTTTTTGTAACAATTTACAAACCACTGCGCTGTCATGTAGTTTCTCATATAGTTTCTATATTGTAATATCTTCCTTTGCCGAGTTGTGCTGCAAGACATTTTGTTTGTTGCGAATCTAGCACTTACCTAGCTCTTCTATCAATCACTTCTGTAAAGGGATCGAAATATTATATTCTGAAATTTCTATTAAAAGAAACAGTTTTCACATAGAATAAGCCATATGTATTATGAACCATAGCCTTGGGAAAAAAAACATTTTTTTTTCACTTTGAATATCCCCTGTTTACAGGGAGCCTTTACTTGGCTACTTGCATCATTTTATGTATTATGGACCATTAACTATGCATGGTTTGCCAAACTCATATGGCAATAATCATTTCCCTATGCATCTCTCATTCTGTAAAATTTTTGAAACCAGAGAGACAAACATGAAGAAGCTCTGCGTTTGGCAAACTTGTCTGCAGAGAAACCTCACTTCTCTAGATGTTTGGAATGGCTCCTGTTTACGGTATTTGATGCAGAGATATCAAGGTATATTGGTTCTAACTTGGTAATGGTAGCATTCTTGCATTATTTGTGTACCGAGTTGCTAGATTTCATTCTATTGTGTTATTTGCTGAAATATTATTCTGTATCCTATTTTCTGGTGGCTTTTTTTTGCCAATTGCAGCCAAAGTGCTTCAAAAAACCAGCTTTCGCAGAAAAATGAACCTGCAAAGAAGTCTCTTCTAGACAAGACATGTGACCTACTTCGAAACTTCCCAGAATACATGGATGTTGTAGTCAGTGTTGCTAGGAAAACTGATGGTCGGCACTGGGCAGATCTTTTCCATGCAGCTGGACGATCCACAGAGTAAGTGTGCTGCCTTCTTGTTTGAGTGGAGAGAAGTGGCATTTGATTTATTTTTGTCAGTTATTTTTTAAGATCTGATTCTTCATTCTGTCTATAAACATCTCCAAAGTCCAAAGTACCTCGCATATTCTTCTTTTATACCATGGTGCAAACAGTGTTTGTATCATGGAAATGATCAGAATCAAAATGAAATTTAGTGAAAACAAAACTTACCCACCAACAGTGTCTCAATTTGATCAAGATTTGGAATACAATACAATAATTCTGCTAATTCTTTTAGTAAAACTGATCCCTCATGTTCTAGGATGTTTGAGGAATGCTTCCAACGGCGATGGTATAGGACTGCTGCTTGCTACATTCTGGTACGGTAAACTCTTCTAGAGACGTTAAATACTATAAAGTCCAGTATTTATTGCTTGCATCAACAGCCAATTTCTTCATCTATTAAGTTTGATAAACCTAGTTATATGCAACAGAGGGTCATCAATACCTGCAAGAACTATTGCTGAAAATGGCTTTGCTATTACAGGTCATTGCGAAGCTGGAAGGCCCCGCTGTCAGTCAGTACTGTGCACTCCGTTTGCTACAAGTGATTCTCTTACCTTCTCACTGTCAGCTGGTTTTGATCTGTACGTTTACTTGTTTCACATTTCCAGTTCTCACTTTTTAGTGCTTGTTACTATCCAGGCTACACTTGATGAATCTCTCTATGAGCTTGCTGGGGAGCTGGTATGATATTCATGCTATATCTTTTTAATTTCCTATAATAAAATGCCACAGATGAGTAAGGGGATACCTTCATGTACCTAGGTTCGCTTCTTGCTAAGATCTGGCAGAGACTTTGAAAATGCCAGTACAGACTCTGAAAAGCTTTCTCCAAGGTTTCTGAGCTACTTTCAATTACGTTCACCATTCAAGAGACAATCTTCTGATTTGAGAAGGTACATTGTGAAGTTAACTTAAAAGGCTATAGAGTTTCTATTAGAAAATATGTCATCTGTAAATCTTTCTTTGTGCAGTAACTCAATGAAAGAGCTCAGCCCACATATTGCCTCTGTCATGAATATTCTGGAGAACCATGCTAGCTATTTGATGTCTGGCAAGGAGCTTTCTAAGCTGGTTGCTTTTGTGAAAGGAACTCAGTTTGATCTTGTGGTAAGATTTTCACTGTTCATCATCATTACCAGTCTTGTTGATCCAAAACCACATGTTATTAATATATTTATAACTTTATGCAGGAATATCTTCAGCGAGAAAGGCTAGGGTCTGCTCGACTAGAGAATTTTGCATCTGCACTTGAACTGATTGGACAAAAGGTCTCGTTAACAAACCATGAAGCATTGCTAGTTCGATATTTAGTGTGTTCCATTTAGTAGCAAATTTTCCTGTAAGAAAAGAGCAAATTACATGATTTTTTTTTGTCTTGCCTATCAATATAGGAATCATGTCTAGCTTTTCTACATTTTTTCTTCATAATACATAACATTTGGGCCTGCAAAAAAAAATTCTTTTAAAAAATTCAATGCTCTGTAATCCTGAAAGATGAAATTCTTCAATTTAAAACAAAGCAACACAACAGGTATTAACCAAGATCACACACTAGATAAGATTTTGCGGTCTTGGATTATTTTTCTCGAGTTTTCTGCAGTTTCTCCTGCAGTTTGTACTTTTACAAAGCTTGATAATGTACTGAATTGACTGTTCATAATATAAAATTACGAATCTGGGCAAGCTTAGTAATTATGGATGTTTGTTTAACAAATAGAATAGTGCTTACTTGAGTAAATCACTCAATACCTGAGCAACCAATATACCAGAACAATCTCGCTGATATTATTATCTGCCTTGGATCTTTGTTCTCATTTATAATTGATATTCTAATGACAGCTTCAAATGGACACTCTTCAAAGTCGGCTTGATGCTGAGTTCCTTCTTGCTCACATGTGTTCTGTCAAGTTTAAGGAATGGATTGTTGTGCTAGCAACTTTATTGAGACGCGCTGAGGTACTTCCTATCTTTCACATGTTCAACAATTGTGCACACAATTTCAGAAAATACTGTTCTTTTGACTAACTTGTGACAGGCTTCTGCATCTGACAATGCAGGGGTTTTTTTTCCTCATTTTGTTTTTTGGATTTTTACCATGGATTGATCATTGAATGTTTTGTAAGAAGCATACTCATCCTTGCTGCACACATGCTTTCTTGTTTCTCAGGTTTTGGTGGATCTCTTTCGACATGATTTGCGACTGTGGAAAGCATATAACATCACCTTACAGGTTTACAATCATAAAATATTCTTGTTTGTACGGTTTATGAACTTTCTAAGAATGTCCCTGACTTGCTTACAAACAACTTGCAGTCACATGATGTGTTCAGAGAGTACCTTGATCTTCTTAACACTTTGGAGGAGGAGCTTTCATCTGTTTCTGATCTTACATTGCAAAATAGACCAGTGTCATGAGTGCTGATGGCACTGGGAAATCAATTGGACGGATAACAGTTTAACCTGTGTTAATTTAACACATAGTAGATGGAGAGGCGCAGGAATACAATGTAAATAGCATTTTTTTGGGGGATTTTCCCCTTAGAGCAACATCTTGGAGGCCATGGCAGTTTTTTGTGCAGAGAATCAGCTACTTGCCATATTGTTGTACCATTAGTTTGTTGAAGCAGATTGGAGTGTGCATTCTTCCCCTTTCTGTAAGTATGCCTTGCACCATAATATGTAAAGTATGTACATTGGGAAGGTTATTGTAGATAGTTTTTTTTACTTTATCAATGAATCTACTTTTTTTTTCACTCATCTCAGTACTGAATGCTTCTTACTACCTTGCATTTCATGATATTGTTATGCCATTTTTCCTTGGCTAATTAATGAAGTGCCTGAATCTGCAGGGGGAAAATTGTTTCGCTCGAGGAGGTTTTTTCCTCGGCCCTTTTGACAGGTCAATACTTAGTTCGTACCCTGGATGGGAAAGTTTTGTCATACAGAATGTTATTCTGCAATATTAGGAGATGTATTTTTGTACAACAGTAACATCAGAGGTAACACGTATATTTCATGGCAGTATCATGTACATTTCTGAATGGACGCACACTTTCTTTCTTTGGTAAAGGCTCCTACAAGCATAAATTTACAAGATGCACCATAGAGTTTAAAAAAAATTCAAAATTACACCATGTTTGCTTGTTAAAAAGTAGTATCACGTACACGTAGCTGTCTATCGTAGCTAATCACTATCACGACAGCATATAGCCTAATAGCCATATGCATTGCACTGTTCACTGATGTGTCGTGGGCGCGTGTCCCCTGTTAAGGCAATTAGGCATGGTTCTGAATAGTCATCAACATGGATTGCTAACCATTGATGTTGGACGGCTAACGCCTGAAAGCGTTTGAGTTTGGAATGTGCTCGACGCCCCTCAGAGCTGGCCACGGACCCTTTATTACTTTCCAAGTCGTTTGGTGGTTTTCTTTGTCACGATGGCCATCCTCATCCACTGTCAGAATGACCGTGTCCTGCTCGCAGATACTCCCTTTGTCAAAAAAAAAAAGAGAAGAGATTATTTAGAATGAATATAGATAAATATGTGTTTAAAGTTGTTTTTTTTTGTTTTTTTGTTTTTTTTGTTTTGTTTTGTTTTTTTTGTTTTTTTTTACGAATGGAGTATATCTTTGGTTGCCACTTTCCTGTCAGCAGCTCGTGAGCATCGAAAGCCATGATGCTGTTTGTTGTTCTTTTCCTGATGGTAATAATTGGCAATGCCCATCGAGGACTGTCAATTCGATCGTGAAAGCGAGCTGGCAGCTAGCGCCTGCACATTTACATCACCTGGGAAGTGACAATCTGTAAAGTGGTGGCTGCCGCGAGGACGGAACTGAGCCACTCCCTGTGCTACCGATGCGAGCCAAGGAGCCCATCCAGCCGTCCATCGGTGGTCCACCCCTCCTCCGCCGTCCGATCCTGCCGCCTCCGGCCGTCCGCCCGAGCCGTTGCTGTCCGGCGAGCTGGATGGAGCGTCAACCTTGGAAGCATCCGGCTGCCATTCCGGTCGAGTGGCGCGCAACGCAGCCCCAAACCTGAGGACCGGAAACGATGATCGCGACGCCGACGTCGAGCAGAGCGGAGAGCACTGTGGGAGGAGCCAGAAATGCAGACACATTCACACACGGAAAGGGGAGACCTAAGAGGCGGCCCAATCACGCGATGCGACCTGCCCATATTCGACAGCGAGACGTTCGAGGTGACAGAACTCGAGAGGGCGGAGATGGCTGGTTCGGCGCCGGCGGCACATGCCTGGCCTCTCGCCTATACGGAGGCGATCGCCGTGACACCTGTCTCGGTTGACAGAAAAATAAAAAAGAAGCTGTCCAGCTTGGTTGGTTTCGGGGCCCTTTGATTTGGAGGAAAAATATAGGAATTTTAGAGGATTTCAATTCTATGAGAAAATTTTCTATGAATCCCTTTGAAACAAAGGATTGAATCCTATCCAATCCTTTGAAAATCCTATGAAACAAAGGATTGAATCCTATCCAATCCTTTGAAAATCCTATGGAATGGGCAATCCTATAGAGATTTTGGAGGAAATTTAGCAAAAGCTAAAACCTCTTGCTAACTTTTCCTTTGAATCTATCTCTCTCATCCAATTCATGTGTTTTTCCTGTGGTTCAATCAAACGGTCGTTCCTATGTTTTTCCTACGTTTTGCAATTCTCTGTTTTACACTTACATTCCTATCAAAATCCTACGTTTTTCCTATTTCTACGTTTTCTTAATCCTGCGATTCAAAGGGGCCCTTCATGGTAGTTACACGTAGGATTGGTTAGAGGGGAAATGGCCAAAAAGCTTGTGGTGTCTGGGTTGCAGTTTCGCATATGCCATCTGCTGCAGTATTACAGGATGGTTCGCGTGCATAGCATGGCGGATACGTGAAGGCACGAGCTGACGACCAATTTGGTTGGCTCCGGGAGACTTGCACACACGCTGCCGCGGAAACGCAGACGCGGCACACAGCGCAACGGCAACTGCAGCCACAGGTTGGGTTGGCGCCCGAAAGAGGCAGCAGATAGCTCTGGTCTGCTGCCTTTTTTTCGTTTTGCCAGCGAAACGGCCGTTACATTGTTGGTGGGAATCGGCACCACTGCTTTTCGTTTTTGTCGTGCCGTGCCATGCCAAATAGCCAAGCCAACAAGCGGCGAGGCGACGACGTCTTCTCTGTGTATGAACAAGCGGCGAGGCGGGGCGACTACGTCTTCTGTGTGTATATGATGATGGCCTTGGGCTCTCTGAAATTAATATCGCAGCGTCACTCGTGCGGCTAACCTTGGTCTACTCCCTCCGTCCCAAAAAAAAGGCAAACCCTGGTTTCCGTGCCCAACGTTTGACCGTCCGTCTTATTTGAAAAAATTATGAAAAAAATTAAAAAGACAAGTCACGCATAAAATATTAATTATGTTTTATCATCTAACAACAATGAAAATATGAATTATAAAAAAATTTCATATAAGACAGACAGTCAAAGTTGGACACGGAAATATAGGATTTGTCTTTTTTTTGGGACGGAGGGAGTACGTGCCAAAAGTGCTGGACCGTACATAGCGAAAAATATCCCTAACTCAAATGATTGAAGTACATGTAAATTTTCTAGGAATGGTCTAATTTTCGAGAAGTAGTGTTCTTTGTTTTTGAGAGAGAAGTTTTACCCTTTCTGAGAGATACCTATACCAAATTCAGAAATTATGTATTGTAAATATAGATTAAGATGTATCAAAATTCATATTAGAAAATGTTATTAATATTGGCACATCTTAAAAGTCATAAAATCATTCTTTGAGAAAAGAAGATAACATGGTAAGAGGGACCACCTAAAAATGATAATGCAAACACATTTGAAAGCAAAAGGGGAAATATATTTGTAGTAAATGGGTTTGTCAGTAAAGGAAATGCATAAACATAGCCATTGTTCTCCCTTTTGTGTAGTGGTAATAACTGATTGAGAATAGGAATTCCTTGTTCCGGCCAATAGGGACTTGTATGAACCTATTTGGAGAAATATGTTACTATGAACAGAAAAGGAACGATGTAGGAGTATATCCTAACTAAACAAAACAGCTCACTCATGCATAAATGCATATACATGCAGCCTCCACTGAAACATGTTAATCTCATACTTTGTCCTTTTCAATAGCAATGTTCTCTAGAAATAGGATATACTAGCTGGCGGCTAGAAATGACGGAATGTACGACAGAATGGAAAGATAATGGAACACCTTTTTTTTTTATTCAAGCATTATTTTTAGGG
Source organism: Oryza longistaminata (assembly GCA_009805545.1). Lineage (NCBI taxonomy): Eukaryota > Viridiplantae > Streptophyta > Magnoliopsida > Poales > Poaceae > Oryza > Oryza longistaminata. The sequence continues at coordinate 43,062,500 of CM020179.1, forward strand.
CATTTTCTTTAGTGGAAGCAACTCCTTATAATTCTGTACCTGCTCCAGACAAACCTGAAGAACATATTCTCCGTGCCCATCTTTAAGTTCCATAACACTCTTTATCACTCTTTGTGCTGAGAGATACGCATGGTTTGATTCTTCCTTTAGAGCATAATACCAACGATATTGGTAGTCTCACCCCTTTGCATAATTGGGAAAATTTTTGGGTGTGATCTCACCAATTCTTTGCACGGTATATATCAGGCATAAGTATTTCTGAGTCATAGCCTGATGCGATTTGTGGTTGCTTTTTGGTGCTATGGGTTCCATGGTTCTCTCTTTATGCGTTTCCCAGATGTGAATATTGAAAAAGGATATACAGTCTTATTGCCACTTGGTTGTTAGCAAGCTTAATTACAACTTGGCTGAAAGTATAATTGCAACAGATAATATATACCCGGCATGTGTGCTTTGACTTGGACGATGTAAAGTCATGTTCGTTTAGAGGACCTGTCAATTTTATTAATAAAATTCCTCGGGTCGTTTATTCACCGCCGGTGGCTCGGCAAAAAACAACAAATAATATATGCTCTCCTTCTTTTTTTTTTTTTTTGCATGAGATGATATTATGCTTTTGGAGAGAAGTGATGCCACAAATAAGAGTGCCAATTTTAACTGCGTATATAGGACATGCAATGGATCGATTAAAGGATGGGTAGAGCCGTAGAGAGTAGAGACTGGAGACTTTTCTAGCATGTCACACTGTTATCGAGACTTGGTATATGAGAAGAGTCGCAGGGCAAATGCAGTTCATAAAAATGTGATTGTTGTGCCTGAATAGTTAGAGTGGTCCTCCAAGTTTTATTCAATACCTCATGTAAAAAAAAAGTTTTATTCAATACCTAATTTGGCCCTTAATATTTTAATATTAGTACTTTAAGTTTTCATTTCAGTTCAAAGTTGTCATTGGATCCACTTAGAAGCCACAAGGATAAACATAATCAGTAATAAGGGTGACTAGATTGACTATTCACCTTTATTATTTAAAGAAAACAATAATCATATTTTGTCTATGAGAAAACAGATAGTGCAAATGTCCTACCAGAAGGGATTATGAAAACGACCAAACAAAGTCATTCCGCGTTCGAATATCACCTTGATAATAGCCGTTGATAAACACAGTACTACACCGAAAATGACAGTTTTCAATGATATACATTGACATGGAGACGTCATATTTCTAATTAAGGCACATACTGCAACATATCCATCACGCCTTCCCTGGTAATTGCGACTAAATAGATGGTTTAGTTTGACCACCTATATCTTTTAATCATCTCTTTAATTACCATGCATGGGATTTATAAATTTATATGCATTTACCATGTAACATACTTTGGTAAATATAGTATACTTTTATACTTCAAAATTTATTTATAAAACAGGAGTGGTCAAACTAATTAAAACAATGCAAAGTCAAGGCTACTAAACTAATACCTCCTCTTTTATAAGCGCCCTTTCAAGACTCCTAAATGATATATTTTTTCAAAACTTTATAAACTCATAATAATATATATTAATACTTCTATTAGTACGTAATGAATTAAATATTAATTATTTTAAAACTTAGAAAACACAATAATATGGATTTTTAAAGCAACCTTTTTATACAAAGTATTTTTTTAAAAAAAATACACCATTTAACAGTTTAGTAAGTTTCCACGTGAAAAACGATGTTCTTTTTATTCTCTTTGTTCAACTTAAAACACAACCAAATTACTACTACAAATATGGATATTTATACTTAGAAATACTTATATTTTAGAACGTAGAGAGTAACGTATTTCTTCAACTGGGCGCGTCGGAAGACATCATTTTTCATCCTTGCAAGTGCTAACTGCAAGGATGGACTATCCGGCGGTCAGTTGACGACTCGTTCCGTACTTTCCATGCGTGTACACTGTACGAGTAAATAAAAGTCTACAGTACACTACCGGTCGCCCAGGGAAGGAGGAAGAGCCCCAGCCGCAAACCAACCAGATGAGATGACCTCTCTACACCGAAACCGAGCGGCCGCACGGCCGAAGCAGCCAGCGAACAAACGAACAACAAACACGCCCCCTCCCCCGCCGCCGCCGCGTGTACGCCGACCCAACCCAACCCTAAACAAAACGAAACAAACACACACCAGAGGCGTGATCCGATCCCGCGCCGCAGCCACGCCACACGCCACACGCCACGCCACGCCTCGCCTGCGCGCGCGCACGGCCCATCTCGACGCCGACGAGCGCGACGCCACCACCCGACCCGACCCGACCACGCACCGGTTCGTCCCTCTCTCTCTCTCTCTCTTGTTGCGTTCCAATGGCGGCGGCGATGGCCCTCCGCGTCGCGCTCGCGCTCCCGGCGGGTGACATGATCCCCCCTAGCCCTCTCTGGGGGAGAATATCCGCGCGCGCCCGCCCGAATCAACCTTCCTCCTCCCTCCCTCCTCTCTCCCTGCCTCCCCTCCTTCAAGCGGTTTCCCACCTCCGCCGCCGCCCCGAAGCTATTGGTTGCTCGCTTTGCTTGAGCGCCGGATCGCCGGATAGGTACGCAGTAACGCCGCAGCAGCATCCTTCTATGTCTATCCCTCGATTTATTTGCTGTGTGCTGATTTTGTCCTCCTCTCTTTTTTTTTCTTGGGGGTGTGGGGAATTGATTTTTGTTTGTTTGTTTGTTTCTTCTGTTCGTTCTTATCCTTTTTTATCGCCCTATTTCTGCGGGAGATAAAAGGGGAGCCTTTTCTTTTTCTGCGGGCTGAACGGCGCCAGATATTCATGGGGGGTGGAATCGGTTGCGATCTTTTGTCCCCCTGTGCTCGAGGGGAATTTAGCGGAGCTGGGGTTCCTTTCATTTGCCACGGTGTTGCAATCATCGAAATGTTTTCTTGACTGTGCTTGCATTCAGCTTGTCTCAAGGATTTATATATCAGGGATTTGTGGGCAGAGTTTTTTTTTTTCAGCCTTTGCATTGTTTGGTGTTCATCTTTTGTGGATCGAAGTGCGATCTTTCACTCTGATCTGAGGTAATCAGACAAAAAAGAGACAAATTTTGTTTGTTATGTTGGAATTCAATGAGTGTTTGTTGTGTATCCTTCTGATTAAAGATGGAGATTTTATGTTTTGCTTTTTTTTCTTGAATGTGTTCATAATCTTTTTTAAAAAAAAATTTGTTCTGCAGGAAGAGACTAATCGGCGCAAAAAAAAAGTGAATACCAACTGTCTGATTTGAATCGTGTGATGTACTTCACCCAAATCACCCCAACTTGGTAGCATTTCTCCCAGTCTCCGCACGCATGGCGCCCGCTGCTGCCCTGCCAGCGTCTCTGCAGGCAGCGCCGAGGCTGATGGAGCCCCTCGCATGGCCAAGTTCCTCTGCAGCTTTGGAGGAAGCATCCTGCCCCGCCCACTTGATGGGCGTCTGCGTTACGTCGGCGGCGAGACCAGGATTGTTATGCTGCCGCGTGATGTATCCTATGCTGACCTAGCAGCGCGGATGCGAGAGCTCTACGAGGATGTCGATATCATCAAGTACCAGCAACCTGATGAGGATCTAGATGCCCTGGTCTCGGTTGTTAACGATGACGATGTGGTGAACATGATGGAGGAGTACGACAAGCTCATTACTGCAGGAGAGGGGTTTACTCGGTTGAGGATTTTCTTGTTCTCACAGCACTTAGACGATGAGGCCGCAGCAGCGGCTGTGCATTACAATGGAGATGAGCGAGAGACGGAGAGGAGGTATGTTGATGCACTTAATAGCCTCGGCGATGTTAGAACACCTTCCTCTCCTGTATCCGTGGAGCAGCTCTTTGGTATTGGAGGCAATGAGTCTGGAATTCCTGATATTGCTGGCCTGCGGCATTTGAATGTTCCTCGCCCTTCACATAGCCAAAGGTATGGGGAGATGGATTCTCCTTGGAGCCCTGCATATATCTCTCCAGGGCACTATGGAGTGCATGATCCTCGAGATTTTCCCATTTCACCAAGGTTTCAAGTTGGAGCAGAAGATTTTGATGAGAGGATTCCTGATGACTTTGTAAGGCATTCGCCAAAATATCGGCATTATGAGGTTCATTCACCACAGCATGTGGATAATTTGGTCTGGCTTCCTCCAGGCACTGTAATTCAGCAAAACGCAGGCTTCCCAGGTAACTTGGGTCGCCCTGGCAATTTCTTGGATGGAAGCAGTATGTATGATCACTGCCGTTCACCATTTCATAAGGGTCAAGGTGATCCTCGATATGTGGATCCTCGTTGGAGGCCAATTCAACATTTTGACCAAACGAGCATGACAAATGAGTATTCTGGTCACCCTACTAATTCATGTCCAGATTGCAACCGCCCTGGTGAGCGTTTTGTATTAAACCAAGATGTTAGACTGGAAAATGGTGTTTATGTCAAAGAGCAGACTGGTGGTCACCCTCCTCCCATGTTTTATAACGAATCGCATTCTCATGATAGAGCTTGGCATGCACATGCAAACCAAAGCCATCAGCGATATGAAGATCCAAGGTTGCATATGCCTGGTAGTGCTAGAGCGATGGAACCATACATTGTTGACAACAGCTCAGTTACATCTCTCAGTCGATCTAGCCATGAAAGTCCGCACTATTTTCATGGCAGTAGTGAGCATGTCAGTGATACATATCATAACCAACAAGTTGGAGTCGGTGGGCCATATGTCCAGACACCAGGATTTGAAGAATCTACAGGTCAGCATTATAGCCACTCTTCAACATATGGTGCAGACCCCTTTTACCAAATGCAGCAGAATCTGCCACCACTTCAATCTTTGAGGAGAAGAGCAAATAGTCCTGTCCATACAGGCTCACCATATGAATCACCACACCTGCCAATTCCAAATGGCAACTTTGTCAGAAATACTGGTGATGTTAGTCCACGGATTCCAGGTATGCCTGCATATGATAGAATCCCAAACCCATGGCCCTCACCCAATGGAAGCATACCATATCGAGTTGTTGGACATGATATCCCTGCTGTTGTAGAAAACCGGTCAAATCCAAACAGTGGCCAGTATGTTCAGCCTTTATTTGCCCCTGAATCAGTCCAAAATCAACCAGGAGCTCCACTGATGGAGATTCATCCTGAAAGAGCATGCGGTGGATCTGTTCTATCATCACAAGTTGATGGCAGAGTAGCTGCATTACCCCTCACTGATCAGTTGTCCAGGATGGATATCAATCCATTGAAGAAACTTGAAGGTCCAGAGCATGAGAAGTTTACCCGAAATGCGAATGAAACAACTTCTTTGCATGCTATGAATGATCCAAGTGCCTTGACCCACCATATCGGAGTTGTACCTGAAGTTGATCCCAAACAGAGGAAGCCTGTGGAATATGAAACTGTCACAAGTAAAGTGCATGAAGGAGGGGCTACAGCACTGCAGGAATGTGGGGATATTTCAGAGGATAGATTGAATTTCCTTCCAGAGCTGGCTGCATCTGTTAAGAAGGCTGCATTAGAAGATTCTGAAGAGAAAGAAAAGGCTCAACAAGATGCTGGTCCCACTCTTTTGCCGACTTGTGATGAGGAAGGCAATGGAAAGAAGTTGGAGGAGACACCTGCTGGTGTAAGTAATACTTGACCTTTACACATTACTGGCTTAGCTACCTAGTGCTCTTAACTAAAATCCTTTTTATGTGCAGAATACTGGTACAGATCAGGATTCTGATGTGCATGGAAGTGGTGAGCAGCAGAAAAGTTCTGGAATTGAGGCTACAACCGCTGAAGCAGAAGCTTTATCAAAAGGACTACAGGTGTTTTTTCTGATCTCTTGATATGTAGTATTGTTTTTAATTCAACATTGTATCCCGCTTATATGCTCTGTTTGGATCATGCAGACTATAAAAAATGATGACTTGGAGGAAATTAGGGAGCTAGGTTCAGGTACTTATGGTGCAGTTTACCATGGTAAATGGAGAGGATGTGATGTTGCTATTAAAAGGATAAAGGCTAGCTGCTTTGCTGGCAGACCATCTGAGAGAGAGCGTTTGGTATGCTCGATTGACTTGTTAACACCTTAGAACTTTTAGGATTGATTTCATAGCTTTTTTTTTCTTGTTAAAGATTTCTGTTAAAACCCTCTGGATAGTGATTTTCTTGCTTTTGTGTATTCTATGGAGAAGATCTCTAGTTCAGATATATATGTGGTTTTGCAGATTGCTGATTTCTGGAAAGAAGCTCAGATTCTAAGTTCACTTCATCATCCAAATGTGGTTTCATTTTATGGTGTAGTTCGTGATGGTCCTGATGGAAGCTTAGCAACTGTTACTGAGTTTATGATCAATGGATCTCTCAAACAGTTTTTGAGAAAAAAAGACAGGTATTACTTGTTTAATCAAAGAACACTATGATTCTTTTATTCTCAAATATCCAAATCTAAATTAAAGCAACTGCACAGGACAATTGATCGCCGTAAAAGAGTTATATTAGCCATGGATGCTGCTTTTGGCATGGAATATTTGCATGGGAAGAATATAGTTCATTTTGATCTAAAGTGTGAGAACCTACTGGTCAACATGAGGGATCCACAACGACCAATCTGCAAAGTTTGATCCCTGCCCTCTCATCTTCATTTCCTCAGCTCTTGCTTCAAATGGTTGTTACCTGACTGTCATCCCACCTCCATTTTCTGCTCAGATTGGTGATCTTGGACTATCAAAGGTGAAGCAGCACACTTTGGTGTCTGGTGGTGTTAGAGGAACCTTACCATGGATGGCACCAGAGCTTCTGAGTGGGAAAAGCAATATGGTGTCAGAGAAGGTAAGAACACTGGCTTTATAAATTATTAGCACCCTTATGGATCATAAGTCATTAAAACTAATGTTCTTCATTTTTTATATTCCAACTGAAACTGATATGGCGCTTACTTGTAGATTGATGTATACTCGTTTGGTATTGTGATGTGGGAGCTGCTTACTGGCGAAGAACCATATTCTGATATGCGTGCTGCTGCTATTATTGGTAATTTTCAAAATTTCCACTAGTAAGCTTTATCAATTATCACAGTGACTTGTTTCCTGATTGCGAATTCCATCATGTCCACCCTTCATGTTTAGCGCATGCCATTTGGTGTTCTGCAGAAGATCCATTCCTTTCACAAATGCTTTTTGGAAACAATTTTGAAAGGCTTGTGTAGGCTGAACTATCGGAAATGGGTCAGATATGTGTTGAAGTTATGGGTGCCTATACTAATTATCAAATACTGAAGTTAAAAACATGTTAGCGTTGGTAACTGGGTTAAATTTGCATACATCGTGGTGCTCAACTTGGATGTGGTAGTTGCCGTCTAGCAGATGAGATATCCATGTTCTTTAGTTGCAGGTGTATTTTTATATTTCTTCCCCCTTCTAATTTCTTTTATAGGACGACTCTGTTTCATTTGAGTCGTGAAATTGAGGAGGTCAACGAAAGAAAATAAGTGCCAGGATATATTCTTATGTAGTCTCATATTTAGTACAGATAATTGCAAAGAGGGACTGCTTATATATATCCAGACGCTAGTGATGCTATTGTAATTGATCAACTATTCTTGTTGTCACTAAAGTGATCACTTATCATATTTATTCCAGGGGGCATCGTGAACAATTCCCTACGTCCTCAGATCCCCTCATGGTGTGATCCTGAATGGAAATCACTGATGGAAAGCTGTTGGGCCAGTGAACCAGCAGATAGACCATCCTTCACAGAAATATCTCAAAGGTTGAGGAAGATGGCTGCAGCAATGAATGTGAAGTAAAGGTTCACAAGCCGTGCAAAGTTTCCTACGTCCAGTTCCCTTGATACAGGAGGAAGGCAAACTCAGAACAAGATTCTATGGAGTAACTATGATATGGATGTCTTTGCAGCATTCCAGTTTATCCTAGTTCAATTGTTAATCTAATGAGTTACACGGAGGAAAAAAATTTCATCGCGGAAGTTCCAGAGCAAGTTTGATGTGAGTTGATGGTTTTCCCTTGTTTTATTGGTCCCTCTGATAAAAGTCCAGAGATGATTTTGGTGCTGAAGTTTCCATTTCTTGATGCAGGGATTTTCGATCCTGGAATCATCAGCTGTCGTTTGCCTTCCTCGGGGAACAGTATGCTATATACCTTATCCTCTGGACGGGAACTATAGAAATAGAAATGTAATGTAAATAAACTTCGGCTTGCTTCTTCCGGCTGGCACATGTTAGATGTGCACAGTAGTAGACACTGTTCAAAGTTGGACACAGTTATCTTTTTGCACAAAATTGTGTCCTAAGGAAAGAGGGGACAACTCGAACAGAGATATCCTTATTCAGATTGTAAATAGCTCACGAATAAGATTTCTATGTCACTTGCAACATGGTTCTTCCCTGTATAGATCATCAGTGCCACTCTTCCTCCTGGGTCCATGCAATTATTCTTCCGTGCCAATCAATACGTGGATGTTTCTGAAGGATGTCAATTGTGGTGGTGCATCGCTTTAAATGACCTTGTCTTTGTTTCATCTTTTGACAGCGTAGTTTGCTATGAAATATCTTCCCAGAACAATCTCTTCATAATTGGAAGAAATTCTGAGCCATAACTCTTCATAATGAGAGTTACTAGTATTTTTCTTCATCATAAATCCATCCTTTTCATCGTATAATAAGTATATGGCATCAATCATGTGGTGTCAAAATGGACTTGCAGTATTTTCTATTGTCATTCCTCCAACCAAGTTAATTGCCAATTTTGCATTGTCGGCCATCAGATTAAAAAGGTTTATCTTGACAGTTAAAACAGTAGACCCCATGTTTTTGTTCTGCTCGCAATACAGTATTAATGGAGGACGTTGTTTAGGTGGCTCTGCTCCATGAAGTTATATGGATTGTATGCTGGCTGTCTCTTCAGAACATCTGAGATTCTCATTTCATTTCCTAGCATTCATTTGCTATACCTGCCTGCCCTTTTCTTTTTCTCCTTTTCATCTCTTATCTTCTTTGTGTAGCGCATTTTAAGCAAAATTTAATTCTTGATTTCTGCACCTGCTACCACGCCAGGATTTCTCATCTTGATTCTATCTCTGTTTTAAATCATGTACTCAGCTAGTATATTTTGACCTTTGCACACACAGTGACACTAAATTATAATACAACACTGTTTTTTAATGATCTTATCTCTTATATGCATAGGCATGTGAGCTATTTTAGGGCAAGCATGGTTCATATGGAGCTTCTTTAGGGTAGGCTTGACATTCTTTTCTCCTGTTTGCTCATCACTGATTAGCCTAAGCCTACCCTTGAAGGATCTGTCTTAACAAGAATAAAACCAGGCCAAGTTGCCTACCAAATCACACAATTAGCCACCCTCCTCTAGCCTGCATTATCTTAGCACCAAACTACACCCAAAGTCAAAGGCATAAACAATCGGAGACCGGCCGCCACTTGTCTCCGCTTTTCGTCATCTTCCTCCGTGTTTCGTTGCGCGGTTTGAATCTTATTGATAAAAATGGATGCGAGATGAGGAAGACGAAGACGAAGGCAAAGCAGAGACTGATTGTTGATTGTTCTACATGAGATTGAGAATATGGTTTGTGCGCGTAGGTGACAAGTCAAAAGTGTCCTGGGACAGAGGGGAGAGTTTGTGTCATTGTGTGCAATGCAATGTGTGGTGTATCATTGGTGGATGGATTAGTAGGTGTGGCACAGCTTGGCTTCTTCTCCTCCTCCTTCAGACACACCAGCTAGCTCTAATCTAGCTAGGGTTCATGCTGGGTCACAATTAATTGACAATGCAGTTGATTGATTGCAATTTAAATATTGCTTACTTGTTTCCTTTTTGTGTGCGTTTATTGTGATTTTTGCCTGCGTTTGCCAGGTATAAAGCTAGTGAGATCATGGCTTGGAATAAGTTAGTGTTAGTGTCTGGAGAATGAGTTGCCTTGCTATCCATGGCAGTAGTTTTGTGCTGCATATGCAGTATTAAACTGATAGAAATGACAGCTCCAAAGGAGACAAGGCTTGCTTACCTTCAGTACAAGACATTCTGATTTCATGAGTCATCATGGATCTAGGGGGTTTTAGATCCCAGAATTAGAATAGCTCCAGAAGGCTGGCAAGTTCTTGTTCCTAGCCAGTTTATCAATAATGGTTTATAGTGGAAAATGCATTCTTTGTCAGCTCAGGATTTCCATGTTCTTCTTTGCAAATGGCTCTCGTCAGTATACTAAAATCTAAACTGAACTATATATCAGCTATTTAGCTCCAGGGTATCACAAATCTCCTTTGCAAATGTCTTAAAAAGTTTAAAATTTCAGAGGTGTTTCGTGTCAGCTCCAAGATTTCCGGTTTTCGATTTGGCGGTAACTAACTTGAACCTGAGGCCTGAAATTTCAAATGCGGAAAGATACTGAGTTCTTGAATCCTGCCTGCTTTGCGACATCCTAATCCTCTGTGAAGTTCAGAAAACCTGGAATTCAATATTGGGGCATGTGTTGGCCTTGGCCGTTGGTTGTATCTGAAAAGGCAGAATTTGACACGATGGCAACAAGCTAGAGCCCCAGCCCTTTTTTCTTCTCCTGTTCTTATCAATTTAATCAAATCCCTCTGTTCTGGCAACGCAACGAGGGGAATCTCTCCAACTGAGATTTCTCCAGCACGGTTTCATCACTGACACATGCAACTGATTAATCTCCTTTTTTTTCTCTAGCTATCTAGCTAGGTTGTCATCCATAAACGCAAGAAGCAAAGGCCACTAATTAACAACTTGCCTGTCCATGCAAAATTCATAGTAGTGGAAGAACTGATCAAGACATGTCAAATGACAGTTACAACTCCACAATTCAGGGCTGACGTCAGCCAGCTTACAGCATGGCCAATAGGTTTGCAGGGCTGACACAGTAATAAACATGCAAATAAACTGAAAAGGATTTTAATACTGAATACACAGAGATGAGGCACCCTGTTTTTAAGTACTACAACTGATGGAGATTTGTGCAACAAACAAGTTTGATAGGAAGAAACAGTGACTGCTACTAGTCAAAACAGATGTGTCATGCGTGCTTCAAGCTGAAGCAATGAATAAGATATCCATGAGACTCTCACTCACTAACTAACTTTCTTTGTTTTTCTTGCGTTAACCGATATCTTTGGCTGATGAACTTGGTCACTATGTGCAGACAGTGAAATGGCAGGGAGCAGAGGAGCCTGCCAATTTGCCGTCATTTGCCAATGATAAGAGGGTGAAAATGGAGGGGAAATTGAACCGGCCCTGACGACAGATTGGTGTCTGGATTGATGTGCAGTCCAATCTCCTGTCAGTTCAGTTCAGCGCAAAGTTTGGATTTTTGTTGAAATTGGAGATGATGTGACTGAAAAATTGTGTGTGTATGACAGGTTGATATGATGAAAAAGGACTGAAGTTTAGATGCAAACTTTGGATCTACACACAGCCTAGATAGCTTTTCTCTGTTTTTCTTGGTACATTCTCTGAACCTTAACTTGGATTCACCATGCCTGACGTATGGGCAGGCAGCCCGGCCTTTTTTCCGTTTCAGAACCACGCATAGTGACGCGTTTGATCGAGAAGATTTCTACGACCAGATTGACAACCAGCTTTAATTTTTCTTTTTTCTGAAAAGAATGTACAGTCATATATACGTAGATAAATTTAAAATTAACCTCTTCTGTCTCAATTCTGAAGCAACACGTATACAGAAAACACAAGTTCTACATATGTAATCACATAGTAAGCTAGGTGAATATATAGCAGATGATGATGGTGATGAGATCATTACGTGCACATCTAGTAGACGTGTTTAACGCAGCAAGGTTTACTGCACTTGAGAACATCTGCTAATAGTTCATCGGTTTGGCACATCTGCTTGGACCATCCATTAACTATGCTTATGTTTATAGTCAATGACTAGTTTGAAACAGTAACTCCTGAGACAGAGGCAGAATTTCAAACATGAAACCCTGAAAGTCGTGGCTTCATGGGCAGTCCAGCCAACACGACATCTGTGCAGTGCTTGATTAGCTACTTAAATATAATAACAAAATAATTAAGCAAAGTTTTTCTTTGACAAGAGTTGCAGGGACCACGAATGTTAGGTCTGAACTCCTGAAGGCTCACATGATCCCGGCATAACACTGAGGCTAATAAAGGTGACAGAGGGAGAGGCTGCTAGCTGCTGAATGCAGTGAAAAGGTGGTGGTTTTGTGCAGGAATTTGTCAATGGCGGATTTGGAACTCGAGAGAGAGAAACGGATCTGGGTAAAGGTAGGCATGCATGGAACAGGGGATTGGCATGCGTTTGGAAGGGTTTTGTCACACGCCAAATTGACATGCATGCCCTGATGGGATCCATTGCGCACACTGAATAAGTGGACATATATATCAACAAGGACACAGGTCGTCCGCAACGATGCTACATCTGCGGTACTGCTGACTAACATATGTGCCCTACTTACTCTTAGGAGTGGGTAGTATCGTGCGAGCGATCTCGTTCCATATTAATATGTAACAACTTTCTTTTTAGTGTGCTAATGTCATTGTATTTGCAGGATCATCGCGTGTTGTTTATCGTATATGTATCCGATGACTTCAATTAACTCTATATGCGTCGACGCGTAGTTTCTCAATGGACATCATCCATTTACCTATGTTGTCTTTGATAGTTGTGTTTTTTTTGGAAAAAAAAATGAAGCAACCCTGATCATGTTAAAAAGGAGAAGCATGCGCATGTCATAAAGTATAAACCGTGTTGATCAATGCACTATTGTTAATTTAGTCGTATGACTTAGCTCTAGTGCCATTGTTATAGATCATTTGCATTTTGCTAAACATAATGGATTGATATTTGCAGTATACTGATAAAAGATCAGTTTTAGAGGACATACATACATGTAAGTCTTCATTTTTAACTACTACCTCCGTTTCACAATGTAAATCATTTTAGCATTTTTCACATTTATATTAATGTTAATGAATCTATATAGATATATATGTCTAGATTCATTAACATCAATATAAATATGAGAAATGCTAGAATAAGTTACATTGTGAAACAGAGGAAGTACAAATCAACTAATTAACCGATCTCAGCACAGCAGCTAGCGTAACAATAATCAAAAGTTGGCTTGGCAGAGAAGATCTTGGTGAGTGCATGTCTGACTTGACTGCATGGTAGGGCGGCGTCCGTTAATCCCCAGCAACACACACACACACAAAATAATGTGGTGGTGTCCCTATAATGGAGCCAACCGTCACATCACAATTCTCACTACATATGTTAATCACATAGTAAGCTAGGTGAATATATAGCAGATGATGATGGTGATGAGATCATTACGTGCACATCTAGTAGACGTGTTTAACGCAGCAAGGTTTACTGCACTTGAGAACATCTGCTAATAGTTCATCGGTTTGGCACATCTGCTTGGACCATCCATTAACTATGCTTATGTTTATAGTCAATGACTAGTTTGAAACAGTAACTCCTGAAAAATAATGTGGTGGTGTCCCTATAATGGAGCCAACCGTCACATCATCACTTCACAAATTCACAATTCTCACAAGCCCACACCCGTATTTTTCTCCCGGTGTCCGGTGCCTCCCCTCCTCTCTAGCTATCCATCTACTAAACCTACTATAAAGCCAGCCCGGCCACAACCCCAGATGCACCCGCTCACCGCTGCTGCCAAACACACCATCACCACCACCACCAGCAGCAGCTAGCTACACATCGTCGCCGTCGTCAGGCACTAGCGATCCATCGGTTCTAGATCTCTCTTCTGCTGAGATAGACGACGACGGCGACGGCGACGACGATCGAGCTGAGCAGCAAGAAATCAAGAATTCGAAGGAGTTAGTGATGGGGAGGGCGCCGTGCTGCGACAAGGCGAGCGTGAAGAAAGGGCCGTGGTCGCCGGAGGAGGACGCCAAGCTCAAGGCCTACATCGAGGAGAACGGCACCGGCGGCAACTGGATCGCGCTGCCGCAGAAGATCGGTAAGCACGCACATATATATATGCTCCTCTCCTACTTGTGTTCTTTCGCCTAGATTTTGATCTTGCTTCTTCAATTCATTTTGCTGTTTCTGGACTTCTCTGGTGGCTGATTTGTGTGTGTTATTAGCTAGGGCTGGGCACCGACCGCGCTGTTAATTTGGTCTTAGACATCCTTATGTCGATGTTGTAATTAACGCGCAAAACCCCTTCTTATTTCAATCTTGATAACATTTGGTCAGCCTAATCTTGGGCTGACCCAGCAAAAATTGGGTTTGTTCATGAATTCTAATTTATCCTGCTAGCAATTAATTTCCTTGGTTATGACAGGTGGTTACTAGCTTGCTAGTGCAAGTTAATCATCCATATGGTTAGCTTTTGATAGGTAGTAGTATGGTTTTTGTTGTGATTGAGTCTAAATTGGGGATTAAAGCAAAACATTTTTTTTAGAGATGCATCTAATACATGCTATTTTCCCTCTTTTGTATCACCTGTATGGTGGATTGGCTGTTTTACTAATACAAGGTAAAGTTTATGCAGACTTTCGATCTAAAAGGGGTGAACTATAACATGATCATCCATTTGTAGATTGCCCTATTTGTTTGTCGTGGAGTGAGAGATCTAGATCAAAGGGGATCAAGTTGATTTTTTTTCCTGATAAATTAAGAGGTATCAGCTTGATAGAGAGAGGAAATTAAATTCCTTTTTAATCAAGTGAAGCACACATGATAATTACATGAACCTAAACTTGAGTAGTCTCTTAATGTCTAGCACACTGGAAGATATGCCAAGTAGTTTGATCTTAGTTATTAGTTAAATTCTAGCTAGCTTGTATTTGGTGATCTTCAGTAGTATGCATGCATAGCCCTTCAATTCTCCTCTTATTTTTGTCTCTGAATACTGGAGCGCAGTACTAGCAGCTAATGGTTGTCTATCCTTAGACCATTTCATTTCTGTATCCTGATCTGATGCAATTGGTGCTGTATATAATACAAATGAATTTAAAGTATATTAATTGCATATGATTATTGTAGGGCTGAAGAGATGTGGCAAGAGTTGCAGGCTCAGATGGCTCAACTACCTGCGGCCAAACATTAAGCATGGTGATTTCACAGAAGAAGAGGAGCACATCATTTGTAGCCTCTACATTAGCATCGGTAGCAGGTAATAATCACCATATTAGCAACTTGCCCTCTCATCGCATGTGCATACATAACTGCATGCACACACCTCTCTATCTACTTCTACTTTCCTCATTCTTTTTCCCCCTTTGATCAGAGACTAACACATGCATCACTTACTAAAACATGACATGCACTATCAATAACTTTAGCTAATTATCAAAACAAAACAAAACAAAACAAAAACTCTAGCTAATTACTAATAAGCTCCCTAAAAAAATCTAGATGATTTAGTAGAGATGTGCTGATACTAATTGCATTTGCAGGTGGTCGATCATCGCGGCGCAGCTGCCGGGGAGAACGGACAACGACATCAAGAACTACTGGAACACCAAGCTGAAGAAGAAGCTCCTCGGCAAGCGCGCGCCGTCGCGCCGCGCCCGCGCGAACCAAGACCACTGCGGTCTAGCAGGCGGCGGCGCCGCTGCCATGTGCGGTGGCGTCGGCACCGCGGCGGCGGCGGCGCCGCATCAAGCCCTAAGCTCGTCGGCCCTCGAGCGGATCCAGCTCCACATGCGCCTCCAAGGCCTCTACAACAGCGCGTTCGGCTGCACCACCACCACCAGCAACGCGGCGGCGGCGGCGTCGGCGTAGCGCCGCCGCAGTGGCCGAAGCTCGAGGCGCTGCTGCCGAACAGACCGCTCCCGACCGTGCAGCCGACGGACGCCGTCGTCGCCACCGTGCAACACCCCCATCATTTGGTCGTCGGCGGCCATACCCTCGCCACCGCCGCCGCCGCCGCCGACACGTCGGAGGCGTTCCAAGCCGCCGATCACCTCGACCCTGCGGCGGCGACCGGTTCGAACTACATGCCGGGAGTCGCCGGTGTCGAGATGACCTCGTCGTCATCAATGGTGGGTGGTGGTGGCGGGTTCGTCGCCGGCTACGGCCTCCACGACGAGCTATACGACTTCCTCTTCAAGTGCGATTCGATCGGCGGAGCGCAAGGCGGGATCATCCCTTCGTCGCTGCCGGAGCTGCAGTGCCCGGACGGCAGCGCCATCATCGGCGCCGACGAGAAGTTCTCGACGTGGACGTCGTCGTCTTGCGACTACGGTTCGGGCGGCGCCGGCGATTACGTTCTAGGGTATGATCAATAATAGATTTTGGTGTTGTGTGCTAGCTACACATATATATTACATTCAGTGATATGGATCCAATTGTTAAATTGATAGCTAGTTGGTATATGAGATAATATGCATATGTACGCTCGGTTTCGATTGATCTTGAAAGGTTTCTGTTAATACATATATATAAATGTATGTGAATTAAATTAAACTACTGGTTTAATTGCCATTTTTTGTATGAGCATTAGTATCGTATCGATGATGTTACATATGTGAGTGTGAAATACACAGAAATAAAATGCATGCATATGTGTGATTAATTCAATCTCTGTGTCTCTGAATGAATACATACATATACTTGGATAGTTGGATATGGCCATATGTGGTACTCTAGAGTTCTTATTCTGTGCTCTCGAAGGTCCATTTGTGGTTTTTAGCTGACGTTGCCGCTTCTGAGATTTCTTGTGAGTGTAGCGTGGCTCTGCCCCTTCCCGCTGTTCGGAGTTGCGTTTAGCCACCGTAGTAGTTTTTTCCTAGCTTCAGCTTTTGTTTTGCTTTCCTCCCTTTCCTTGGCATAAGCCGGTCTGGCTGATTGCATTGTGTAACAAAAAAAAATTTCTTCTAATATATTGACATGTAATCATTTTGCGTGTTCGTAAAAAAAATATATGGCTATATGCAATTATGCATGGCTCTCATCATATTCAAAAATATACTCCTAGCCCTAGGAACATGAGATTGTCCAATGGTAATCCTGTTCTTGTGTAGATGCTACATCATCTCGGTTTCCAGAGACGATGCCGTATGCAACTATGCTATATATATATAATAGTAGTATTGATGTATACTGATCGATCATATATGCATGCTAATTTGCTGTGTTCAATTCAAAGTATGTAGTCAGTAGCTAGACAGCTATTTGTTGGCGACTTGGCGTCAATATGGCGAACTTGCGGCGTGCTTACAGGGCTGATTTGAGAACCTATGCTGTACTGACGATAGATAGAACTGTTTTGTTAGGCATCTCTAGTTAAGATTCAGAACACATTATCTGGCGGTCTGACTGACCGACCTGCCTGCAGTATACCTACCTGTAGGTCAGTAGGTGGAAATGGTACGTCGCACGCGTGCGTACGTACTTCATCTTGAAATAATAAGACCTGTGACAAATCGCACGCTGGCTGATCGAGTTGCTTGCAACTTGTAAACGTAGGTGGAATTTGCTCCGTCCGTCCTTTCTCGGCCGTTGGATCGGGCGATCGGCTCAGTACAACTGTACAAGAGGGGAAGGAGAGAGGGTAATGATGTGATCACCCTGACATATGGGGTCCACGTGGTCTCACGCTAACTCAGCCGCCACATCAAATAAAACCGTGCTTAAAACCATCTAAGGATTCAGAGTAATCTGATTTTGTAAGTTGAGAGATATCATATATTTAGTTTTGGTTGAGAGATAATTTTATGATTTGGTAACAAGACGAGGGACCTCTTATGTACTTTTTTCCTATTACTCCAGTATGCAGGCCGTAACTGCAACGTGAGGTACTATATAGGCCGTAACGGGATTGAGACGGACCGTCTAGTGGAACCGGGAAGCGATCGGCCCTTCTTGCTAAATGGCCGAAACGGTATTTGCGGTCCAGTTCCAGATGTCCTATGTGCACCGCAATATGAGGGCCGTGGCAATATATACAAAACGTGCTCGACGTGCCCGTATATTGTGCCCAAGATGTCGCAATCCATCGTGCGACAAAATCTAGCTGGCTTTGATATGTTAGACATGAACGCAAATCAAATTATGCATATATAGCTTGCTTGGACTTTATCTTGCTTAGTTATATATGCATGCCAACCATAATCTTTTTTTTTTGGAAACAAATGCCAACCATTATCGAACATGAACGCCACTCCTTCAGCTAGGCCTGGCACGCACTTTCCCAGCCAAAAAACTCTCGTACTCCAGGCTCGTATAAATACGAAACGTAACACAAACATCACACCTGATCTGATCGATCAAGCAAAAAAAAAAAAAAATCGTACTTAATTAAGAGCAAGCAATGGCTTCTCGCCGCCTCCCGTTCGCGGCGGTCGCCGCCGTGCTCCTCCTCCTCCACGGCGCGCCGACGCCAAGTCGCGTCGTCGTCGGGGAAGACGAAGAGCCCTCGTGTCGGGGTTCCTGGACGCGCACAACGCGGCGCGGCGCCAGGTCGGGGCCGCCGCTGCGGTGGGACGAGAGGCTGGCGTCGTACGCGGCGCGGTACGCGGCGGGCGGAGCGGCGCCGGCGGCGGCTGCGCGCTGGTGCACTCGCACGGGCCGTACGGGGAGAACCTGTTCCACGGCAGCGGCGTCGGGTGGGCGCCCGCGGACGTGTGGCGGGCGTGGGGTCGCGGGAGCGCGCGCTGTACGACGCGGCGTCCAACTCGTGCCGCGGCGGCGACGCCGCGGCGTGCGGGCACTACACGCAGGTGGTGTGGCGGCGCACCACGGCGGTCGGGTGCGCGCTCGCCACCTGCGCCGGTGGCCGGCACGTACGGCGTCTGCAGCTACAACCCGCGGGCAACTACGTCGGCGTGAGGCCGTACTAGCGAAAAGACGTGACGTGATCGATATCGAGCCCGTGAACGACACGCACGCACGTACAATGTGCAGGGGAGACGTGATTTGGGTGCACGAGTGATTGCTGGCTAATTAATTTGTTTTTGTGTTTTTTGGACAGGTTTGTGTTGAATTTGTTCACGGTGGATCTTTTGTTCAGCGGATATATATATCGGAACCGCTGATTATTTTGTTACTTCTTGTCATTCATTTTTTGGTGAAAATGCCAAATGGAGAAAATAATAAGGTTATTTTAACGGTGGAACAAATTTTGTTGCAAGGTCTTCTTGCAGCAGTTATGCATAATACTCCTCCGATTAAAAAAACAAGCTAGTTTAAAATACGTATTCCTCTGTTTCACAGGTAAGTCATTCTAGCATTTCCACATTTATATGATGTTAAAGAATCTTTACATGAAACGGAGGGAGTACTAGTTAACAAGAGTTAACTTTAAGCATAAAAAATCATCGCAAAGTATAGGTTTTACATAGGAAAATCGTATATTCAAGTTTCTCATAAGAAGACCTTTTAAAATATTAGTCAAGCTGTGTAAAGTTGACTTCAATAAGGATTTATGTAGTACACTTGTTCTTTTTTTAAAAGAATAATGGATTTTACGTAGTACACTTGTTCTAACCTATTGTTAAATTTGTTTTTTATTGTTCATTCTAATTAAGTACATAATCTATGGTACTAATATACTCTCTCCGTCATTAAGAAAATAAAGCTCTAACTATGAATCTGAATAAGTATTTTTGTCTAGATTCATATTTAGAGTTTTTTTTAAAAAAAAACGGAAGGCGTAAATCCAACCGGGTGAGATGTTTGGCCTTGGTTTCTCTGGCGACTGAAGTTGCAAGCTTACATTTTACATTTACAGCGTTTGTCAAGACATCATTGAGGGAACAGTTTACACTGGTTCAGACAAGCATAATGTGATAATGTGTTACAACAAGCAACTTCGTAGTAGTACTGAACTGTAACTTCAATTCTGAAACACCGACACTGAGCTGTCTTCTCCTAACCTGCATTATCTTCCATCCTTCTTTGTTATGCTGTCCCAAAGCAATTATCACTCGTACCCAATACTCCAGAGAACAATGTCAAATTTGTCATGCTGTTTTTCTGTTTAGCTAGTGCAGGGGACGCCAAAAGTCTTTCCATCAGCTCCATTTGTTTCGCCGCATATTGGGCAGAGTTCTTGACAGACAGTGATTGGCACGTTGTTCATCAGTAGGTACATACCAACAGAAACCTTCCAAACCATGCCAATACATTCTTCGTATATATTCCTGGCTATTCGGTAGGTCAGTTCTGAATGAGTGAATGATAATGGCATCTGTTCTGCCATAAAATAAACGAAATCTGCGACGCAAATGCAATGTTGTGATGATCACTTAAATTAGTACCACCCAGATGGCCAGATGCACATGGTGTTTTACCACGACCGACCTCTAGACCTCTGAGATTTATTAATTAGATTATAACGTAAATACGTAATCGTTGTTAACTTCAAAAGCTGCACTTGCACTGTTCCTTTCTTGACTTTCAGAGTTCACAGCAGTAGTTCAGAATTCAGAAACGAAGTACAAGCGGTTAATTAAGTACTCACTAATTAACAATGGAGCTGTACGCACTAGTAGTAATTCTTTTCGAGCAATGAAAGCTGTCCGATGGACGCTGGCTATCAATGTGTATCACTGTGTTGGCATTTGGCAGCCAATGTGAGTTGTAAAGAGGTTAGTATAGCGTCTTTTCGAGAGCAAAACGCCGTGGCACGATCGGTGCTACAGGCCAAGTCAAGCGGTTCGTCATGATGAATCCAACTCACCAAAAATAATTCTGGTGCAGTTTTATTTCAGTCCTCTGCTCTTCCATCCAAGAGCTAGACTTCCCTGAACAAATGGCATCGATTTTAATTACCAAACGGTAACGGAATGCTGTTACTACTAAATTAGCTGGGCTGCTAGAGTAGACTCTGACCTGCATAGAACTAACTACTATAATTAGTTCGAGATTCCATGAAAACCAAAGAAATTAATCAGTTCGTCCTCTCGGCGCGCAGCCTGCATATAATTGAACTGCTAATTTTTATTCTAGTCGGAAGCACATTTAGGTAGACCTGCCTTCCATAGTCTTGTGTGGCGCAATCATTATCGAACATGGCTCCTGCCCCCAACACCATCATCTAAAAAATGGCTTTTTTACTCTCAACGTCGAGTCCATATATACGGCCTTGAGCTAGCTCGGTGGTGGTAGACTGGTAGTGGCAGTAGTGCAAATCCACAGCTCAGCATTTTGCCTCCCATGGCGTCCTCCACCGCCATTGCCCTTGCTCTCCTCGGCATTGTGCTTCTTCTTCCCGGCAATGCCTTCGTCGTGGTCGCCTACCCACGCGGCGGCGGCGGCGGGGACTACAGGATGCAGTTCTTGGGGCAGCAGAACGCGGCGAGGGCGGCGATGGGGTTGCCGGCGCTGGTGTGGGACGAGCGGGTGGCCGGGTACGCGCGGTGGTACGCGGAGTCGCGGCGCGGCGACTGCGCGCTGGTGCACTCGTCGGGGCCGTACGGGGAGAACCTGTTCTGGGGGAGCGGCACGGGTTGGTCGCCGGCGCAGGCCGTGGGCGCGTGGCTCGCCGAGCAGCCGCGGTACAACTACTGGAGCAACAGCTGCTACGGCGGCATGTGCGGGCACTACACCCAGATCATGTGGCGCGCCACGCGCCGCGTCGGCTGCGCCATGGTCGCCTGCTACAACGGCAGGGGCACCTTCATCACCTGCAACTACGACCCGCCCGGCAACTACGTCGGCATGCGCCCCTACTGACCAGTGACCACCCACCGGCCGCCGCCGCCGCTGCCGTCGCCGGTGATGGTGACGGTGACCGATTCTTTCCTTGGTCCGCTCTGCCGGCCGGCCGGGAGCACCGCGGCACACGGCAGGGCGACGCAGCGCAGTAACCAACCAATCTTGCTGTCTCATTCATTGCCATATGATGATGATGATGTTACAAGAGTACTACAACTGTACAAAATAATTCTTTCTACTGCACGCTGCAATATCTTTTTTTTTTTGCTTTTTTACCTTTTTTTCCTACCAAAATATATATTATGATGTTATTGGTAGGATCGGGGAAACTACAATGAAATATGATCAGCTAATTGATTGGTCTGTTATTACTCTGTTCTGTCCAACAAAATGAGCCCTTTTTTTTCCCGTCCCTTTCTCGCACATTTCACGTGTACTATTGCTACGTACTTTGAACACATTTTACAGTGGCAAAAGGTGAGTTATGCAGAGCTGTTGCAAGAATGGAACAATTGAAAAGGATTAAAGGAAGAATGGCTAGGTGGTACAGAAATCACCTTCTCTCTCTGTGTGTGAGGCTTTTAGGTGAAGAGATTGGTGGCCTCTGATTGGTAGTTGGTCGGTTGGCAGAGTATTGCAAAGCGAAAACGACCAACGGATGAGTTGTTAAATGAGTGCTACTGTACGTATTTGGCGCATCCATGTGCCTGTAGCCCTGTACCGGGAAGACGCTCAGAGCCTGGGCCTCCTATCTCTCTCTCTCTCTCTCTGAAGTCTGAAACTCTGAATCTCTGAGGTGTGTGCATCATGGTCAGTTGGAATCCGATGCAATGCAATGCGACCCAACCGTTTTTAATCTCCCCCTCTAAGGCTGTGTTTTCCATCGCATTAACTTGTCATACACACACAACTTTTCAATTACATCATCTTTAATTTTAACCAAAATTCAAACTTTGCACTGAACTAAACACAGCCTTAACCCTGCGGCGTCGTCTAGCTGCAAAAACTTCGCGCATTGATCGCCAAAACCGTCGTGTTGAATGCGTAGCTGAAGTAGTATAGTGGAGTACTCCCTCCGTAAAAAAAAAGACAAACCCTGGTTTCCGTGCCCTTGACCGTTCGTCTTATTTGAAAAAATATAAAAAAATTAAAAAGACAAGTCACGCATAAAATATTAATCATGTTTAAACATCTAACAACAATGAAAATACGAATTATAAAAAAATTTCATATAAGACGGACAGTCAAAGTTAGACACGGAAACCTAGGTTTGTCTTTTTTGGGACGGAGGGAGTAGTAGAGTAGTAACAGTGGCAGCTGATGAGTTAAATACGCGACAATGCCTGCAAGAAGAGTACAATTATACTGTGCGAATCTAGCAGCAAAAATTGCAGCATCACGGCGTCACGAGACTACGCATACGCGAAGCAGATGTGATTTGGGTCGCTGCGAACACCACATGTCCACATGCTACCTAGCTTTGGACCTTTGGTCGCTACTAGTACTAATACATTTTAGGGGCATTTGAATCGCAGGATTGAGAAAACGTAGGAATAGGAAAAACATAGGATTTTGATAGGAATGTAAGTGTAAAACAAAGGATTGCAAAACGCAGGAAAAACACATGAATGACCATTTGATTGAACCACAGGAAAAACGCAGGAATTGGATGAGAGAGATAGACTCAAAGGAAAGTTACCAAGAGGTTAAAGCTCTTGCTAAATTTCCTCCATAATCTTTATAGGATTGTCCATTCCATAGGAATTTCAAAGGATTTGATAGGATTCAATATTTGTTTCAAAGGCCTTCATAGGAAAATTTCATATAGGATTAAAATCCTCCAAAATTCCTATATTTTTTCTCCAATTCAAAGGGCTCTTACTGTATTTCTTCTGCAGCTCTGGTCTTGTGCAGCTAATACGTACAGTATCTTACTATCTTATACAGTTTTATACGGGTCAAAGCTGAAGGGAAGGAACGGTCAATTGGTGATCTGGTGAGCATTATTTCGGGGGCAGAGCTTGCAGTACAACATATAGTTGCAGCCTATGGTCCGCCTTACATTTGCACGATAATCTGTGCTGTGGTATGCATTATCATGTGGCAAATGTCAACAAGACAGCGGCGCTAGTTTAATGCCCTGCCGATTTGACAATAGGCAAAGGAACATCAGAACATGCATGTGCTCTCGCAAATTGCAGGGTCATCGTTGTTCATCTCGTTCCTCCCCATGCAGCCACTGTTGGAGCATGTGATATTGAATGAATCGTGCGTGTATCACAGTATCAGTAACAATCCCTTTGGAGCAAACTTGAGAAAAGTTGGGCAGTTTTGATTTTGAGCTAATTTCTTCTGTGTTACTACTCTGTAGGATCGAATAACAAAAACTAAGCCAACCAAAAAAGGGGTGAATGGTTGGTGTACCCAAAAATCAAAACTTTTAGTGGAATTAAAAGTTACCATCGAATCGATGATCTATCGGTCTGATCAAAGTAGATTAGACGGTCTGACCGCGCCTGTGCCGCCGGTCTAACTAGTATAGATCACCCGGTCTAACCGCCGAAACTTGTCGCCGTTGTCTGTCGCCGCTGCCGGTCTGACCGCCGTTACTCCCCGGTCTGACCGGGCAGTTGCCGTCGGTCTAACCGCCGGTATCTCGCCGGTTGGACCGCCGCACCCGAGAAAACACAAATAAAAAAACTCTTTGATGTAGATGACAACTTTATTACTTCTCTCTGCGTTTACAAAGTGCAACAACAGCACTCCTCACGAAAACTTCGACTAAACTCGAAACCCTAACTCAACTCTCAACACAATGCTCTCAAAAGCGATACCGGGAGGCCTCACCATCCCTCTCTATTTATAGATGAGGTAAGCAACCTAAAGCCACGAACCAAACTCATACAGGAAGCCCTAATCCACCTAGAAAATCTTCCCGTACAAGAAACAAACTTTACAAACTCTAATTGTACCAAATTTAGACTCCTTCCAAATTCGACTCCGCATCCCATACGCACACAATATCTCCATCATATGACATATGGAATATTCACCAACCACGTGCATTGATCTTTAGCCTAAGTATCTCATATGATATCTGACTGTCCGGACGTCACCTTATCTCCAAGTTGACTCCCGATCCATCCCCGGCAATACTCTCCCGAGGCATTAAGATACCTACACATGAATTAAACAAAGAAACCATATTCGGAGACTAAACTATCTCCAACTTGACTCATTGTTAATAAGCAAACAATAGTATTACATACGCATAGTATCCATCTATAAGCCATAATGATGAAATATCCATGGATATCCAATCAAACAACCCGAAACCGAAACCGACACAGAGTTGCCCGGTCTGACCGGCAACCATTGCCCGGTCTGGCCGATTCTCACCTGTCAGCAGAACCTGTTCATCACCTGAAAATCCAATCATCTTCAAAACCACTTCGCGCAATAATCTCTCAATATCAAAACTAATAATCTCATATGTTAATTGTTTATCACATAATAAGAATCAAAAACACTTTGATTTTACACTTACTACTTCTCAGTTGTGCCTGTAATTTGGGTTCTACAAGCCTGCAACTCGTGCAAGTAGTAGTATGATCCTCTTGTTTGCCATCCCGCATTATTGCCGTCTTGCCAACGAATAAATAGGAGCACGATCATACTGACAATGCCCCTGGCTTCCACCGTATACTGACGCTGAAATTCCGTTGTTTATTTGTCAGATGCTCCATATATAAGACACATAACATGGCAACTTGCCAGACGCGGCCCACGAGTCACTAAGGCCCATAAGCCAGAGGAGACGGAGCAGGAGCAGACGAGCCTGGTCTTGATGTCCCAAACGGCCCAGTAGGCGAGCGCTCGAGCACATACACCATGGGCCGCACGTACGCCGCATCAGTAGGCGGCATAGTACGAGATAGTATCGACGAACTACGCGTACAAAGCGACGGGGCAGCCGTTTTTTTTTTTTTTAAACTTAAGCAATTTTATTAAAGAAAGACAGTTAAGGAGGTAAACTCTAGTACATCGCAGAAAGGTAGTATAACACAAACAAAGAGACCATCTCTAACAAGATAGAGGCTAACCAAATATAAGGAAGCAAACTTTTAGATGAGACTAAACAGCGGTAGAGGACTAGATCGACGGAGCTTAGCGGTACTGCCGCGACGATTAGATCCTTGAGCCTCAGTTGACATGCAGCCCGCTTGGGCAGCCGTTGCCGTTGCATTTGCGTCGATCTCAAGTTCAGAAGCGGCCGAAATGTCTGCGGGCACGTACGTACACACGACAAGCAGGCTGGGCCTCCTGTGACAACGCGGTGGTGGGTTACACCGTTTGCGGGGCCCTTGCGGCAACCACATGCATATGTGCCGCGCGCAGAAGCACCATCTATGGGAAACCGCCCTGCCGGCCGGGCTACCGAATACCGATCCATCATAAGCCTGGACCTTTGCTGCAAGCTCGTGACCACGGAAGCATCTAGAAGCCGCCATCCATGGTCACGGCCTCACGGAGTCACGGGAGAGCTCACTGGTAAACTAGTCCGTAGCAAGAGCACCAAGCCCCATTTTTAAGGAAGGCATGACGAACACTACTGACCACGGCACCACCCGTCGTACGTCAACAAACCTCGATCGATATATGCAGCAATCAATCATGGACCGTATGTTCGACGATCTCTCGTCAGCAACGATTCTTTCAGGTTTCTTCACAGAATCAAATCCGTGAAAGTCTTGGTGGCCTCTGTGATAACCAAAACAAACCCGCATTGGCATAAACAAACAAGCCATGATCGAAACGATGTCTCGAGATGTCAAAAATGTGGACAAAAATACCATCAATATGGCTACTACAGTTGCTCCCACCCACGGTCACGGGTGCCAGAAACAAACACTACACTATCAGCCACCGCATATAACTGCTTCCTCCAATCCCAAACCACAATTTCGTTGCAACACAGCGCGACCAATAGGAGATCGAAGCCATGAAGCTGCTCGTGGCTCTGCTCGTTTCCACCCTTCTCGTCCACTCGCTGCTCGCCGACGGCGGCAGCCGAGGGAAGGAGGCGGCGGCGGCGCTCGGGTACAGCAACGCGACGGTGTACGACATGTCCGTGGCGAAGTGCGCCGGGTGCGGCGCGCTGGGCGCGTGGGCGGAGTCGGTGGAGTTCCTCTACTACCACAACCTGGTGCGGCTGGCGCGGTGGGAGCTGCCGCTGGCGTGGTCGCCGCGGCTGGAGTCGTACGCGCGGCGACTGCGCGCTGCGCCACTCGTTCCGGCGGAGGGGCAGTTCGTCCGCCGGAGAGAACACTGCGTGGGCGGGCGGCGACGCCGCGTGGCGCGACGCCGTCAAGGACTGGGCCGCCGAGGGCGTCGACTACTCGTACGCCGCCAACGCGTGCGCGGCCGGGCGCGAGTGCGGCCACTACACCCAGATCGTGTGGCGCGGCACCACCTCCGTCGGCTGCGCCCGCGTCGCCTGCGACGACGGCGGCGTCTTCATGACCTGCAACTACTACCCGCCGGGCAACGTCGTCGGCGAGAGGCCGTACTGAATGAGCAGTACACTAGGATAACTACAGAGTTTGTCAGGATTGTCCTGGATGGACTGAGATGTCCATGCATGTACAGCTAGATGCTGAATAAAAGTTTCAGGAATCAGGTGTGCGACCTGCGTTTCTGAGTTTACTGTCACTGTAAATACACTCACTGGTTGTTAACTTCTGGTACATTTCGCTTATTCGCTACATATAATGATCGTTTTTGCTAGAGCGCCATTGTTTTGTCGGAACTGTTCTTTACTAGAGGGAAGGATAGGTGAAAACAGTGGAAAGGCTAATGAATGATTTTTTGGTATTTGGGCCATAGTCGTGCGCTTCCGGCCCAATACAAGGAATACACGGCCTCTCAGACCAATAAAACGATTTGCGTTTTACGAGGGAATAAGTTCACTTCATGACCCTCAAATGTGATCGAAATCTAATCCATGACACTAAACTACAAAACCAGATATCTCGACCCCGAAACTCCTAAAACCGGTGCAATTTGACTTTCTGGGCAGTTTTGGGAGACGGTTTTGCTGACGTGGCGCCACGTGGTGAAGGCCTCCATCTGTTGGGCCAAAAACAAAATTGTAGTACAAGTTTTGTAGATATGTCCTTAGCGATTTAAAAGCTAATGCTAAATAAATTTCGATGAAAAAATTTTATAGTTAAGTTTTAAAATTTAATTTTTGGTAACGGCTGATCTCATATAGAGCGACGGTGAGGCATGAAGACAGAGCAAAACAGATACATCCGGATGATCTGCTTTTTCAGTGGAGTAATGTAAGTTTCCATTTTGCCCAGTATTAACTGGATAAGCTCATAAATGGCGTCGTGCGGAATGAAAAATCGAACAAAACTAGCTAAGAGCTGATGACATCGATGATATTCGAAGAGATAGATTTGATCCTTATGGCATAAACAAAACGCACGACCAAAAATCATAGCATCGATCTTCGATCTAATTCAGCCCCAACTAATAACCATAGATAAATTATAGTACGTATCAAGATTAATGCAAAGCATATTAACTAGCATATCAAGACCGGGTAGATCCTAATTACGATTAGCCCGTGGATCAGAAGGGCTTCTGCCCCATGATGTTGCCCTGCGGCTCGTAGTGGCACGCCATGAGCGTCTCGCCGGAGGAGCAGGTGACGCTGGCGCAGCCGACCTGCGTGCTGTCGCGCCACATCATCTGCTTGTAGTGGCCGCACTCCTTGCCCGCCGCGCACGCGTTGGCGCCGTAGTCGTAGTGCTGCGCCTCCTCCGCCCACGCCGCCACCGCGTCGCTCGGCTGCCACGCCTCGCCGCCGTAGCCGCGGAACACGTGTCATCGGGGCGCGCGGCTCCGTGCGCGCGACGCCGCCGACGGTCCGCCGACGCCCGCCGCGCCAGTCGCCCTTGTACTGGTCCGCCCACCGCCGTCGCCGGTCCGCCAGGTCGCTGCTCCACTTGAGCGCGGTGCAGGCCGTAGATCCGCGGAGGTGCGTCTGCGGCCACACGAAACTGCTGCGCCTCGCTGATCTGCAGCAGCCGCCGCGGGGCGCGCCGCCGGCGGCGCCGCCGAGCGTGCGCCGACGACAGGAGCAGCATGGCGGCCAGCGCGACGCAGCACGAGACCCTCCTTGAGCCTGTACTCCATGGCCCGACCACACTAGCTCGCTCAAGACCAGTGTCGCTCCTAGCTTAGCTAGCTAACTGGTTAATTGCAGGCTTCAAAGGCTACCTTACCATTGCAGTTGTTTATATATACGCATGCGAGCTGAAGATTATTGCCACAAACAGCGTTGACAATTAGATTTAATCTGCAACTGGAAGTACAGTAGATCTACTGATCGAATCAGAGTTCATGCAGAATTTGTCGATCGACGCACGCAGAATCGTTGCATGTGAGGGGGCACGTACATTTGGGGCGTCATGCAGGGTGCGCGTGAGGCAGGACGTCCCGGTCTTGTTTGACTTGCAATTTTCAGTACTGTCTCAGTTTGTATATTAATCGAGTCTTTTCCATTGGTCGGTTTTGACACCTATCACCTATGGGAAATCGATGGAGCAAGTGACGATTGTCAAATCATGGCTGCCTAGATGGAATATTAACTTGCAGTTTGCACCGGAAGTAAACGCTTGAGAAGGGTAGTTTCTGGGTTCAATTTGTTTCGGTTTTCCAGTGTGTCAGTGTCACTTACAAAATTCATTTTTGGCAGGTTTTTTGTGTACTCAGTAGGAAGCACTTGTGAGTCTGTGACGACCGACGAAGTGGCTACACATGCTTTCTGTGGGGTGTGCGTGGCTATGCCACATCTGAGATCGAAAAGATCAGTCGGCGAATACGTCGAAGCTTCGTTTCCTGCTGTTGTTGATCGATGCAGCATTAAACAATGAACAGAAACAGTAGCGAATTTGGTGGATTTCATACTCATATACTATATTCATGGTTTTGAAAAGAAAAAAAAGTATAAATTAGTACTGCATCCGTTCCAAAATATAACGATCTATGATCGAATGGACACAGTTACTATGCAATTTTAAGTTGTTGTAGTTTGAGCGGGAAGATGTATAATTGTAGAGGATTTGCTGCAGACAGTGCACTCTCTCTCTCTCTTAAAAAATCTGTGCAAACAGTACTACCAGTAGATAACAGAAGGAGAACATTTGTGAATTGGACTGGATCAGTCTCTGATGGGCCCTTTGGCCCATTACTACCAACCCAAGAGTCCAATACACCGCAAGCCCAACAGCTCGTAGCGGCCCACGCAATAGTTCAATGACCGCGGAAGCCAACCACCAAGTACGCCCCAGTGGAGCCTCCTGCGGCGAGTGTTGCTTGCCCTGCCAAACAATGAAGCTCTCTCTCTCGAAACCTCTCTTGCTGCAGTAAATCCCCCTCTCTCGACCCCTCTTCCTCCTCGATTCCGGCGGCCTCGTCGCCGGCGGCGGGGGAGAGGGGTCGCCTCCCCCCCTCCCCTAGTATAGCTAAATAGTCGGGCTAGTCTCGTTAGGTCGGGTTCTTCCTTTTCTCCTCGTTGGTGTGGTATGGAAGTTGGAGATGGAGGCGGATTCGACGCGGATGCAATTCGTGATGGAGATGGCGACGCGGAATCGGACCCGAGACGACGGCAGCGACGCGGATCTGGTCCGCAGTGGTGGGCGCGGCTCGGTTGCGACCTGCGGCAGGCAACGCGGCTCGGATGCAGTCTGCGGCGGCGGCGGCGACTCGGTTCGCGTCTGCGCGGCGGGCGGCCTCACGGATGTGGCCCGTGGCGGGGCAGACGCGCTGATGCGGTCCGCGGCAGCGGCGGCGGCAACGCGGATGCGCCGCGGGGCGGCGGCCGTGCGGTTTGCGGCCCGTGTGGTGGTGGCCGTGCGGGTGCTGCCCGCGGTGGCGTCGGCCGCGCCGATGCTGCCCGCGCGCGGCGTCGGCTGCGCCGTTGCAGTCCGCGACGGCGTCGGTGGTGCAGATGTGTCCTGCCAATGGCGTGGATGTGGACTCGGATGATCTCATCTTCTTCAACCTTCTCCATCGAGTTACCAAGACAGCATGTTCTTCGCCACCATCTTCGATTAAGTCTTTGGTTGGCTGGATTTGGGGAAATTCTTCCTCTTTGTCTCTTGGCAGCAATAACCATGCAGGGTTTATCGTTCGGGTTGAGCCAGATTGATTGTGCAACCTTGGTTTGCAGGTTTTACAGTCCGAGCTCCTCAGATTCAACGATGAACTCCGTGGAAATATTTTACGGAGTCCGGTGATTGCTCACACCAAAATCTACAGGCTTCTTGCAACAAACCTCTCGTATGTGTCGTTTCCGTGGAGTCAACCGAAGGGTTTACCAGTTCGTCAAGCGGAGTACACATCAACAGAGAGGCCCTTGGATGCAATCGTCGCGGCATTGCCGCAGTACCCTGTCGATTTGATCCTCTTTGCTGCTAGTTTCATTAGGAAGTTTGCTTCCTTTTTCAGTTGACCTCTCTATTAAAGATGGTCCAACTCTTATGTTATCATGGACGATGTATCGGGGAATTCAATTCCCCTAAATGCTGTCATTTAATAAAGTGTGTTTTGTTTTAAAAAAAAAAAAAAGTACGCCCCAGTGCTCCCAGCCGCTCGATGCGAATCCACCGTCCATTCCACCAAAAAAAGGTCTCCGCGATTCGGGAACCGTCGATGTGGGCCCCACCACACCTCGCAGCAACCGGAAATGCCCGCGTCTTCCAGACTCTACCCCTCCTCCGCCACGTGCTCCCTCGCCGCCGCCTCCGCCTCCACCTCCGCCTCACCTCGCCGCCGCGGCCGCGGCCGGCGGCCCGCCTCCGCGATGGGCCGAGGCCCGAGCTCGCCGCCGGGGCCGGGGCGCAGCCGCAGCGCAGCCGCAGCCGCGGCATCTCGAGATGGCCGCCGCTGCCGCTGCAGGGGCTCCGCCTCGACCTAGGGTGCTGCTTGGCCGCAAGGCGAGGACGAGGCCCGGGGCGGGAAGCTGGACCTGGCGAACTGGCTGAGGTGCTTCGTGGCGCCTCCGCTGCCGCAGCCGGCGGCGGAGGCGGAGGCGAGCGCCGAGGGGAGGGACGCGGGGAACCGCGAGGAGGAGGAGGCGGGAATGAGGAAGGCCGATCACCCGGTCGATGGTCAACGGGCTTGTACGGGAGGTGTGCATGCGATTGCACTGCTTTTTTTTTTTTTTGGCATACTATTGTGTTGTTTTATGCTTTCCTATTACTAGCTAATTGCATAATTCGGTGCTCTGGGCAGTTCGGCGGATTGGAAATTTGCTGCAGAGCAGTTTGTGAAGAGGCTGCCGGGGAAAGTCTTCGTGCATCGTGAGTTTATACAACTCGATTAGTTACTGGCTTATTTGTACCATTTCCATTATCTGAAAAAAAAAAGTTACTGCTTTTCAATTTTGCTCCCGTGTAAGTGTTTAATCTAGAGGGTCTTGTGGAATTGGTTTTGCCTGCACATTACAAAATGTCTGCAATCTGGAAGTGCAAATGCAATGCATTGCATTTCCACAAACAGGCATCAAGCTAGTTAGAAAAAAAAAATCGTGATTTGGTTGTGCACTGAAGATGTGAACTTTGTGCAATTTAGATTACAGAAAGCTTCTGTTTAACCAGGGTGTGGATAGTGTGAAATCCCACTCAAGTTTCCATTAAGCTGGGGTGTAGCTAGTTTGAAATTCTTCGTAAGACTAGCTGTTTCAATCACAGTCCGAAATTTGCGGAGCAAGTACCATATTAGCATGATGTGCATTGATGCAGCCAAACTTCACTTGCAAAGCTGCACTCCAGGTTTAGTTGCTGTTCTCCCATGTCTATACCTCATAATGCCCAGTTGATTTGCCATGTCCTAAGCAGTAACAGTTGATCGGCCTACATAAACATACACCTTTCGTGTCTAACTAATTTCTTGAAACAGGCAGTCAGTGCAACCATTCAAAGTTAACATATGATGGAGTCGACTTGATGGGAGAAAGGTTAGCTGAAGAGGTACAGGCGTACAGCCAACTCCATTGTACCAACTGTTTATACATCTACTAGTTCATGGTCGCTGTAATCAGTAGAACACTTAATCATCGCACTTTATATGGAGTTGCAGTTTAATACAAAGGGTACCTAATGGCACTAATATTTAACACTCAGGTTCGACAAGTTGTTCAGAGGAGAAGTAACCTGCAGAAGATCTCTTTTGTTGCCCATTCACTTGGTGGTTTAGTTACAAGATATGCAATTGGAAAACTGTATGATCCATCAATAAATGAAGAGGCTTCTCTTGATAAAGAGAACTTCTCAAATGAACAGAGAACATCTGATGGTGGTAAAATAGCTGGTTTGGAGCCAATAAATTTTATTGCAGTTGCTACTCCACACTTGGGATCAAGGTGGAATAAACAAGTAAGTTGTCCAGATTATGTATTTGTTGTGTGTTTGACATGTTTATCTCTGATCTGATTGTTAGCCTTTGCATTCTCAATTTGAATCCTTAGAACTTTGTAACCACCAAACTTAAGTTATATCTTATGGCCTATTGATCTAGGAAAACATTCCATAAACTGAACCCCATGTTGATTTTTATTCAGCTCTGAACTCTGGAGTACTTCGTTAAACCTTCCTTGATTATCTTTTTTGGGATTTTGTACGTATGAATTCAATAAGAAAATAGTATGAATAAATAGAATAAACCTGATCCTACTCTTTCATTTGTGTTCTTGACAGCTTCCCTTCCTTTTTGGTGTTCCACTTTTGGAGCGAACTGCTTCAGGAACTGCACATTTTATAGTTGGGAGAACAGGGAAACATTTATTCCTTACAGACTCAGATGATGGGAAGCCCCCACTTCTCCTACGAATGGCTGAAGACTGTGATGATGGAAAATTCATGTACATATCCAGCAATTGGTGCAATCTACTATATTTTTATGTATAACATATTTATTTCCATGTACCATGCTTGACATGTTGTTGCTTTGTGCAGGTCTGCGCTGCGCTCTTTTAAGCGCCGTGTTGCCTATGCGAATGTAACATATGATCGTATCCTACCAATGTCCCACTTTACATTCTATTTTTTTTCCTTTTTTGGTATTTTCTTGAACTCAAGGCAACTTTGGTTGCTTGTGTCCTTAACATGTTGGTAAAGATATAGTTGGCTGGAGAACATCATCAATTCGGCGTCAGCACGAATTACCTAAAGTAAATTACCATTTAACCTTTTCAATTTAAGAGGCAGTACAATGTTGCTTTGCTTTTATGCTCACTACATTAATAATCTGGCCTGTTTATGCATCTCAGCTGCAGTTAACACCAAGTGATAAAAAGTATCCACATATTATCCATGTTGACAAAGGAAATTCAGAGCATCATCAGCAAGAGGAATCTGTAGAAGCTTCACTTACAGATAGCATGGAAGGTAAGAATAACTATAACATATATACATCAATAGGCAAACTTGGTTTTAATACTCTCTAAATTCAGGAGACTCTTGCTCTGTGTAAAGTGCACATAAGCTTTATTGACTCATCGAACTAAAATGGTGTTAATAGTAGAGGCATCTATAACAAACCCACAAACTTAAATTTGTTTCTATGTTTCCTGCTAGCTGTGCAATGAGACTTTACTCCTACTGTTACAGAAGTGATGATCCGTGGCCTTACACAAGTTCCCTGGGAACGTGTCGATGTATGCTTTCATAAGAGCTGGCTAAGATACAATGCCCACCACAATATCCAGGTATCTTCTGCTAGTCCCGCACCTCTGTTTGCCAATAATTACTGAATAATATAATCGACACTGCTGCAGATGCTTTTAGTGAGACATAATCTAAGACTGATAACTGACCAGTAATTGGTAGTTGAACTATTAACTGCAAGGCAATGTGGCTGCTGGGGTTTTGCGTAAGGACCTTCTATGTTATAGTAGCTTCTACGTGCATTCAGTAGCTATGGACAAATACTGTTGTCGATAGATAGCCCTTCATGGTTCACTATATTTCTCTTCTTCTTGGTTCCACAATCTTAAGAGAGAGGATTTTCCTGCATGATTTATCTGATGATATCTTAAGAGATATAGAGAATTCTAAGCATTTGATGTAAGCTGATGCTTGGTGCAGGTTAGGATCCATCCTGTTAATTCAGACGGCGAAGACGTAATCTACCATTTGATAGACAATTTTCTAGTGTAGCGAAATTTCGATGAATTATTGAGAAATAACAGCCTTTTATACGGTGGGTTAACTCCATCGTACCACTCTAGTTAGGTGATGACACCCGTGGACCAACATGTCTGGTTCATTAGATCACACGTGACGTAAGGTTATCATTTATCGGAGCCGGGGTGCCTCTGATTTGTTGTCTTGTAGTGTAACTGTGTAAGGATAAGTGTTAGATTGTCAATAGTGTAAATGTCGGTGTAATATTTTATTTTATTTTTTGTACATATAAATTTTATAAACTTGACTGCCTCTGGTTGTATTATGCAGTTGTTCTCTGAATAAAAGTGTGCACTTGTTCTCTGAATAAAGATACTCTTTATGCAATTCTCCTGTTGGTTCTGTGTTAATTTTGGCTTAGTGGTAATATAAAGCAGGAGTGCCCTTGTCAATGATTTGAGACCGACACACATAATCCTATGATCTGTACATCTGTTGTCATCAGTATATATATACCATCGCTGTCTGTTTTGTAGTGTAGGCCAAAAAAGGAGAGAGAGAGAGAGGAAGCATTGGTGGTCATCCGTTAACCCAGCAGGTAAAAGAAGACAAGGAACAAGATAAGCATTTTAAACTCGTTTTCCAAGTAGGACGTGTTTATTAATAGTCAATACAGGTCAGAGGAACAGGAGCAAAGGTCTAAATGAGATCCCCATGCTATGTCACGAACAATGGCCTCACCTCCCCATTTCAATCCTTCAGAGGATGAACAATCAGGTAGCTAGCAGAGCTTTTCTCAAGACATTGGTAGCAGAGCTGTGCGCAGGCAGGAAAATGGCATGGAACTAGTACAGGATAGCAAAAAGCTTCGAGCATTAGAGCAACGAAAAAGGGGGAGCGAAATTGGCTAATCGGTTAGCCCTGGCAATGGGCAAGGACGGCGGCGACCCCTGCGGCGGCGGCGGCGGCGGGTACCCGCTGGTGGCGGTGTGCATCGACAAGGACAAGAACAGCCAGAACGCCCTCAAGTACGCCACGGAGTCGCTCGCCCACAAGGGCCAGACCATCGTGCTCGTCCACGTCCACACCAAGGGCTCCTCAGGCAACCACTGCATCCCCCGCCGCTGAAATCTCTCGTCCGATTTCAAGTTTTTCTCTGACGATGCGCGCGCGTGTGTGCAGGTGGCGTGGAGGACGCGGCCGGGTACAAGCAGCCGTCGGACCCGCAGATGAAGGACCTGTTCCTCCCGTTCCGCTGCTTCTGCACGCGGAAAGACGTAACGCGACGCGTCCATTCTCGTACGGTGCAGCATGGGGTGGTGCAATAACTAATGGGGGTTTTTCTCGTGGCTGGGCTCGCAGATCCACTGCAAGGACGTGGTGCTGGACGACCACGACGTGTCCAAGGCGATCGTCGAGTTCGCCGCGCACGCCGCCATCGAGAAGCTCGTCGTCGGCGCCACCGCCAGGGGTGGCTTCGTCAGGTAACCAACCAACCAATTCAGTCTACTCATCTCATCTCGATCGATCGACTCTCTAAAAGCAGCTGTCGAGGAAACCTGAGTGAATTTGGTTTGTGGCATATTTGACAGATTCAAGGCGGAGATCTCGAGCAGCATCTCCAAGACGGCGCCGGACTTCAGCACCGTGTACGTCGTCTCCAAAGGCGGCAAGGTGACGTCGGTGCGGCAGGCCGTCCGCCAGGCGCCGGCCGTCTCGCCGCTCCGCACAATGATCCAGGGCCCCAAGCCCGACAACGTGTCCACGCAGAAATGGACGCCGCCGCCTCCTCCGTCCACGACGAGACCTGACATCGCCGGGACACCAAAGATACAGGACAACTTCATTATGTAAGTCGAGGGGAAAGTATTTTCTATGCCTAGACGTCATGACACTTAGATGTATGCATGCGGTTTAAATAATAATATAAAAAATCATAAAATTTGACAAGATAGATTGTGAATATAAAACATTATAAAAACTGGCAAATCTAAATTTGATTTACAAATAAAGAAATAAAGTAACAAATTTTATATGCACTGTACATGTAATATTAACTACTTCCTCCGTTTTATAATGTTTTATATTATAAGATTTTCTAGCATTGCCAACATTCATATATATGGTAATGAATATATATATGTGTCTAGATTTATTAACATCTCTATGAATGTGGGCAATGTTAGAAAGTCTTATAACCTGAAACGGATATAGTATCTTTTTTTTAGGAACGTAATATTACTATCTGATTTAGTCTAGATGTCTTGTGTGTTTGTCTATAAAATTATATCATCTTAATTGATATTATTTTTTAAATCTTTTTTCTATAACTATTTGAGTAGTATGCAAATAACGGGTGCCGACACCTAGATGTAGAAAAACTCATTCCATAAGCTTAAGCTAGTTTCTGTAACTATTTGAGCAGTATACAAATAACGGGTGCTGACACCTAGACGTAGAAAAAACTCATTCCGTAAGCTTAAGCTAGGGGGGGAAGAATGGATGAGAAACAAGAAGCTAAGCTTGTGGCATTTGTGTGGAGACAGGTCGCCGTTCGCGAGGGGGGCGAACACGTCGGTGAGGAAGGCGTTCCCGGACTACTCGATGCCGGAGTCGTCGGACATCTCCTTCATCAGCTCCGGCCCTCGCCGGAGCTTGGACCGGTACCCGCCGCGGCTGTCGTCCGGGTCGGACGCCCACGACCACCACAGCTTCGAGGCGACGCGGCCGCCCAGCATGTGGGGCGGCGACTCCTTCGGCAGCGACTCCCAGTCCAGCAACTCCTCCTTCGCTTCCTCCCTTCCCATGGTACACACAATAATGCAAGCTAGCTAGCTACAGGCTAGATTTTTGTTTGCATCAGATGAGATTTCGTCGCCATGATCGATCGTTGTGATCGATCTCTCACCTACGTACATATTGCAGGAGGACATGGAGGCCGAGATGAAGCGGCTGCGGCTTTTTTTTTGGCATACTATTGTGTTGTTTTATGCTTTCCTATTACTAGCTAATTGCATAATTCGGTGCTCTGGGCAGTTCGGCGGATTGGAAATTTGCTGCAGAGCAGTTTGTGAAGAGGCTGCCGGGGAAAGTCTTCGTGCATCGTGAGTTTATACAACTCGATTAGTTACTGGCTTATTTGTACCATTTCCATTATCTGAAAAAAAAAAGTTACTGCTTTTCAATTTTGCTCCCGTGTAAGTGTTTAATCTAGAGGGTCTTGTGGAATTGGTTTTGCCTGCACATTACAAAATGTCTGCAATCTGGAAGTGCAAATGCAATGCATTGCAATTTCCACAAACAGGCATCAAGCTAGTTAGAAAAAAAAAATCGTGATTTGGTTGTGCACTGAAGATGTGAACTTTGTGCAATTTAGATTACAGAAAGCTTCTGTTTAACCAGGGTGTGGATAGTGTGAAATCCCACTCAAGTTTCCATTAAGCTGGGGTGTAGCTAGTTTGAAATTCTTCGTAAGACTAGCTGTTTCAATCACAGTCCGAAATTTGCGGAGCAAGTACCATATTAGCATGATGTGCATTGATGCAGCCAAACTTCACTTGCAAAGCTGCACTCCAGGTTTAGTTGCTGTTCTCCCATGTCTATACCTCATAATGCCCAGTTGATTTGCCATGTCCTAAGCAGTAACAGTTGATCGGCCTACATAAACATACACCTTTCGTGTCTAACTAATTTCTTGAAACAGGCAGTCAGTGCAACCATTCAAAGTTAACATATGATGGAGTCGACTTGATGGGAGAAAGGTTAGCTGAAGAGGTACAGGCGTACAGCCAACTCCATTGTACCAACTGTTTATACATCTACTAGTTCATGGTCGCTGTAATCAGTAGAACACTTAATCATCGCACTTTATATGGAGTTGCAGTTTAATACAAAGGGTACCTAATGGCACTAATATTTAACACTCAGGTTCGACAAGTTGTTCAGAGGAGAAGTAACCTGCAGAAGATCTCTTTTGTTGCCCATTCACTTGGTGGTTTAGTTACAAGATATGCAATTGGAAAACTGTATGATCCATCAATAAATGAAGAGGCTTCTCTTGATAAAGAGAACTTCTCAAATGAACAGAGAACATCTGATGGTGGTAAAATAGCTGGTTTGGAGCCAATAAATTTTATTGCAGTTGCTACTCCACACTTGGGATCAAGGTGGAATAAACAAGTAAGTTGTCCAGATTATGTATTTGTTGTGTGTTTGACATGTTTATCTCTGATCTGATTGTTAGCCTTTGCATTCTCAATTTGAATCCTTAGAACTTTGTAACCACCAAACTTAAGTTATATCATATGGCCTATTGATCTAGGAAAACATTCCATAAACTGAACCCCATGTTGATTTTTATTCAGCTCTGAACTCTGGAGTACTTCGTTAAACCTTCCTTGATTATCTTTTTTGGGATTTTGTACGTATAATTGAATCTTTTTTTGCTGTGTCTGATTAATCACCAGGATATGGCGATTGAGCACAGCGTAGGGAGGTCGTCGTACGACGCGGACACGAGCCAGCAAGCCATGCAGGGACGAAGGCTCAACTACAACTAAATTAAAGCTGACCTGAGTTTTGCACTACGACTGCAATAGGCGTTACTGCAAGGCTCACTTAAGCATGATTTTTATCCAATGCTTCTCCTGATTAATCTGAGTAGGAAGCTACTGTTTGTTAATGCAGAGACAGAGAGCCATGTTCATGCCTACATGTTGGTGTGGTTGTAAACTAGTTGTCGATCGTTTCTTGATCCTCCTGTTGTTTGTAAATGACCTGACATTTTAAAACTAATCAAAATGCTGACAGTTCATCCAGAAGCTCGGAAAAAGGGCCACCAAAGATCTGGTCTTATACAGGTTCAGCCGTCATAGCTACATTATCATCTGGACCAGATTTCTTCTGTTCATATCTTTGAGCTACACTTGTTTCCTGTTATTTTATCATGTGCGACATGCTGCATAATAGTACTCAACTGAATGACGTTCAGGGAGTAGTTAAGAAGAGGACATGCCGACGACCATTGCGAACCGTACCCATTTCCTACTCCATCAACAATCAACAAAGACTCGTCAGTTTTTTAAACGATAAGTACGAAGAAGAAGAAGACTACTACCACTAAGGCTGTGTGTAGTTGAGGGGGAAGTTTGGATTTTGGTTGAAATTGAAGATGATGTGACTGAAAAGTTGTGTATGTATGACAGGTTGATGTGATGGAAAAGGACTGAAGTTTGTATCCAAATTTTGGATCTAAACACAGCCTAAAGTCTGAACTGAATTGATCATGAAGGACTGAAAGAACAAGTCAGCTCGTAGTGAATAATCACCACTACAGTAAAATGTAAAATACACAGGATGATCTACAGAAATAGCACTGAAAGTTTGAAATGCTAGTACATTTTAAACAAAATTATTCTATTCGTAAAAAAACTTAACCTACGAAAGGATTTAACCCCTCTTAGTACAACGAATCCGAACAAATGTTTGTTCAGATTGTTTTTTTTTTTCGACGGAGTGGGTAGTAGTATACTCCACCAATGTGGGGGCCCTGCACTGCGACATCTCATGACTTCACGATCGAATCGAACGCGAACACCCGCAATTCTCATGACGCAGCGTGCGGCGTGCATTCATCATCAGTAGCCTTCACTGCTGTCAGAGCAGAGCAGGGCCGCATCCATATGAGATGATGATCCGTCGCCGAGGCGAAACTTCCAAACAGTGGCAGCCGAGGCGTGCCCGTACGCGTTGGATGCTAGTGCTGGCTAGTGCTGCTGCCGCTGCTGCTAGGAGTAGGCGCTGTTCGGGCATGGCATGTTTGTGTCAGGCACCTATCATTTCGGTTTCAGAAGAATCTGTCCTTCCGCTCCAATCAGCAGCCGCCGAGGATCTCGTGTGTCTGTGTCTGTGTTTTCCCCTTCTCTTGTCCTTCCGTTTCGTGCTTCCATTCGCAGGCCACTTTACTCAACCGTGATCGTGCGTGAAAAGACATTAACCATCCGAAACGTTTATTAGCAAATAAAATTTGTAAGTAAAACTTAGTACTACATATACATACCCTTAACAACTCAAAAGCAAATGCTATAAAATAAACTACAATAAAAACAATATATTAAATTCAAAATTAAGTTTTAAAATTCATTTTTTTTTTCTTACAAGCATAAGTATAAGCCAATCAATTTATTTTTATTCCACCGTTATATTTTTCTGAGATTCCTGCTTTTGAAAATGGCATGGTTATTAGTACTACTTATATCTTCGGTTCTACTAGTTTGCTGATATAAATTTAGATAAGAGCATATCAAGATACATATTTAAAATCTAGGAGTACTATATTTTTGAGACGGACATAGTACAATATTATTTAACTATAATTTGTTTGTAGGATACCAGATGAGCCACCTATCCTGTGATTAAGGTTTTAACCGTTTCCTTTATAATCAACGCCCCCCTCCAAGTTACTGGAGTATTCTTGAGATGTGATATTCACAACCATGTTTACTAGTACTACTACTGAATCATAAGCGGGGCTTCTACAAAAGTAACAAAACGAATGTAAATGAGTGCTCTGGATGTACTTCCCGTAGGTAATCTGTGGACAAAACATTGACTTCTCGTGCCATCTTAACTACACCAATAATGCATCACGCAAGACATACCGCATCACGCATTATAAGCAGAGGAGTACTGCGCATGCAACCATACGTGGTACGACGAAGTACTCATCATCATGTTCATGTACACTGAGAGAGAGAATTAAACACCCTTTTTAACCTACTACCAAGATACTAGGACATAGGAGTAGGAGTAATTACTAGGACATAGGAGTAGGAGTAATTCACACTCCTCTGTTTCTTTTGTATCATGTTGGTTAGTTCATTTTTAACTAACCAACGTTAAACATTTTAGAACCAAAGGAGTAATTTATAAAGTTATACTAGATAAAATCTTGCATTAGAAATCACAGTTGAATTGTTCCTCTCAGCTGGGGGGGCATTGTACTCTGCTGCAAGTGCACTGCATCATCATAAACTCAAGTCAGCTCATACACACACACACATGAGAAGGCCGTGTCCATTTATTGTAGATGCACACTGTTCACAAACTCAATTCATACACCTCCACGAAGCAAGCAGCCCATTCGGGCCCACATGTCAGCACAGGACGGCCTGTGTACAGCATCACCACATTGATGGAGGCGACACGCTCTTGGTTGGTTATTCTCGCTCTTGCTCTCATCTCATCTCATCATCGCTTTTCCTATGTACAGCCCCTTTCGCCGACCTACAAATCTACCCATTTCCAAGCAATTGTCACTCTCTGCGCAACAGAAGCAGAGGGCCCTTCGCAGCTGCGTCCCCTGTTCTTCTTGTTCTTTTTTATGCTTTCCTTTTACTACGTGAAAATTAAGGATGTCACGCTAAAAAAAAATGACCCAAATCTATCGATGCATGCAAAGTGGAGTAGTAGTGCCATCCCTACAGGGGCCCCAAAAATAATGAACTGGGAAAGGGAAAAGGAGAAGAGAAGAAAAGCACAGGTTCAGAAGCAAGATACTACTCCTGGTAGCAAAGTGAGACAAAGAATAAAGAGAGCAATTCATGATTTCATTCATTCTCCCCTTCAAAACCACCAGAGAGAAAGGATCAGGATTCAGGAGGAGGAGGAGGAGGAAAAAATAAAGTTGATTTGGTTCCCATTTCAAGATTTGCTTGCTCCAACCATCCATGATCCATCCAATCCAATCCAATCCACCCCCCACAAATTGCAGAATCCAAGAAGCCAGCACAGCAAAGCATCACAATGTTGTTTTTGTCACCATCTTCTCCTCCTCCTCCTGCAACTGGAGCAGATGGACACCACCACCACCTACTACTACTACTTCTACTGCTCCAATGATGATTTTACAAAATAAATTAATTAAGAAGAAATTGCTTTCTTAACAACCCATATTATATGATGATCATTTGGAAGAACATGAACTTAATTGGAAGAAGAAGAAGAAGAAAAAAAGAAGAGATTAAAGAAAAGTTGAGGAGGGGAAGGGTAGGAGAGGAGAGGAGCTTAATTCCAGGAGCAACAGCAACAAGAGAGGGGATGATGATGAGGGTAAATCACTAAATTGTGGTGGTGGCTTGAATACCCAAAATGGCTAGGAAGAGCACTCCTAGATCCCACGTCTCAATGCCAAACCACCGTCCATCCATGGCCGAGCCGGATCAACGCCGGAATCCCATCGGAATTCATCATGACGGAGGCGGTGCGAGGGGCTGCGGCTGCGGCTGCTGCTGCTGCTGTGGCCCGGCGACGAACCGATGTTGGAGAAGCTGCGCCGCCGATGGCCGCCGCGCCGGGTTCTTCTGGAGGCAGCAGCTGATGAAGCTCTTGAACTCCGGCGAGGCGTTGGGCGGCGGCGCCGGCGAGTCGGAGTAGCAAATCGCGCACATGAGGGCGGCCCAGTCTCCCTGCTTGCCGAGATTCTCGCCGAGGGGGAACCTGCCCATGTAGAACTCGAGAATGCTCAGGCCGAAGCTCCAGATGTCGCCGGCGTAGCCGTCGTAGGCGCCGTCGTTGAGGTCGGTGTTGATGCGCTCGGGGCTCATGTAGGCGATGGTCCCGACGGAGGAGTTGCAGGGGTCCATGGTCTGGTTGAGGATGCGGCCGACGCCGAAGTCGGCGATCTTGACGCGGCGGCCGGAGTCGATGAGGAGGTTGGAGGGCTTGATGTCGCGGTGGACGATGTGGCGGCGGTGGAGGTAGGCGATCCCGGAGAGCACCTGGCGCGCGACGTCGGCGAGGAAGGCCTCGGAGGCGATGCGGCGGCCCTCGAGGGATCCCCCGTCCATGTACTCGAGCAGGATCTGCAGCTCGCCTCCGCGCTCGTACATGCCGTGGCACCGCACCACCGCCGGGTGCTCGGCGGTGCGGAGGATGGCGATCTCGCGCGCGATCTGGCGCCGCACCGCGTCGTCGTGGTTGCCGTAGAGCACCTTGAGCGCGTACTCCTTGCCCGTGCCGCGGTGGCGCACCATCCACACCGTCCCCCCTGCCCCGCTCCCCACCCGCCTCACCCGTTCCAGCTCCTCCAGCGGCGGCGGCGGCGCGGAGCCGACCGAATTCGGCGGGGGTGGGCACCCCGCGAGCGAGGACGACCCGGACGACGACGTCGACGACGGCGCCGACGACGGCGGCAGCGGCAGCGGCAGCGGCACCGCGAGCGACGTGAGGTCCCGCTGCGGCAGCGGCAGCGTGAGATCCGGCCGGCGCCGCGACCTCCCCGGCGTCCCCGGCTGCTGCTGCTGCTGCAGCCCCGCCCGCAAGCTCGGCGGCCCGCCCGGTCGCATCGCCGACGGCGGCGAGGCGGAGACGCGCGCGGCGCGGCGCGGCGGGTTGATTGGCTCCGCGTCGGTGTGTGCGTTTTCTGGTGGGCTCGCGGCGTGGAGAGGACGAGGCCGATCGGGGCAGGGAGAGGAAGAAGGATTCGAGACAGAGAGTGTTTTTTTATAGACGAGGCCAAGTGAAGCCGTGATGGGGGTGGCAAGAAAATTATGGTAGTAGCTTCCTTTTCCCCCTTTCTTTTTTTCCCCTCTGGTTTTACAAATCAGACGAGTCAGTTTTTGTTGTGTTTCGTATTGCCGTGTTCCAAGTGATAGTTCAACGTTTTAGGACCTCGGTATTTTTTTTTGTTGTAAAAGAAATAATAATTGGGT
This sequence comes from Oryza longistaminata, assembly GCA_009805545.1. Lineage (NCBI taxonomy): Eukaryota > Viridiplantae > Streptophyta > Magnoliopsida > Poales > Poaceae > Oryza > Oryza longistaminata. The sequence goes on from CM020179.1 coordinate 43,107,059, forward strand.
GAGGTTACTTTTAGTTGCGATTGGCGCCAACTTTTAAACATAGCGTTACGAGAAAATATAAGTATAGTTATTAAATACACTACTATCATATAAAAACACTCTAAAAACGGCTACGACACATTATTAACGGTGTAATATTTATTGGTCTTATTCGCCATGGTGCCTCTGTGTTGATTTTATTATGACTAGCCCTTGAAAATCATGATTTAGCTCATGTCCGGTGTCATAAGATAACATCACCTAAAATGCAAAGTCTGGAATGTTGGTTTAAATTAGAATAATGCATACATGTTTATGTGCATTTATAAAAGGCATTCTTCCTATCATATTTATATCATGTTAATAATTTTATAGCTAAATAGAGAATCCAACAATTCTTACTATTAGAAGATAAAAATGTGAGTAAATTCCACCATAATTAGGATGAAAGTTGTAATGCTCTGCTTTCATGCCCCAGCAGTTAAAAAGAGTTACACCTAAATTGATGTACTGGGGTGTTTTAGTTAGAAAAGATTTCCCTGTCTAACTTCCAGCCTTCTAGATAAGCAAGTGGTGTCCATGCATGATTCGATTGTTGATTTCTTGAAAAAAAAAACATACAGAATAAATTGTAAGTGTAACCACCTATGCCCTCTTGTTCACATGCCATGCTTATCAGGTGGGTATTAGATTATAGAACTGGAAGGTAGAGCATTTGATTTAAGAAGCCACCGGTGATCTTCCAGAATTTTTATATGATCATCATGGTTGTTAGGCTTAACGGTTTCTACTACCTAGTTCAATTGGTCAAATCCATTTCTAATGTCTTCATATTTGAAAACACACGATAAGGAAACCAGTCCAGATAAGAGTACTATACAGGGAAATTAATTAGAAAAGCTGAGTGTAAACAGAATCCACCAGCTAGATTTGGGTGTATAAAAACACCAGGAAATAATTAAACGTACAGTAGTTAGCTACTGAACCCACTATTATGAGAGCTTTTTGGCCGTTGATCACCGGGAGGAAATAATTTGCAGTATCACATTAGTGCATCAGTTGTTGTAAATACCAATTGAATTTTAAATTATCAGCTTTTTCGTTACATATTTGTCCTTTATCATATGAAAGACGAATATGCACCACACACTTAATACACTTAGTTATCCACGAGGCGTGAGCATGCAGCTTTAACACATACTACTCGATAAACATTTTAGTGACAAATTTATGATCTAATTAAATTTCTTCACTACAAAACATTACATGAATTTATTATGGCTCGAATCATGGCTTACATTACCGTTTTCAAGGTGAAATTCGGTCCTATCAATTTACCGAAACCAAAGGAAAAAATCGATGACTTTCCATCAACTTCGTATGAAATCTAACTAAAATATATCGGAATTACGAACCTTGGTTCCAGTTAGCCCTAGTTTGGTACTAAAATGCCATGTCGAAACATGTTTCCCCTCCCCTAAAAATAGACAAAAAGAAACATGTTTAGCCTCAAATTAAACAACGCAAAACAGCTAAAATGAGAGTTAAGCATGTTTGAGACATGTTTGAATCAAAATCTTCAAAAAAAAACATGTTTGAATCAACACTGCTAATTAACAAATCTTGTTGGTTAAGCTACTGATCGTTCCTAGTCAGGCGTGCCGCAGGAGGACAGCAACAACACTACTTCGCCGTCGCGGTTTCTCCCCTGCGACGCACAGGGTCACTGACAGCCGCGCGCAGTCGCCCTGATCCTCGGGCCCACACGCCAGTGTCAGCAGGTGGGCCCCGCTAAAATTCTCGCCAGCTTGCGTGGCAGCGAATGTACGGCGTGTGGGTTTGTTTTTGCGTGGCAGCCGAGGAGGAGGGGGCCACTTGGGGATTTTGATGCTCCGATTCACAGCGCGATGAACAACGTGAGAGCGCGCCGTAAACAAACGGCTCAAAAATTACGCTCACCAACGCCCTCTGCCTGCCGGCCCCTGCCAATTGCATCGAGATTCACAGGGGGGCAATAAATATCGTCTCATGTGGCACGTGGATTTCGGCCTCTGGAGCACCGCCTCGGGATTCACATCCAGCGGTTTTATTACTGGGTTCGGGAATTATACCATCGCCACACCGTATAACGAGCACCCCCGGAAAATTATACTATTCCTACATTTAAGGGTATATTTGAGAAAAAAAAGAAGATCATGAAAATACTTAAAATGAGATGAGTCTTTAACATATAAGAGCAAGTACTCTCTCTATTCTAAAATATATTTAGTAGGCTATAAGACGACTAAATGCTGAGATGTAGGAGATAAAGAGAGGAGAGAGAGGAGAAGCGGGCTGTAAACTTACAGCCGGCTTGGACACAAAAATCAAGAAACTTTGTGATAAAGACAAGTAGGTCATATATTAATTGTAAAGAGCTAGCTATTATATGGGTGGACTGAGATAAGGCTATAAAGAACTTATAGCCAACAAGTCGGCTATATTATTAGCCTTGCTCTAATTTTTTTAAACATGATACAGAAACGCAAGCTCGCATACTTACTCCCATATACACACCCACACACACCACCTATCTAATAAGTACATCTAGAAGATTGGCTCAGCATATGTTCATATTACTGTGTTCACCTCATGCATTTTTGTTGGGTATGTCATCCAACAATGAAAAAAATAATTAGCCATAAATGTGAGCACACCATATGATTTATTGAGTATTAATTATTTTAAATTTTAAAATATATTAATATAATCTTTTAAATAATGCTTCTATGTAATTTTTATAAAATACACATCGCTGGACAATTTGAAAAACATTCGTCAACAAACGAAACAATTTTCTTCTCTAGGTCATTCAAACGAACGTTGCCTTGGGCAAACTTTCCTACACACATAAATTTCGAACTTTTCCGTCACATCGTTTCAATTTCAACTAAATTTCTAATTTTAGCGTGAACTAATCACACCCATAATATTAGGTTTTAGCATAAGTACTCCGTACTCCTATATGACGTGTCATAGTCTCAGAGTGTAAAACCAAAGAAAAAAAAAAGGCATAAATGAAACAAGGAAAGCGAAAGACAAAACGAGGAGCAGAAGGTAGTGCAGGTGGAGTGATGCGTGGGGGCAAACTGAAGGGGTACAACCAACGCGAGCAGCGCTGCTGCTGCCTCTCGTACTCGTCGGACTCTCTCTCTCTGGTCCGGAAAGGGAGGCAGCGAGAGATGGACGACGGGTGATTGATGGGACGGCTCCTGCCATGCTACGCCTACGCGCGCGACGCCACAACCAAACAACGCCTCCAATCGCGTCCTCTTCCTCGCTCATCCGTCCGCCAATTTTGCCTTGTTTCTCCTCTCTGCGTTGCGTTTCACGCTCGCAAACCGTCAACTAGAAGGAGACAGCGCGAGTGTTCACTCTTCAAGCGAGGTTCCTGTCTGTCTATCGCGAATGTTTTGGGCTGTTCTTCAAACGTGCGATGCGTGCGTAAGCTTTGTTGGTGAGAAGTGAGAAGAGATCAATGAACCCCTGACTTGATCAGGTCAGGATTCGCAGCAACTTTTACTTTACCCCTATCTAATCTAACGATAGTGTCGTCTCATCTTTTCGCTTATACTTATATTTATTAGCCAAAATTTAAATTTTTATCTTAAATTTAGAGTTGATTTTATGTTTTCTCATCAAAATTTATTTTTTAGTCTTTGCTTTTAGATCGTTAAGAACGTATATATAAAAAAGTTTTATTCATAAATTATTTTTTATTTGTAAATATGCTGTGAAAGGATAGGTCTGCTAATACCCCACGCTACTACACGAGTACTACTACTGCATTCCTGGTGGAGATTGGAGTTCATATGTTGATTTTGACATGTGCAAAAATATCCTTACTTCTACTACTTCAGTTAATTAATTACTAGTACTACAACATCTAAAAGTCCATTTAACTTGTTTCCTGGAAGTTGGCCGACGACAACATCACGGCGATCCGGTACGCTCCATGTCAACGCCAGCGTGTCGCGCAGGACCTGCCACGTCATGCTCGTTTTCTTTTCTCTCTCGCTGGTGGAGTCAACGCTGGCTTTGCCGGGTCGACGTGGCAGGCAGGCGTCCCGGATGGACCCGACCGGGTCGTCCCGGTCCGATCCGTGGGGCATCGCCTCACATCGATCGGTCGCTTCGGCGAGAATGAGATTAGCATTGCAAGGGTTGCGCGGCTGCTTCGTCGGGGGCTTCGCCGAAACGCGGCGCGCCACCGGTCGGGTTGGGTTTGGTTGGCCGCTCGGAAGCCGGCAGGAAGCAGCGGCGACCGGGTCGGGGAGGGGGGCTTAGGGCCTGTTAGCTAACTTCTGAGAATCTGGAAAAGCTCTGAAATCTAGCTTCTCCAGCTTTTGACTTCTTAGTTTATTTTGTAGAATCTGTAACTACAGATTCTCAGAAGCTGTGGACTGTTTGCGGCAGCTTTTAGCAGAAGCAGCTTTTGAGAAAAACTGTAACGGGGACAAGCTCCCTAAACAGGGCCTTAAGCTTTTACGTGGCGCGTCCACGCACTTTGGCTCTGCATGGATGCGTGAACGTTTCAAAGCTGACGAGGTCGTGTCACCGTTAGTTACTCACCTAACTACTGTAATTGCCTGCCTAACATGGAGTAGTAAGGAGCGAAACTTGACGCTCAATGGATTGGATGGCCAAAGATCCTTGGATCCGGTTGAGATATTCAGTAATGTAATACAGCTCCAACATTTTGCATTTTGGTGTATCAGTCGCGATTAAAATTAAAATTTAAAATTTTATTTTTCAGTTGTTTTTAAGTTTTTTATCACAGTTTTTTTCAGCTCACTAAAAGTACAGAAAAATTTCACCCATAAATTGTTTTCAAGTTGGCTCATTCATTTTTCATACTCAAACAATGAGCTGATGAAAGTCTCGTCCAGTTACTCTCTCGTCTCATAATAAGTTTATTTTTTTTCCTTTAATTTGTCCAAAATAAATTCACATCTGAATACTCACCACATCAAAGTTTATGAAAGTATGAGAGCACCGAGAGTAGATAAAAAGAGCAATAATTGTATTGAGATTTGATAAAGTGAGTGTACTCTATTTTTTTTATTGGTATGTGCGGGATATGGATAAAAATAAATTTATTTTGAGATAAAGAGAGTAGTTAATAATAACATATCTATATTTATGGTGTGTTTAATTTGAGTTATCACTAGTTCACTACTAGTCTACTAGTCACCTCAATGTGTAAGGGTGGAATGGTCTATCAGTAGATGAGATCATCCCTTGATTTTGGCAGCACGGCGTCATTTTTTATTTTCCATTAACAGATACGGAGTAAGTCACAATACACCAATGTACGTTTAGAGCAGGAGATGTTGATGGACCAACCATTCAATCAAAAACCAAACAAGATCTCAGATCTTGAGTTCAGCTCGATTGGATGGTCCATTAATCATCTCCTCCGCAAAACGAAACATCCTTTGGTCAACAGTTCGTTGACTAGTACTAGTACTATACCGGCAAAATCCAAAAATACAGAGATTTTCTATTTCTTTTTTGGCTGGTGGTGGAATGAGATGAGATGTGGACATGAGCATGAACTGATCACCGGCTTCATGATCACGGCCGAAAGAGAGCTCGAGGCCACGACTGATTGGGATTCCCGAGTATATATGTGGGCTCCAAATGATGCAGCGATGGATCGTGACTTACTACTGCTGGAGTCATCAACAATGGCGCCGGTCTGTCCCACAAGATATGGAGAATTTGTTGTTCCAAAAAAGAAAGAATTTACATATTTCCTTCAGAAAGATATGGAGTTTTTTTTTTATGTAAGGCCAATACACTGATGCTTCTGTAGATCATTTGCATAGATGCAGCGGCAAAGGTGCTTTCGAAAGAAACAGGGCTAGCGATTCTCTCGCTTTTCTCTAATTAATTGCCTCCAACTTGTATATGGGTTTTCATGGTTATTACCCCTAATCTGGCCATGAGGTGATGTAATCTGGCCATACCATCACTGCTTGGTTTGATGTTAGCTCAAGTACGTATAAAAATCCGTGTGCCTAGCCTAGTAAGCCTGGGATTTTTTTGGCCCAATCTTATCAACTTCAACTCATATCAGCCAATCCGTGCCAGGCAAACTGAGAATTGGATCCTGGAGGGGAATGAACATATGTAGTTATTTATATCAACTTTTGTTTCTTCTGATTTATTGCCCTGAAAATGTTCTATTTACCCTCTGGGAAAAAACAAAAATACAGTTGAAAAAAAATTGTAGTTAAAAAGGGCATATGGGCGCAGATGTCATGAAGATGAGATCGACCTACTAGTTCAATTGAATCAGCTTCAGCTTCTGTAAAAATACAACAGTGTGGGAATCACCTATGGAAGTCAGTCAGTATGTACTAGCACGCGGCCGGCTTGGAGCAAAAACAACGGCAGCAATTAAATCCAAATTCCAAACCAGCGACTTCTGGCAATATATGGTCATCTTTTCACATGAAACCTACACCACAGAGCAGCCAAAAATATGATTTGCAATTTCCAATTAATGGTGCTTCTGTGCGAGTGGCATTAATTTCATCTGGCATATAAGAATGTTGTTAGCTCATGGTGCTACTCGAGCTAATGGATAAAATGGGCTATAAACAAAGATCTGGTACTTGCTTTTGGAGCTGATAAGATCTTCAATTCTATTGGTTAGTGGCAGGGAAATGGATCGCTTTCGGCATATGTAAATTATGCATATCTTTCGATGTCAATGAACTCCCCTACCCGATTCATCACTTGTTTTTTTTTGGGAGATTAGATTCACAATTTCTGAAGGACCCACCATAGTTGAAAAAACGCTAAAAATCTCCAGATTGAAGAGCTCGCTTTCCATGCTGCCCTGAAAGAAAAAGGGAATATTGCTTTCTTTTATCCTTTCCTCAGCGCATGCCATTTTTCTTTGCAGCTTCACATTTGACATTGTGGAAGAAAACAGCAAGAAAGCAACGCAGATGTAACTGTCATGGTCATAATTCCAGTGGGATCGAAAAAAGGTTTTCGTGCCGACGTGGATGAGCGATGAAGCTAGGCCCCGAGGCTGTCATCACCGGTGCGTCATCTATACCACATACTACACCACACTACCTGCAGTAAACAGTAATCTTCTTCTCCTCCTCTCGACGTACAGGAGCAGTTACGGATTGATCAATCCTATCCATTGCTTTTGTATATGTACTACATCGATCCAGCGTGAAGCAGCACGGCACCTTCTTCCATCTCCAAGAAAGTCGGAGGAAGCACGGCAGAAGGAAGCACCGCATCTGTATAGGTCTACATTTAGAATGGTCCTGTAGTAAAGCACTCAGTCCTCTTTGGAGGAGCTTAACATTCAGAGAAACAGCTGGTTGATAGCTAATTTCTGATAATCTGAAAAAGCTAGGTTTCATAGCTTCTGGCTTTTAGTTTATTTTCTGGATTATACAATTACAGTTTCTCAAAGTTTAAATAAAAACTAGAATGTTTGAGGGAACTTCATTCTGGAGAAGCTGTAGCAGCTAGAAACTCTACCAAATAGGCCCTCGGTTGGTGTAGGAGCAGATAAAGATTCTCGAAGCATTTAACGCTATCTAAGGCAGGCGCGCATCACGGTCACCGGTTGCCGCTCGGCGAATCCGCAATCGCGCGACGCTTGACAGCACACACGGTGTCATGGCGAACGAGCGGAGCATGGCTAGCTGCACGCTGCAGGTTGCAATGCAACCGGCTGCAGAAACGCGCGCGGACCTACGCGTCGTCGTGCGCCGTGCGCCCCGGCCGTCCATCGCTTTCGCGGCGGCAGCGAAAGCCGAAAGGCCCGCGCGCGAGCCACCGGCCGCGCCCGATGCCCATCAGCGTCCGCAGGTGCACGTCTCCCCGCTGGGGTGGGTAGCCACGCGCGCGTGTGCGTCGATCGCGAGCCAGCGTACGCGCGCGCGCGCTGCGGCTAGCAATGTTTTTTTTGTTGGGCTCGTGGCGAAACACGGGAGACGGCGACGGCGTCACGCAGCGCACGGCGGCGGGATAGCGGAACCAGCGACGACGACGTACACGCGCGCCTCTGGCTGTGTTTAGTTCAGCACAAAGTTTGGATTTTAGTTGAAATTGAAAATGATATGATTGAAAAGTTGTGTGTATATGACAGATTGATGTGATGGAAAAGGACTTGGATCCAAACACAGCCTCTATCTGTTTATTGGCCGGGAGGCAAGCACCTTTTCGGATTCAATGCTCGCAATAAAACGGACACCGGTGTCGTCTGGCTGGATGGATGGCTAACTCACTGTTTGTTGCCTGCGATCCACGGCTGTTTCGGCTGTCACGTTGCCATCGCTCCTTGACGCTAGTACGCAACCTTTTGGCGCCGTCTTTCTCCGGGATCAGTCGACGTGCCGATAACCTGGCCTGTCCGTCCTTCGCGAGTGTGCATGTATGTATCCAGGTACGGAAAATGGCAGCTCGTTTTGTTGCCTTGTCACACTTGCTGCCGGACGGGGATTGATGGGGAACTGGGCTGGATGGGGTGCCAGATAGTGAGGAATCGTTGTCGGCAAGGTTCAGCGAATGGAACTGCATGCTGATACGTATACGTATAGGGAGCATGGTTCAATTATACGTATAGGGAGCATGGTTCAATTATTTGGGTTCATTCTGTTGGAGGTGTTTATCTGGGTCAAGTCTTAAACTTAACATGGGTGTTTGCGTATAGGTTTAGTTATTTTTTAAATGATAAATGACTTGTTCGTCAACAACGAAATGCCCCACTTATAGGGGTAGGGATGTGCGTTTGTGCGCTCATATGGATGAGTGTGCATACGTTGTAATTATTGCGTATGTAATATATTTCTCAAAAAAAAAAAAAGGCAAAAAGAATCAGAGCTGCACTACCAGACGGTACTACTACTCCCAGCCGAGTAAACCGAACAACATCACGTGGGAATAATCGTTATGCATGCTCTCTTGTCTGCACGGCTCGATCGTGGAATCAACAAAGTCTGATGGATGCATTGAATTCCTGGCACGAGGAAAGTAGCATCAGGGGAGTCCAGTGAACTCCAAATTGCAATGAGCACGAGCGGAATTCTACGGGTCATCAGGCGAGTTCAGTAAACTCCAATAGCGCAATGAGCACGAGCGGAATTTTACGGGTCAGGCGAGTTCAGTGAACTAAAAAACGCAATGAGCACGAGCGGAATTCTACTGGTCTGGGAGATAGATAATGACGCTAAAGATGCAGGGTAATTCCATTTTCATGCCAGCCCTGGCTGATGCGACAGGCTCTATGTGCTGGGCCAGGGGGCCCTCTTCTACTACTAGGCCAACGCGTCAAAAGCTTCGTTGAGCATATGGCCCTTGCGTTTGCATAAGTGGAGTGGAGTATATGTCCTAGTGTCCCAACATGAGCGAACAAATCCAGCCGGACTTCGTCTCCGATGCAGCATCTGTCCCAAACATGTCGCCTGCATCTAACCTGTTGGTGTCCTGCCTTTTAGGTACAAGCTGTTGGCGAAAACAGCAAATGAATGGACAAAAGCCAAGCTAAACAAAGGTGTGCAATGAACCCAAGTAGAGTAGTAAACAGCTTAGCCATGAAAACCGCAGGAAAATTGGTGGTTTACGCTATATGGGCATAATCTGACAGATCTCTTCTTCTGCTCTTCTGCTCTGCTGCTGCTGTTGTTGCCTGCAATGCCAAACGACACTGATACAGTGATGCTGTAATACTATACAGCTGACAAGAGTTCCTGCAATCCTGCAGATGATACACTGAATTTAACAGGTACTCCACTTGTTACTGCAGAATGCTGTAAGTGCAGGTCATGCCAGCTCGAAAAGTGTTACGGAGAAGTATTACAATCCTGTAATCTAGAGCACGTGAAAACCGTGACCAAACTGTCCCCGAAATTGAATGGAACAGGGCACTCGAGCAGGGTAAAATTCGTGATCACATCCAAGACGAGCATTACTGAAGAGCTCATGCAACACGTTGTGAAGCAAGTGTAGTATAAAGATAGGCCGTGTAATTTGTTGGGCCGAGGAGATAGACAAGACGAGCATTACTGAGAGGATAAGTTCACTTAAGGTCCCTCAAATTGTCGCTGAATTTGAAATTCGTCCCCGTAATACTAGCTGTCACGTCAGCCAAAACCGATAGGAATACTGCACTGTGACCAAATGTGACCCGATTTTATAAGTTGAGAGACGGGTTATATCTGGTATTACGGTCTAGGGACGAATTTCAAATTCAGCGACACAGGAGGGACCTCAAGTGAACTTATTCCTTATTACTGAAGAGCTCGTGCAACACGTCGTGAAGCAAGCGTAGATGGGCCGTGTAATTTGTTGGGCCGAGGAGAAAGACGGGCCTGCGAAGAGGCAATGTGGGCCATGCGGTTGTTGGTGGGTGCACCTCGTGTGGTGGCCTAGTGGGTGGTTCAGGGGGCTCGTTTTCAGTCACGGTCGCGGACCCGGCCCGACCCGGCCCATATTCCGTCTCCCCATATCCCCCACTGCTTTGCGGGAGGACGAAGCGATCCCCAATCGGCCAATCGCGAAGAGGGTGAAGACCCCTTCGTTGCTCACCTCGTCACCAACCAACCCCACCCCCCAACCCTCTCTCTCCCTCTCGGCCTCTCCGCTTCTCCGCCCACCTCACACACATAAATTTCGAACTTTTCCGTCACATCGTTTCAATTTCAACTAAATTTCTAATTTTAGCGTGAACTAATCACACCCATAATATTAGGTTTTAGCATAAGTACTCCGTACTCCTATATGACGTGTCATAGTCTCAGAGTGTAAAACCAAAGAAAAAAAAAAGGCATAAATGAAACAAGGAAAGCGAAAGACAAAACGAGGAGCAGAAGGTAGTGCAGGTGGAGTGATGCGTGGGGGCAAACTGAAGGGGTACAACAAACGCGAGCAGCGCTGCTGCTGCCTCTCGTACTCGTCGGATTCTCTCTCTCTGGTCCGGAAAGGGAGGCAGCGAGAGATGGACGACGGGTGATTGATGGGACGGCTCCTGCCATGCTACGCCTACGCGCGCGACGCCACAACCAAACAACGCCTCCAATCGCGTCCTCTTCCTCGCTCATCCGTCCGCCAATTTTGCCTTGTTTCTCCTCTCTGCGTTGCGTTTCACGCTCGCAAACCGTCAACTAGAAGGAGACAGCGCGAGTGTTCACTCTTCAAGCGAGGTTACTGTCTGTCTATCGCGAATGTTTTGGGCTGTTCTTCAAACGTGCGATGCGTGCGTAAGCTTTGTTGGTGAGAAGTGAGAAGAGATCAATGAACCCCTGACTTGATCAGGTCAGGATTCGCAGCAACTTTTACTTTACCCCTATCTAATCTACGTGCATAGGGGGAATCTCAGCTGTCGGGCCGCCGATCTACCCTCCACGGTGTTGCTCTAAGTCCGTGGTAAATATCTGCGCCCCAAATCCTCTCGACTGTGATATTTGCTTACGCGGATCGGATGACCTGGGTGGGTTTGTGTGTTTATATATGGTTTAGATTGGCCAGATCTGCGATTGCTCTGAATTTTTACCTTAAATGTAGCACGTCACGTTTACGGTAATATGCCCAAATGTGCTTCTGCGCAATGCCTCAATATCATGTGAAAGTGGGACCTAGATAGTACTTTTTGTGGCTGTGCTTGTTAGGGGATCGATCTGTGGTTTGTTCATGTTAGGGGAACTTCATCCGGTTTTTGGTTTTATGCATACTGTTATGTCTTAGTTTTCAGGGTTTAAGTGGTAATGACAAAAACTATTCTGTAAAATCAATATATATTTTCTATGCATTCATCAATTAGGAGTTGAAAGTTTTTGACTATTGTTGGCCTTCATTGCAACACCAACGGTGAGGAAGTAAGGGTTCTTTGGAATGTGAATTGCTGAAAATTCCTTTGAAAAGAGAGAGAAATAATGTGCGTGTGTACGGATACGGATTGCCTAAACTTGGCGTCAAATTTTGTTGGTAGTGGTATTTTGTGATATAATCCTAATTTGGTTGTTTCAGTACTGGTAAAAATAGACTAGGACTTGGATTTTGGTTTTTCAGGAACTGGATGCAAACCTTAGCCTGGTATCTGAATGTGTTAGGTCAGGTTGTGTCACACAGGCTACAGCAATGTGTTTTTAGTAGGGTGGATTAGTTTACTCTCCCTTCTCTGAATGCTATAATACTTTTACAAACTTTGGTGCTTCTTCTCTCTTCACTGATAAATCTTACCCTTGGTGCTATCATGCTTGTTTTGCATATCCATACTACGAGTGATGTCCTGTTCTTTGCCTGCCAAACCCCTTTGGTATTAATTTAAGGCATGTTTTTCCAAACATTGGCTATGAACGACCTTGGTCATTATGGATCATTGGATCCTATGATAGATGAATGATATTGTTTCTATATGATGTACCATGCTGTGGTTATTGTAGTGTTGATTTTGACATCAGGCCTTCAGATCTGTTGAATATTCCACCTATTGCATCTCTAGAGTCTAAACTGTGGGATATGTTCTTACGTGCTATGATAAGATACAATATAACACATGCATTGTATTGAACCTTGCATCCTGATTTTACACTCTATGTTCTGGTTCCTAATTTAGCCTAGCCTGTTTTTTTATACTTTGGTATTATTACTTTCACCTGGTAAAGTTGTGTGTCAGCTGTGGTTTGCTGTTAATCAGGTATAACCCAGAAAGTGGAAACATGTGTGAATAGACAGCTGCTAGCTTTGCCTGCATGGTGGTCTCTACACTTTATAATGTAGACAAACTTAAATATTACTAAATTAGGGAAACCTGCATACTGTGCATACATGTTCTGTCAAAGTTTATTATTTTTCTTCTATGCGTTGTGACCTGTCCATCTATGTACTGTATGGATATTATTATGCTTGAGAGAAGGTAGGTATGCTTTAATATCCACCGCTGTTTCTTTTACGCGTGTTAGTATTTTGAAAAGGGCAAAAACAATGTGCAAAGCCCCATGATTACATAAACAGGGACAAGTTTGTGATGTTGGATCACCTTTAAAATGCATCATAATTTCAACTTGTTACACATACAGATTTCCTGCTTTCTTCATTTCCGTGTTCAGCAGCTTTGCATTATAAATTTCGATGTTCATTTCTAGTGGTCTTAATGTTTATTTGAAAATTTATTTTTCCTTCTCTGTGCGAAAATGATGTTTTTTTTTTTAACTGTGTTCTCTTGCAGAATAGCTCTCTTTGTGATATAAATCTAAGTGTTCACTTGAAGCTGGAGGTCTCTGCTGAAGCATAGAATCGTAGATAATTCCTGCACTAAAATAGAACACTCAGTTTTGAGAAAGCTGGAGGTCTCAGAAATTTAGCAGCTTGCTTCTTTCTTTGTTGCATCTAAGAATTGATGACCTCAGCCTTTAACGTTACTTGAAATTCAAGGTCATACCGATATGCACACTTCGAGGATGGAACAAACTACAGGTGTTAGTGGCCATGAGCACATAATTGATATTCCAAGGGACAGTGGTCCATCTACTTCGACTTCCCATAGTGTTGCTAGAGAAAACCATGGAGAACCTAATCCTGTTGATAGACCTGCAACCAGAGCGCTAGTACCTGCTTTGCAGGCACCATCAGCAGTTGGTGCACCTAGTGCAGGACATACTTCAGGTGCTAGAAGAAGTGATAACTATGTTCGCCGGCACAGAAGCCCTTTGAATTCTGGACTCTGGATTTCAATAGAAGTTCTTGTCAATGTGAGCCAAATTGTAGCAGCTATTGTTGTGCTTTCTCTTTCAAGAAAGGAACATCCGCAAGCTCCATTATTTGAGTGGGTCATAGGTTATACAGTTGGTTGTTTTGCTACACTACCCCATCTTTATTGGCGCTATATACACCGCAATATTGTCAATGGTGAAAATGAGCCAGCACATACACTTCAAGGCTCCTCTCAGAACAATTCAACTGAGCCTTCTGCAAGTGCATCAGAACGTCGAAGGAATGCTGCACGAAATGCAGTGCTCGCTAATCCTAGGTACTTTGTTGTGCATCTTTTACATTAAAATTGCTATTGTGAGATCTTGCCTGTATATAAGTGATTCTTCTTAAGTTCTATGGCTAGGCTTGCCTGTGTTCGTTGTCTTGTGTTTTTGGCCTAGAAAAATGTTACAAGATATCAGCTAGGCTAGTAATGTTTTAGTGCATGTCTGAAGCATCTGTGTATGAACATTGCAAGGAACACTGTTGTTTAGATTGTTATTTACACATGTTCACAATGTTGCTATATAAATGCCTTTTCAGGATTAATGCACTTTTTGACCACTTCAAGATGGCCTTGGATTGTTTCTTTGCTGTGTGGTTCGTCGTAGGAAATGTGTGGATATTTGGTGGGCGTTCTTCTGCTGCTGATGCTCCAAACTTGTACAGGTAAATACAAATATTTTGTATGTTGATGAGATGTTCTCTTGATCTCGTGTTGCTGACTTTTTTCCCTGCCAGGTTATGTATTGTGTTCCTTACCTTTAGTTGTATTGGGTATGCCATGCCTTTCATCCTCTGTGCAATGATATGCTGCTGCCTGCCCTGCATCATATCTGTTATGGGATTTAGAGAAGATACAAACAATACAAGAGGGGCTACCTCAGAATCCATCAATTCTCTTCCAACATACAAATTCAAAACCAAGAAACGCCGTCATAGTTCAGGAAATGAAGCTGAAGGCCAAGATGGTGGGATAGTAGCTGCAGGGACTGACAAGGAGCGGTCACTATCTGCTGAGGATGCTGTATGCCCCCTCCCCCTTCTCACTTTTTAAATCTTCTTTTTCATCTTTTGGCAGCAAACCAACTATTTCATATCATAGTTATTTATTGTGCCTGTACCATTTGATTTTGCAGGTTTGTTGCATCTGTCTTGCAAAGTATGCACACAATGATGAGCTTCGTGAACTTCCATGCACACATTGTTTCCACAAGGAATGTGTTGATAAATGGCTGAAGATTAATGCACTTTGCCCATTGTGCAAATCTGAGATAGCGAGCTCGTCTGGAACATCTGATACTCGTCGCTCTGACCACACAGACATTCCTGTGCAGGAGATTGAAATGCACTAGGGTGATCTGCTTTCTGAGGTAATACGACAGAATACAGTTGCTTGTGGTGACCGTGTGCTTGTATAAAGTTCAAGCTTTGATATGTGGATTGTAATGATGCATGGGGTTATTTTTGTTGCTGTTATTTTGGAGAAGACAGTTCTCACTGTCAACATACACGAGGAAATATACAATATCTACTCTCGTTCCATCAGAGTAGTACCCTGTGTTCTGTGGAGTTTGCACTAGAGTACTGCTACTTTCTAGTGGAAAAGAAGTCGACCAGGCCAATATATCTGGATGACTTCAGCAAGCTTTCCTATTGTACTACGCTTGCAGAAATGGCAATAACTGAAATTAGAGGTGGATATTGCTATCAAAAGTGGTACGTGCCTTTGATAACTGATTCGCTCATTCGTAACTCATTTGACGATGTTGCATGTATTCTGCACTAGATAACTTGATAACCTGAAGAAAGTGTATCGTTTCTAAACTTTCTGATACCTTCCGATATGTGCGTTCTGACGTCAGATTATGAGAGTTTTGGGCATTTATCTTTCTATGTTGTGTGGTTTCTCGTTGTTCAATTCTGAAACCTGCCCTATAATACTTCAATTCCATGTACCTGTCCATCTTGCGCACATACTATTTCTGAGACAATGGGCTAGTTGTTTCTTTCCTTTTCATCCGCATCAGCTGGAGAAGCCACGTCTATCTCCGAATCTCTGGAGCCACTCGTTGGACTTGCGGCAAGCTGCGCATGGCCTCTTGTTCCTTCCGGCCACTGCATATCTTACTCGTGCTGCCGTTTCTTTGAAGGTAGGACTGTAGGAGTACCTCTTGTCCTTCCTATTCCTGTCGTAGTGCTGCAGCCACCCGCGCTTCCGCCACAGAGACATGCTCCCGCCGCCGGACTCCGCCGACCTGAGCTCGTCGCGCTCCCGGTACAGGAACGACGATGAGCATGAGTGCATGACGCCCCTGACAGCGCGCATGGTGACGAGGAACAGCCCACGGAAGCTCAAGAAACTGAGGCTAGACGAGCCGACGCCGCTGCTGCTGCTCTGCTTGACTGCTTGTCACATTACCCTGCTTGCCGACCCCTCTGGACAGATCGTTGGCGTGTACTGCTCCGGTCCGCGCGTGCTTATAGCTCCTCTGCTTTACTCTCTTCGTGGAATTTCTGATGAGCTCCTTCCGCTACGTATGCCTCCTCGTTCTCGGCCGTGCGTGTTGTCACTAAAGTAACTCACTACGACACTACCGCGTACGTTACACTATGCGATGCGGATGCGCGGTGGCCTCAAGGGCGGCCCTGCTGCTTCCACTTGGGCCGGGTGTTGCGGTCTCAACTGAGAAGAGGAATAAGTCTATTTTCCCTCGCTCAACTCATGTCCCTGGTTGAATTGTATCCTTAGCTATAAAACCAGGTATAATCCGTCCCCTAACTCCTAAAACCATTGCAAATCGACTCACTGGATGGTTGTTAATCCTAGCCTTATAGGCCCGCTCATGATTTGCAACTGTTGATTTTTTTTTCTGAAACTGAGTTTTATATTAAAATGGTGAAGAAGTATTTGCATGCTTCCAAGAGGACGCAAAAGGAAATACTGCAAACGAGTAGTACTCCCTCTTTCCAAAAATCTCAGACATATTTCTTTTTTCATCAAAACCAAGAAGCAATTAACTCACTCATCATGTGGCAAAACCAATGAACATGCAACTAATAAGTACTAGAATGGTTTCTTGGTTTTTCGATCAACCATTTTATTTAGCACATAGTGACTACAAATAAAACTCAGATTTTTGGAGAAACCAAAGAATGAAATATGTCTCAGATTTTTTTGAAGGGGGAGTACAATTTATCTTGGGGGTCTGTTTGACCGTTAGTTACTTAGGGCTTATTCGGAATGGAGGAGAAACACAGGAAAAATGAAGGATTTTGGTTCCTATGGATTACTTTACTGTGGCGTCATTCGGATCACAGGAAAACATTCGTAGGAAATACATAGGGAAAATTCCTGCGCTAGCCATACCACTGCAAGATCACAGGAATAAAAAAAATCCACGCCGACCTCTTTTTTCTCTCCCTCCGCGTGGGAACGAGACAAATCATGCCATCAAGCAACTAAAGCATATTATTAGGTTGATTAATGTTGTTTAATTCACTAGTAGCATGTGATAATTTTGTAATAGTGCACCTATTTTCTTAAAGATTCCTATGTTTTTCCTTTACTCCATCCAAACACCTATTCACATGAAATTCCTATGTTTTCAAATCCTCTGTTTTACACTTGCATTCCTATCCTATTCCTACGTTTTTCCTGTTCCTATGTTTTTTCAATGCTGCATTCCGAATGAGCCCTTAGTTTGCCGGGTGGAGGTGTGCGGCCAGATCGTTCAGTATGCTCCTGTAGTCCTGTGAGTACAACTATTACAAGTAGTAGTGATTTTTACATGGAAATTCATCCAGGACTCCAGACTGTTGTCCCATTTTTAAGTGTTACGGTGTTGCCTTTACTCTTGGACCATTTATGCTCCCATCAACAAGAAGCAACTTGGTCTTGTCAGCTCAAGACTCCATCTCCAGGGATCACTGGTGCAGATTTCAACTCTGCTCGTAGTCGTAAGGTGCTCTCACCTCGTGTTCTCTGTCATACCATTGTTGGGTTTGGGTTGCAGTACTGGCCAGCATAAAACCAGCGAAATTCTGCTTGCTCCTTAAACATTTGTTAATGTAATTTAGGACACTAGTGGGATGATGCCATTCATTTACACCCTCTTATACGGCGTGGAACGGAACAGTATTCTCGTACTCTGATTCTATAGGAGGACTGCAACGACTCGCGTGCTGACGACGCATCCGCTGCAATAATAAACAACGTGCTTTGGTGCCGATGACTGCTCTGAGCTGGTCGGCTCAAGACCCGGTTCAGTTTAGTGCCCTCCCAGCAAGTTGGTCTCGGCATCGATCATAAGAGACTTCATGCAGCAGCTAAGTAAAAGAGAGAGAGAGAGAAAGCGGCCCGTTCTTTTCTAATTAAGATATATATATTTTACCTTGATTTTCGTTAGCATATTCAACTTCAGTAGAAATGATGCACAAAAAAATATTTTTTTTTTGAGAAAAAAAAAGATATATACAGTTTGTTCGCCTGTCTTACTTGGAGACCGATGTGACTGACCACATGGAGAATACTTAAACCAGACTAGAATGACGGATCTGTTTTTGCCAGATGAATTCAAAGATCGGTAGTCTCTTTCTCTGAAGGAAATGCTGGGAAATTGCAGCAGGCAGACTGAAGTATCCCTCAACTTTGTCTTATTTTGGTATGCTCTCCAGAAAATTCTTTCAATATTCGCGGCATTTCTATCGCGTACACACAAGTGATGACTGACCAACATTGTTTGATCATTCACCTCTAGGTTTTGTAAGATTATGCCATAGTCAGAAATGATGAAGATTGCTTTGAATGTGACTCACAAGGTCAAGATCTTACACGAATGGGCAACTAACAACCGTGAAAATATATTATCCTACCAAAGCTGACTTTGCGCGTACAAGTCTGTTTCTTTTTATTACAGGTAGATCTATGAATAGTATATTTCCCAGCATACGTGGCAATGGCTTTGACATTGCAACCCAACTATATATATTAATTTCCCAGTAGCATTAACGTCTATGAAGTTGATATTACAATTGCTAGCAGAGTATCTGTTTATGTGTTCTCAAAAAAAAAGTATCTGTTTATGTGAGTGGTAAGCGTCCCTAATAGGCAAACTAATTACTTTCTTTAGAAGCAAAGGAGTTAGATCTAATTGAAAAATCATTGGAACAAAGTTTGACATTACTGTGTTTAACTTGTGGTTGACAACTGAAGGAAATATCAGCTGTTCCTTTCCACCGTTCCACTTTTTATTTCGGTACCACGTTGCTTGGTGTTCTTTCATCATTTTTTATCACTATCAAAATTTCCAAAAATAATTATGTTCACTTTTCGGTTCACATACTATTTACATAAATTTTACTGTCCTTAAAAGTTATTAAAAGATGTCAAATTTTACACTAGAAAATAAAATATCTTTTGATACCTTCTCAAAACTGTAAAATCACTTTAAAATTAAATTTTAGAGGGAGATGCCTCATGAATTGATACAGAGGCCGGATATTAAATTGCAATATTTCATATCTAAAAAGATGGCATTCTGAGTTGTGACCTGCATTAGCCGCTTACATTAAGAGGAAGCTTACAGATCTAATGCTACATTATTATGTCCTAGATTTCCTTTTTTTTTAAGAACTATGTCCTAGATTTCCAAGCGACCGGGTAGGTATACACATTAAATTGTTCTGTTAGATCTAAATTTCCAACTACCATAAAAAAGTTTTCTTCTCAGCAGACTGTGTAGAATATTCAGATGCTCGTACCATTTTGGAGCGGAAGATTCTGTCTGCTTTTCTTGACTTTTTGCAATAAGACATCCTCTTCAGAGCAAGGTAAGCAAGGTCTTCAGAGCAAGGTACATGCAGCATTGTTCCAAGACTTCTGTAAACGGCGGAACTCACAAGCCAAGGGCACGTTTGATCTAAGATTATGGAACGGATTATTACTACGGATTATTTATTTATTATAAAGGTAAGTTAAATATTTTGAGAAAAAAAAACTTTGACAAATAACCAATGCACACATGAAGCGAATAATTCAATGAGACTAAGCTAAGGCTGTGTTTAGTTCACACCGAAGTTTGAAAGTTTGGTTGAAATTGGTACGATGTGATAGAAAAGTTGTATGTGTATGAAAGGTTTGATGTGATAGAAAGTTGAAAGTTTGAAAAAAAAACTTTAGAACTAAACAGGGCTCAAAATCCATGCCCAGATTGTCAAACATGCACCTGTTCCAAAACGCGTACTCACTGATGGCAACTGTTAACTAGCTCCAATTGTCTTGCACCCCGTCAGCTCGTCATTGTAAAATCGCAGCATATTACTTACTCCCTACGTCCCCAAAAAAAAGACAAACCCTGGTTTCTGTGCCCAACGTTTGACCGTCCGTCTTATTTGAAAATTTTTTTAAAAAAATTAAAAAGACAAGTCACGCATAAAATATTAATCATGTTTTATCATCTAACAACAATGAAAATACGAATTATAAAAAAATTTCATATAAGACGGACAGTCAAAGTTGGACACGCAAACCTAGGGTTTGCCATTTTTTTTTGGGACGGAGGGAGTACAGTTTACAGCACATATCATCTGGTGTAGGCATTAACTGCAACTCGAGTCATTTTCTTTCTCTCAATCAGAGTCAACTGACCAACACATAAGCCTAGACCAAATAAGGATTAAGAAGTATAGACAAAGAGGAATAAGAAATGATTAACATCACAATTGGTTTCGGTAATCGGTAGCTCGGTCGCTGAGTTTTCCCTGTACAGACCATATGTCCCGCGACCTCGAGTCCTCCTTTCCACCGACCCTTCCGACCGGTTCTTCCGGTGCCACGCACTCACCGAGCAGCGCAGCAAGGTCAAGTCAACAATGCAAGCGACGGAAAATTCCCGTATTTCTTTTAGAAAAACACAAACACATACGGTTTTAATACGCGCACACAAACCTCTATAAACACATACGTGCAGCCAATCCCTATAAGCATATATTAAAATTGACGAAGTCATCACGAGCGTCTTGTCGAGACTGTGCCGGCATATCTTAAGATTAACAAACTCATCACAGACGTCTCGCTGTCGACTAGTACGTTGTCTACCACCGAAAGAATAATTACATAAGCATATCTTCAAATTGATGAAATTACCATAAGCGTCTCATCAAGACTATTCCTGTATATCTTGAAATTGACGAAGTCACTATAAACATCTTGCTATCGACAAGTACATCGTCTACTAAAAGAATAAGTAGCTATAAATGTGATCACTCGTGTCAAGTTTAGAACTTAACCCGGATGGACTTGTTGCAAAGAAAAAAAAAAAAACTATCCCGTCATGGACGTCTTACTATCGACGGGTATATCGTTTATCACTGAAAGAATAATTAGCCATAAATGCTAACATTTGTGTTAAATTTATAACTTAACCCGGATGGACTGGTTGAAAAAAGAAAAACTATCCCGTAAAATTGTTATCCGTATATAAAGCTACTGCCGCGTTGGATTGCGGCGGCAGCGCACGGCGAGAGCCAGAAAAATCTGCAACTGCTAGTGCGAGTGCAAGTGGTGGTTGCTGAGAGCCTGAGATTGTGATGCGGGTGTAGATGGCGAGGCGGTCCTGCTTCTTCTTCTTCCTCCTCCCGCTCCTGGTTGCGGCGCTCGCGGGGAGCCCGGTGGTCACGGCCCAGCGGAATGCGCCGCCGCCGGTCCGGGTCGGGGTGATCCTGAACTTGACGTCGGCGGTCGGGGTGAGGCGGCGGGTCGGCATCCAGATGGCGGTGGAGGACTACTACGCCGCGAACCCCGGGTCGGCGACGAGGGTGGAGCTCCATTTCAGGGACTCGGCCGGGGACGTCATCCCCGCCGCTTCCGCCGGTAAGCTCGCCGCCTCTCCCATTCCGTGCTCGAACTAATCAACTAACTAATGATGCTTAGACTACTACTAGTACTAATTTATTACGGATGACGCCTAGTTTGTTTGACGGCTTGAATGGATAGTTCGCAGCGATTTTCCAGAATCAAATCAATCAATTGCTGATGGCCTGATTAGCTATGCTCTGCTCTGCTCATTTGTGGGTGAATTTGCACAAAACGTCGAAGATATCTGCAAATTTAAGGATTTTTTTTTTGTTCGTTTTATTTATTCGCGTGTGGGTTTGAGTCCTTTGTGATCCGAGCCAGTAGTTTTCGTTCATATATGTCTGCATCGCATGATGCATAAGTATCTTGATGCAGATGATGCCAAAAAAAAAAAAGGCTTCATAGCTGCCATTGTTGTCAACTGTGGTCCTGAAATTATGTAGATATGTACGTTCTTTTGTTTGGCTGTCGCTGATACTCCCTTCTATCAGCATAGCTTCTCTTGAAAACGTTTAATCAAAACCGTTAAGCTTTTGCAATTATATGCTCGCATGCAAAGGGTCTTGTTGTCTTCCTTGATGCTGACCCAACTGATGTTGAACATCATGAGAAAATGCCATCTTGTCTTCAAATCAAACACCGGAACAGGAGGACAGATTAAGACATTAATTAATTGTTTTTGGTAATCCCATTTCTGTATTAGGATCTCAGCTAATCAGTCTTATATTGTTCAGACATTTCTAACCTCGAATCCACTAGTCATAGACCCCCAAGTCTCTCGTACAATTGTATATACTATCAGTTTTGTCAGAGTAGATACGTGTCTATGTGAGATATGCTTGTTTAGAGACCTCCATTGCTACTTGTCTACAATATGCTACAGCTCCATGCAATGCATGTCGCCTTCTAATTTGTTTAATCACTTCGAGTTGGACTAGTAGTCATCTCTACCCATTAAAATCACGATGGCACGTACCAACGATTTGGTCCGGTTTATGGTGTTCAAACCAGGCTTGATTTAAGTCAAGTGTCAAGTACACGAAATCTTGATGCTTGAATTGTTTAGCTGGTCACAAGTTCTATATAAAGTCTTCCTCGAAATAAATTGTCTCGTCACAAAATGTCAGTGGCCATGAAGGACATGACGATTATCTTAATAAAAATTAAGGATGCGAAGATGACGTATGTTTATGTTTAGATTTGAAGTACAACATGTCAATCCTTTTCGTTGCTGACCTAAAACTCTCGCTTACGTCCTTAAGTTGTAAAACTGAATCTAATTTCCGAGTGTAAGCAGATAATTCTAACCAAGTAATTTCGATCAGCTGACAACGATATTGAGAAGCCTTTAGTTGAAGATGCAGACGTCTGTGTGTAGTGTAGGGATAAGAAAAGAGGACTTTTACGGTACAATACGGTGCCGTTTGCGTGTTTTGCGCGATCGGATTTGGACGACGTGGAGTTCTGAATTTTCCAAAGCGTGTGGAGTGAGGCCATTGGCTCCAGCATAGACCATAGACTTACTGTAGAGATGGTCAAGTGCAGTTTTTAATGGCCCTGAAAAATTGTCATAATTTGTATAGATACAAGGTCCTTTTCAGTTTGTGACAAGTCGTTCTTTTGTCTATTAGTACCACATATCAGCACCCAGCAGTAGCATTCATGAAGACTGTGTAGTGTACACTGTACCATTGCTTCTCCCTGTAAGTTCTAACTGGTGTAGAATTATCTGGTAGGGCAATATTATGAGTCATCGTATGATCAAGACTGTCAATTGTGTTAGTGTATAATTATCTGGTAGGGTAATATTAGTATAGACTTTAGACTGTGTATGATCAGGAGGACTGAAGGAACAAAATAGAATCGTAGTTGCAGTCCAGTCAACCCAGACTCTGCTTTTCACCTAAGCTACCGTATTTGCCTGATCTGGTCTAAATCCTGGTCAAGGAACGTCTCACCGAAAGGAAGAACCTGGTGTTCTTTCTTCAGGTTTTGATGCCCAATATCTGTTCATACCAATTTGCTCAAAAGCAAGCATCGAACCCCACTTGAATAGTTGCTTTTGTTTTGATTCTTCTGTTATGTAGAGTTGTTCGTCTTTTAAGCTTTTTTTTTTCGAAATGATCTAATTTCGAAAAAATAACTGATTAGAATGCAAGAAATGACTTGACTTCGCACCAGTAATCAATAATAAGTGATGCAACAAGTTGATTAATGATGCAATAAACGGTATAAAAACTCATATCATATTATCATTAATTGATAGTAGTATCAAGAACTGTCAGATCTGAAGCTGAAATAACTGTCAGATCAAGAACTGATAGTAGTAATTGATAGTCTCAACTGCGAAATTCTTGGCTCCAATTTCTGAGCGGCTGC
This sequence comes from Oryza longistaminata, assembly GCA_009805545.1. Lineage (NCBI taxonomy): Eukaryota > Viridiplantae > Streptophyta > Magnoliopsida > Poales > Poaceae > Oryza > Oryza longistaminata. The sequence continues at coordinate 43,131,045 of CM020179.1, forward strand.
TTGTTGTTGTTGCAGCGGTGGACCTGATCAAGAATGTGCAGGTGCAGGCCATGATCGGGCCACCGACCTCGGCAGCGACCGAGTTCGTCGCCCACATCGGCAGCCACTCCCGCGTCCCCGTGCTCTCCTACTCCCCCCCCTCGCCGTCGCTGTCCCCGGCGCAGACGCCGTTCTTCGTGCGCGCCGCCGTCAATGACTCCTTCCAGGCCGCGCCCGTCGCCGCCGTCCTCGACGCCTTCCGCTGGCGCGCCGCGGCCGTCGTGTACGAGGACTCGCCGTACGGGAGCGGCATCCTCCCGGCGCTCGCCGACGCGCTGCAGGGCGCCGGCGCCAAGATCATGGACCGCACGGCGGTGCCCGTCGACGCCACCGACGACCGCCTCGACGCGCTGCTGTTCCGCCTCAGGGCGATGCCGACGCGCGTGTTCGTCGTGCACATGCTCTACAACGTCTCCGGGAGGCTGTTCCGCCGCGCGAAGATGCTCGGCATGATGTCCGACGGCTACATCTGGGTGGCCACCGACGGCGTCGCCACGTTCATGGACAGGTTCTCCCCGGAGGAGGTCGACGCGATGCAGGGCGTGGTCAGCCTCCGGCCGTACGTGCAGGAGACCGACGCCGTCAAGAACTTCTCGGCGCGGTTCAAGGCGAGGCTGCGCCGGGATCACCCCGCCGTCGACGATGTCCGTGACCCGACCGTCCTGAGGTTCTGGGCGTACGACACGGCGTGGGCGATCGCCGCGGCGGCGGAGTCGGCCGGTGTCGCCGGCCCGGCGTTCCAGACACCGCAGACGAGCGCGCCACTGACGGACCTGGACCGGCTCGGCGTGTCGGCCACCGGCGCGGCGCTCCTCAACGCCGTCCTGAGCACGACGTTCGACGGGCTCGCCGGCAAGTTCAGGCTCGTCGACGGGCAGCTCCAGCCGCCGGCGTACGAGGTCGTGAACATCATCGGCAAGGGCGCCAGGACGGTGGGGTTCTGGACGCCGGAGTCCGGGATCACGCAAGACCTGAACGCCGGCAGCGCCAAGACGCTGAGGCAAATCCTCTGGCCCGGCGAGCCGCGCGACACGCCGAGAGGCTGGACCGTGTCGCCGAGCGGGCTGCCGCTCCGTGTCAGCGTGCCGACGAAGCGGGGCTTCACGCAGTTCGTCGACGTCGGCAACGTCACGGCGACCGGGCGGCGAAACATCACCGGCTACTGCATCGACGTGTTCGACGAGGTCATGAAGATTATGCCCTATCCGGTGTACTACGAGTACGATCCTTACCCCGATAGCCCGGAATCTTACGAGAAGCTCGTCGACCAGGTGTCGTCACAGGTCAGTACATGCCAAAGTTTCAGAGTTCTTGGGACAATCTGTTCGTTTGGTTTGTTCGATGACAATCTGTTCGTTTGGTTTGTTCGATCAGAGGGATGTGGATTTTCATCTCTAGAAGGGATATCCACTCGTTGTCACCTAAATAATTATCTAACTTTTTTTAAAAAAATTAACAACATATATTAATATGAAATATATCATTCCACAAATATGCAAGACCAAATTTTATTTCTACAAGTTGTAACAAAAAGAACAAATTAAAGTGAAAATGATTATCGTACATTCATATCTATATTTGTTATTTTTGTTACAACTTGTAGAAGCTGAATTATGTAAAACTTACATGTTTGTGAAGTGATATATTTCGGCTGTGTTTAGATACAAAGTTTGGATCTAAACTTCAGTTCTTTTCCATCACATCAACCTGTCATACACACACAACTTTTCAGTCACATCATCTCCAATTTCAACCAAAATCCAAACTTTGGTTCCAACTAAACACAGCCTTCATAGTAATCTATATTATCAAATTATTTTGAAAAAATTTTATGACTATTTAGGTCCCCTTAAGGGGATGAAATAACTTCCCCCGATCAGAGTGGTTGAATAGCAATGTTTGGTTTGCAGAAGGCAGATGTGGTGGTGGGGGATGTGACGATCACGGCGAGCAGGATGGAGGAGGTGGACTTCACGATGCCGTTCACGGAGTCGGGGTGGTCGATGGTGGTGGCGGTGCAGAAGGAGACGAGCACGAGCATGTGGATCTTCCTGCAGCCGCTCACCACCAGCCTCTGGCTCGCCAGCCTCGCCTTCTTCTGCTTCACCGGCTTCGTCGTCTGGGTCATCGAGCACCGCATCAACGAGGAGTTCCGCGGCACGCCATGGCAGCAGTTCGGCCTCATCTTCTACTTCTCCTTCTCCACCCTCGTCTTCTCCCACAGTACGTGCATTGCATTGCATCCTCCTTTTCTTCTCTCGTTTCTTCTTTCTACTACCAATTCAGCAACATGATTTTGAGTGGTGATCGATTTCGATTGTGTTATTTTTTAGAGGAGAAGCTGGAGAGCAACCTGTCGAGGTTCGTGGTGATCATCTGGGTGTTCGTGGTGCTGATCCTGACGTCGAGCTACACGGCGAGCCTGACGTCGATGCTGACCGTCCAGAAGCTGCAGCCGACGGTGACCGACGTGAGGGAGCTCCTGAGGCGAGGCGACTACATCGGGTTCCAGGAGGGGACCTTCATCGTGCCGGTGCTTGAGAAGATGGGCTTCGAGGGGAGGATGAGGAGCTACAGCACGGTGGACCAGTACGCCGACGCGCTGTCCAAAGGCTCGGCGAACGGCGGCGTCGCCGCCATCTTCGACGAGATCCCCTACCTCAAGCTCTTCCTCTCGCAGTACTGCGACGGCTACACCATGGTCGGACCAATCTACAAGACCGACGGGTTCGGGTTCGTGTTCCCGAGAGGGTCGCCGATGGTGGCGGACGTGTCGCGGGCGATCCTGACGCTGGCGGAGGGGGAGAAGATGGCGCAGATCGAGAAGAAGTGGTTCGGCGAGCCCGGCGCGTGCCAGAGCCAGGGCAGCGCCGTCGGCTCGTCGAACCTCAGCTTCCGGAGCTTCGGTGGGCTGTTCCTCATCACCGGCGTGGTCACCAGCGCCATGCTCCTCATCTACCTCGCCGTCTTCTTCTACCGCGAGCGCGACGAGCTCCGTGCGGCGGAGGCGGCCGCTGATGTCTCCGGCTCCGGCTCCGGGAGCCGGTCGCTGCGGCGGCTGTGCGCGTGGGCGCGGCACTACGACCAGAAGGACCTCAAGTCCCCGACGTTCAAGAGGAGGTGGAGCGACGAGTCCATGAGGAATGGCAGCGAGTACGCCGCGAGCCGGACGCCGAGGTGGGCGACGAGAGCCGTGCAACGTCGCCGGCGCCGCCGACGCCGACGCCGGACGGATCCGCGGAGGACGCCGTCGGCGGCATGAGCCCGTTCAGCATCTCCACGAGCTCGGAGGAGGGAACGGCGCCGTGTCTCCGGCGGCGGAGTTCGATCGGGCGGCGGAGGTGGCGGGAACATCTCAACCGCGGTAGATGTACATGTGACATGGCAAGTTCTCCCAGTAGACGTCCGGTAGGATATTCACCATTGACAGGTCAAGTACAAGTAGTGTGCAACCGTCACCTCGCCTGTAGATAGATCCTAGTATAGTAGTATTACTGTACTATTACCAGTAGATGAGCAAATCAGCAACTTGACCGATGAAGCTTGGCAGTGGCTTTGTAAAGTGTAATATGGCAACAATAATATGTGATTAATGTAGATGTATTTTGGGAATCAAGTACATACATGAAAGCATGTTCGTCGGTATACTACCTCTCTCCTAAAATAAGAGATTCTATATCAATTTACTTACATGAACAAAATCCCACATATATGTACATATACTAGCAAAAATACTACTCCTACGTACCAACTTCTATACGATAACAAATCCATATACACGGTTAGAGTCATGAAAAGATAAAAAAGTAATACCACTCAAAACCTCCTAGGACTATCAATGTATCCAAAACAAGTCTTCACGCCCTTGTTAGACAAGGGGTAACACTTTGCCTTCTCCAGGAGAGGAGGGGAGAAGCAAGATAAGGCTACACAAGGAATCGGAGTCGAGTAACCTAAGTAAACGACCATGGCATAATTCGCTAGAAATTTATGGTTGGAGGATACCGACGGTATAGTCAGTTAGGAGTTAGACGACTGCAGCCCCCCCCCAAACAACAACCACACACACATTTTATACATGCATATATACAAAGCCAAACAAGATGTAGTTTATTATCTTGATGAGAGCCGAACCTGTATAAAAACCCTTAGTCCGATATACACTCTTATGAGAAAACACAACTCTAGCAGAGCATTTAGTTTGTTGCCACTTTAACCCCATTTTTTTTTCTTCAAACACAATATAAACATTGCTCATATACACACGCATACTCACCTCCCTAAACACATCTACATCCTCACCCCCTAAACACATCTTAGAGACTAAGCTTATACTCCCTCCGTTTTTTAATAGATGACGCCGTTGATTTTTTCTCACATGTTTGACCATTCGTCTTATTCAAAAAATTTGCGTAATTATAATTTATTTTGTTATGAGTTGTTTTATCACTTATAGTACTTTAAGTGTGATTTATATCTTATACATTTGCATAAAATTTTTGAATAAGACGAATGGTCAAACATGTGAGAAAAAGTCAACGGTGTCATCTATTAAAAAACGGAGGTAGTATATCTTAATATTGACTTATTGTCGATAAGAAACAGTACACACACATGCACTCATGTTAAGTCTAGTACTTAAACCATGTAAATAGGTTCTACTACATTCCACCACATGAAACCTAACTCACTGGGCGACACTTAATTCACAACCCTACCAGAATTTTGGCATTGAAAGTAGCGACAAACTGAACATATCCTCAGTTCAAGCCCAGCAGCAAAAGATTTCCAAATTGGCATAACAGGAGGGGAAATCTGAGTAATTTACAGTGCATTGTGTTTTTCCGCTTGATTTTCTTTTGTTTGTTTTGACGGTAAAAATACATTACAAATCAAGTTATATTTGATTTCCATTGAAATAACCTACGACACAACATAATAATTTGTATGATACAACAGTACATTTTGCCCCATTGTGCTCCGGCCATGGCTAATCCCTGCAGCTGCTCCCGAACTATACATAATCTAACGATCTAGAATACAACCCTGGTATGAAATGCAAAACTGACGACCGGTGAGTAGGGAGCTATCAGCAAACGAGATGCTGTACAGAGCAGAAAAATGAACTTTCAGGAATATTACCTGATTGAAATCGGGGAAGATCTCATTGCTCCCCATTTATCATCAGAGAAGGGTAAGGAACTTTGTTAATCTCGATAATGGTTGACTGCTCCTGTAGGAGTGGTTGTTTCCATGGCTCTCCATCCATCTGAACATACGCACGATTCCATTGGCCGCCCCTCATTTCAAACTTGATGGCTGCAGCCTGATATATGGCAGCGGTTTCAGAGGCCAAGGTATTATAAGTTCATGAAAACCAAAAAAAATGAAGAACATCTCCCAGTCTACCCAATATTCAGAACATTTTTCTACTTCAAGCAAATCTTTTGTGGTGTTTGAGCTTGTTATAGACAATGTGGATTGCATGAAACACTTCAGGTTTCATAGTTTTTTTTTTTTTTTTGGTCTACAAAACATAAGACCCATAGAGCAATCCCTTGCCAATACTCAATAGAAATATAGTGTGGCAAACAAATGTAAGTACCTGAGCAATGTGCTTTGCTTTAATTAGCTCAGCCATAACGAATGAAGCATGCCAACCTTCTTTCAGACCGAATATTTCAAGCAATCCATCATCGGAATGAGCTTCAACAAAACCTTTCTGTGATTTGGAATAGAATAAAAGAATCATTTTGTTTCCAAAAAAAGAAAAAGATGAACACATAATTTGCATATAAATGCAAATACCACATGCGCATTCCCATTAAATGCAGCTGATTCTAGCTACTGCATGAACTAAACTGACAAAATGATTTCTTAAATAATACATAGTTTTATTTGAAAGAATACTGAGCAATCATCCATGATGCAACTTTATAGTCATAGAAAGCCCTACATAAACAAACTAAAATTGAGAGAACATATGCAATGAACATGATAAATATATATTAACTACTAACCTTTTCAAGGTAATCAGGTTTAAGATCACCCCATGGATGCCTTCCACTGCCGTAGTTGTATAAATTTAAGACCACCAGGGATCTAACACTGCAGTTGGGAAAAGAATGCAAGCTGTGAAATACAGAACCGGATTCATACAGCACATTCAAAAGAAAGATGAGAACAATAACTACTTAAGTTCCAAACTTCTCCCAAATGGGAAGATAATCAATTCAACTTGTATGCCCAGAATTTATTATATGCTGACATTCTTGAATGCCTGACACACCAGGTCACCAGCCAGTATGTACAGGAAAACAGGATCAGAATTTCATGCTTCTGGTATTTTTAGAGAGAGTTTTTCACTACTAGAATGTTTGGGGCAGAAGGATGAAGGGCCACTAAGACATTCATATATAGGAACGTAGTAGTATCTTTAAACTTTTGGCATCACACAATTTAGGAAAATATGTAAAATCCTACAATCATATTTGAACCTATTGTATTAATCTTAATTACTTTTGTTTTCATATTTTCAGCTGAAGATTTGTGAACATGGGTCAGCATGGCATCAGGTCATGTATATGCATACGTTGTCCGTTACCAAGTGTCATCCATTATCCCTAGCTTATTACTTACACTAGTACTATACCCGTTTATTGCAACAGGATCTGGAGTAATACAGGGTGGGCCGGTTTGGTTTTTTACGGGGTGGGCTGGTTCAGGTTTTTACGGAATATTCTCGCGCTGCACGGGAGGGAGGAGGACGACTGCGTATTTAAAGTAGTAGAGATTTAACAAAATGTCAGCATCTCACAGAATTGTTAAGTGATTCTTTTAAGGATCATAATTGTTTAAAAGCCTTTTTTTCATATAAAAGAAACCAACAACTTGCCTTGAAGGCATTGTAACTTGCTCCCATTCAGAACAATTGACTTTTTTAATGTAAAGTCGCAAAATGTTCTTAAGCCCCCTGCAACAACAAACCATTCTATCAGCTTCAAACAAAGATAAAGAGAAGTGTGCAAACAAAGGAAGAATATCATAGCATAGCTGTAATTTTATTAAACCATCAAAACATGGAGAGAAAAGCTAAAGACATAGTTGATTGCTATTACATCATGATTAGTGCCATGGGCACATGAATTTTTTTTGGATAATGATAGACACATGAAACTTGAATTCATATCGTCAGATGTTAACTAAGAACAAATTCATCACGATGTTTAGATCCATGATATATCTTAGAAGTTTGGTACTCCCTCCGTTTCAGGTTATAAGACGTTTTGACTTTGGTCAAAGTCAAACTACTCTAAATTTGACTAACTTTGTAGAAAAAAGTAGTAATATTTACAATACCAGCATAGTTTCATTAAATCTATAATTGGATAAATTTTCATAATATATTTGTCTTGGGTTAAAAATATTACTACTTTTTTCTAAAAAAAATAGTCAAACTTAAAGTAGTTTGACTTTGACCAAAGTTAAAACGTCTTATAACCTGAAACGGATGGAGTATATCAAATGATCAAAAAATCCTATAATTAACCTAAAATCGTGACAGCTTCCGGATTCTTGAGTGGATCAAAACAAAACTGCCTGACACCATAAAGTTCGGACTTTGGAGCCATTTTAGAATCCATGGAAAGGCAGGCTGTCTTTATATACCTTAACTGAGGGCTTGCTGTACAAGGTGTGCAGAACCACCCCTGTGTGCAGCTATAACCAGCATATATCAACTGCACGAGAATAAAAACAAAGATCATTACAAGAATCATTTATAAGATAAACATGACTGTGATACCAACAACTATGTTACAGAAACTGAGATTATTCACAAAAGCATACAAATAAGACATTGAAACTGGGTTATTTCTTTTTTCCAATTTCAAATATGTTATATAAGCCGTGTCTCATCTAACCCATGTATCAGGTATGCACAGTAGGTTTCGTAGGATAATAGAACATCCGGAACTTACTGTAAAATGAGGGTACATAAACACAAGTTTTGTGCATGTGTGGGAATATGTGATCTATCAGCTGTCATACTTATCTGCTACTTACAAAATATGCAAGTGACATAATGACATTTAACTAGAACACTCTGAATGCAAGGACTTTTAAGCTAATTAACAATACAGAAATAAAGAAAATCTGTCAGCAACTCAGCACCTTATTTGCAACTGGCCCTTGAGCAAGATATGGCTTTTCATCACGAAGATGGTGGAAGCCATAAGCAACTTGGGCATCCATCCCTGTTCAATATAAAATAAGGAGCACTCAGCGATGACTCCAAGATTCCAAATAATTGCAAGAAGCCATAAGATTCACAAGAGAAAAATCATTAAACAAGTATTAATTTCTTGATGAAACTTAAACAATCATTACATCTACATGTCCTACACCTTTATGTCATTACAGCAATTAGGAACACCATCTTAAGTTTTAGTTCATTTATGTCACTCAGAATTTCAAACGACTAGCTGAAATACTAATTTGTCATTTTATTGAAAGTCTAATCACATGGGAACTAAAGCAAAAACTTAGAACCTAGTCACCTAACCACCAATTTATTAACCAGATGGTCTGAATATTAAAGATCTCTAACTTAGGCAGGATAGAGATAGGATTTATTTCATGAGAATTAATGCTTCTACTAAATGTAATCACCATGTAAAGTTCATAGGAAAAAAACAGAAGGAACAAATAAAAAAGGTTGATTAAGGATTACCAATGCTAAGGTAGTTGTAGAATACTCCTTTATAGCAAGAAGCTTTCTCAGGTAACTCAGTGCCATTCTCCTGCACAATATTAGATTTGGTCCTTTAACAAAACCATATGTATTAGCATGTTCATCCGAGAACATTCACAAAAAAAGGAGGCGGTGTGATGTTTTTAAAGCATTTATTGATAACTGACAGAGGAAAACAAAATGCTAGAGCAATCTATCGAATAATTATATGGACAGGACTACATTGTTGGTGAGTATCTCGTTCTTCACAACAAATGTTAATAAAGTCCACGAAACAGCAATAATCGCATTGGATTACAACACCAAGCACAGCATACAAAAACTACTACACATACTTAGTAAGCAGAGATATGAATAGCATATATGCAACTTGAAGTACTATTGAAAATAGTGAAACATGAACTATTTGAATTATTTCTGGCCTAGATAGCATATAGTGTCATTGTATAACTCAACATACAAATAACTTTCTTCAGGTTTATAGCTCCATTGCTTTCAAATAACTTAATTAACTAGAGTACGGAGTGAATAGTGAAATATTAATAGCATATTAACTATTGCCCTTATTTTTATAACTTCAAAGTATATTACTCCCTCCATTTTCACAATGTAAGACTTTCTAGCATTGTCCACATACATATATATGTTAATAAATCTAAACACATACATATGCTTAGATTCATTAACATCTAAATGAATGTGGGCAATGCTAGAAAGTCTTACATTGTGAAACGGAGGAAGTATCTATTTATTTCAGAGCAATAAGATGAATTTATAGTCAAAACCTGGCAAAGTTCCAAGCAGTCTGCAGGTTCCGTTTTCTTAAGTGCATATGGCAACTCTTTTATCTCTCCATCTGGCATCATAACTACAGCTTGCCAACTGCATGAACATTACTGTTTCTCAGTGCAGAAGTTGATGAAGCACCTTTTCACAGTTACTATGAACTTGATAAAAATCAGCAGTACAAAAACTGATAATTAACATATCAACACCTTACTCTGCCTATTTACTGTGAGTGATCATCTTGTGTGTTCACACATTGAATTACTTAGCACAGGTATAGCAGATAGGTGATCACAATTCATATGTTTTATTCAGGAGGGGAACCATATTCTGCAAAGCTAATAATTATTCTGTCCAAGTGAGCTAGCAATAAAAAGGGGAGCTGATAAACGACCAATCATCCCTATCTCACCTATCAAGACGGCATGTGGGAGCTGTAGCTGCCTTGCTGAGATAACGCTTCACAGCTGAACGCCAACCGAAGGGAAAAGAGCCACCCTGTTCATATGCTTATTAGTTGTAGTATGAGTGAATCGCTCACCTTCCCTCAAAAGCTTAGTTAACACTGTAAATTACAAAGAAAGGATATAAATAGAACAATTGCATCATATATGGATCCTTACCCATCCAAATGATCTGGCAAGATCATTTCCTGTACCAAGTGGGATGATACCTGTTGGTGGAACTGGTTCTCTTTTCAACCTATAAAGATCTGTGAGACAGCCAAGTACCCAACCAACTGTGCCATCACCACCAGCAACCTGTCAGAAAGAACTAGTGCAAGGATGTTATGCAAAGTAGTTGGAAGACAATGAGTAGCCAACATAGGAGAAATTCAGTAAATAAGGAAAGAACAAGGACACCCTGTCATAAATTATTTTGTAAGTAGATAGGATAGTAAAGGAAGCAACAACTTTCATAAGTTTTAACAGATGCTAATGCTTGACTACTCAAACGTGCAGAGAACTCTAAACTTATAACAAATGCAGTACCCTTAATAAAGTCCATTACGCACGTACCATAATCCTCATTTTTTTTCGAATGGTCTCCGCACAATTGTCACCTTGTTCGGCCAATTTCTCCAAACAACCCAACCCGTAGTTAATGAAATCAGAAGGCTTCACGACAGAGAGATCAAAGACCTGGAAATAGTTTCATCAGTATGTAATAGTGTGTCCCAGAACATACAAAAGGATAAGGAAAAAATTCTGAAAACATGTGTGAATACATAAAGTGATCAGTTGATCATATTAAAAAAACAGTTGCGAATAATCTTCAAAGTGTAAGTGCAAAATGCTTACATAGGACATCCTCAGGTTCCAAACATTGATGCATAATGAACTCAGATAAAATCCAGTAATTCCATGTTGAGCAAAAAAAAAAAAACTCCGTAAAAGATAACAGTACAATCAAATGACTGTATTCTATTGGAATAGCATGTCAAGCCAAAAATTAGAGGCCGCCGAACTAGTCTCCAGCCACTTCCACCTCAGAAGCAAGCATGGAGCTAAAATTCTGATGTTTAAACTTTTGATCTTCCCTCCCTGCCAACCTGCCGCTTACCATCTTCAATCTTTTTCTTCATCCCTCCATATCAACAAAGTTCCAGGGCCATGCGAGAAAGTAAGGCACAAATGCACAATCTGCTGGAGGCTGAAGCTTTCACAACACCTATCATGAGCATTTATTACGCATCATCCAACCGCAATGTTAGTATGATAGTATCTCCATCTCCTCATCCTATCCCCAAGGCCCAAGACCCCAACCACACGTCCACACCCCTCTTCACGAACACACGCTTTTTCGTTGGCACGTCCAAACTCCAATAAGTAACATAAATGCTCATCGTACCAATTGCACGATGAACTTCATGATTCTACTTACGGAGTATACTTCGTGATAACAACAGGAAATTTAGAAATTCATTTTCGAGATGGAAAATCAAAATCTAGTACGATACTACTAGCAATCCATTTTCTAGAAAGTAGCAATTGAATTGATCTTATATGGCATTGGTCGAGCCAGAAAATCTTCATCACATCACACGCGGAGCTGAGGCTGTTGCCCCTCTTTCCGGTAGTAGTACCACTCTAGAACGAAAGTTCATACGTCACCGACAGTGTAATTCCACAGAAATACGTCTAAATCGCTGCGAATTTTCAAAGGAATCTCAAAAGTAATCAATGACTCGCAACTCGCGAAAACCATACCAAGAGCAAGCAACAAGCCAACAACCCACACAGGAACAACCGGGGAGAAGCGTGAAAATTTGGAAACAGAGTTGCACGAGTGGCCGAGCCAATCGGCGATGTCATCACCTGCTCCTCGCTGATGAGCTCGTGGAGCCGCACCTTGAGCTCGGGCCCGTGCCTACCACCGCTCCGCGAGTTGACGAACACCACCACCGGCGTCACGGCCGCCTCCACCTCCACCTCCCCCTCCACCTCCTCGCCCCTCTCCGCCGCCGCCGCCACGCCGACGGCCTCGTCCTTGGCCTTCACGGCGGCCGCGACCGCACGCCGCGCGTACAGCGGCATGACGACCTGCCTCCGCAGCTCGGCCTTGTCCACCTCCTTCCCCCACACCCCGCACGCGCGCACCGACTCCCAGATCGACACCCTCGCCGACGGCGCCGTCGACGGCGCCCTCGGCGTCTCCTCCGCTCGCTCCATCACCGGAACTACTCCGTATCACTCGCAGCCGCAGCTAAGCAAGAGCAGCTTCGAAATCCCGAGATGAAATTGGGGGAAAAAACGTGCCGACTTTTTTTTTCAGTGGGTTTATATAGAGAGGAGATGAGTTTTGACTACACCGATTTGCGCGTTGCTTTTTTGCTGTGTGTGCTGCTGCTTTGCATCTTCTTGGGGTGCCTATAGCGCGTGACCGTTACGTCTGGCCGGGGATGGATTTCAGGAGAGAATGGAAAGGACACGGATGATGATGGTGTTTTTTTGCTCTGTCACGACTCACGTCCAGGTTTGCTGATTTTGACGCTGTCTCGCCCGTTTTTACAACCTACGGAAAATCTTATATTTGGTCCGGAATACAGTGCTAAGAGTTTACAATATTTACATAATTTTATTATACTTTTTTTTGAAAAAAATCCAAAATTTCGAAATAGTATGAACTCGAAAGAGCCATCTTCGAAGTATAGTATCTCCTCGGTCCTAAAATAAACCAAGTTGTTTTATGTATAGATTCATACATACAAAAATTAAAAATTGATTTCTTTTTTTTTAGCCGGCAAATATGACATCTCAGAATGTTGTGAAATCCCCTTTAGAGTGTTGTGGAGCTACCAATCCTCTCTTCATAGTAGGACTCTTTGTGCGAAAACCCGATCCATCTAGACGTGCGACAGTGGTGCCCTTTGGTGTCATGACCTCCTTGAAGATGTTGCCGATGAAGTATTCATCGCTCACTGCCGCCCTTACACCAGCTTGGTCCTTGGCCTTATTTTGGTTGTTGTCGTCAGGTTAGCTTGAGGGACGAGTGGATCTTCTTCTCTCTCGTCCTCTCCCTCTCCCCAATCCTTATACGTGACATGATTAGGAGACCGTCAACGACCTCCTGTGTAGAATTTGCGTTTGGATGGGTGTGTGCGACCCCCTATAGTTCTAGCGGCGATCGGTCATGCTCAATAGCGGTCTCTCTCGTCCTCAACCTCTCCCCAATCCTTATACGTGATGATAATCGGGAGACCGTCAACGACCTCCTATGTGGAATTTGAGTTTGGAGGGGTGTGTGCGACCCCTATAGTTCTAGCAGCGATCGGTCATGCTCAATAGCGGTCAATTTGATACTAGAGCCTTCTCTTGGGTTGTGTGTTTGTTTTGTTCTTTTTAACAGTTTTCAGAGTTGCAATGTTACCTTTTCCCTTTCTGTATTAATATAAAGCTTTGCACAGTAGGTTGTTTCAAAAGGCTGAGTTTTTTTACAGTGGAAGTAGAGAGATTTAATTATAGATTAATAGATACATTTTCTATTTGTTTGATAAAATCAATAACTTCTCCAAGAGGTGAAACTTTTTACCGTCATTATCATTGGTATATATAGAACAAGTTAAAGGAAGAAAATATGTGGAAGGTGTGGTGCCACAATATTAAAACTATGCTTTATACTCTTTTGCGCCCAAAGGTTGATTCCTTATAGCCTTAACTACCAACAACCATATAATAAATGGCTAATTAATCAGGTCATTGGTAAAGAAATGTTATTGTCAAACCATGTCTATCTTGAAAGTTAACAATCACAATCACACGCGTACTTATTAAGAAAACATCTGATTGTTTGAGCTTGCGATGAGCATGATAGCAATGTCAGTGTCGATTATGGAAATGGGCAATAATTAAAAAGAATAGCACACGAGATCTAAAAGTTGATGAATGCAGAGACAAAAATTAAGACAAATTTAAAGATACTATGGGGGTATTTGGTAGTGATATCAGTGGCGGATCTAACAATATCTTTGAGCCTGTGCAAACCTAACAATGGATAACACATACACACAAATCTATAAAACTCTATACTTATATTTCATGCACGCAAAGAAATAAGTTGATAGACACAAGTTGTGATTTAGGTTGAGGAAATACGATCTAATAATTTATAATAACGAGAAAAATAAAAATGCAACTCCCCCTTAAGTTATCAGTTTCACGTCCTGTTACAGTGAGAAAAACTATAACAGTGAAAATTCAATGTAGTATAAAATCAACAACCAAGTTTTTACGCCTTCTTTTATTTTTCCTATGATCCTATTTGAAAATGAAATATGTCGTACTATTTTATTTTGCTTGACTTTGGCTTAACAAGCTCTATCACTCACTAAACAAGTAAACAGTAGTCATAAACAGCAAGGTTAGCTTGGAGCAATGTCGGATCTGTTTTGTTTCAGGCAATTGTTTACGTTGCCAGAGTGATTGGTTAAGGACCAAAAGGGCACCAAACGATTCGTCGATTCCTCTCCGTTCCCTTGCAAATTTCCAGGTAGCTCTCGTCATGTGGAAAGGGTGGGAGAATGTGTGTAGTGGCCAGTGGGGCATCCGATCCAGCCACGCACGCTAGGGAAATCCACGACGAATACGGCGGCGGCGGCGGGCTCAGCGCCCTGCAGCTCCCGCCGCGCGTGGTCATCGGGCCGGACGAGAACGGGATCAAGAAAACCGTCGAGTACCGGCTCAACGAGGAGGGGAAAGCGGTGAGGGTGACCACCACCACCCGCGTCCGCGAGGTCGCGCGCACGCGCGTCACCAAGCGCGCCGCCGAGCGCCGCGGCTGGGCCAAGTTCGGGGACGCCGCGCACAACAACGACGCCGGCGCGCGCCTCACCGTGGTCTCCCCCGAGGAGATCGTGCTCGAGCGTCCAAGCGCACCAGGTATAGTAATAGTCTCTTCTACACTAGTACTACGTACTCCCTCTGTCCCAAAAAAAAGGCAAACCCTGGGTTTGCGTGTCCAACTTTAACTGTCCGTCTTATATGAAATTTTTTATAATTCGTATTTTTATTGTTATTAGAAGATAAAACATGATTAATACTTTGTGCATGACTTGTCTTTTTAATTTTTTTCATATTTTTTTCAAATAAGACGGACGGTCAAACATTAGGCACGGAAACCAGGGTTTCCCTTTTTTTTTTGGACGGAGGGAGTATATACGTTGCTCGTTAATTGCGACTTTGCTAGATCAATGTGCACCAATGGACGACTTTGCTAGATCAATGTGCACCAATGGATTGATCTTTTTTTTAATTGTTTCTTTTCATGGTACACGCAATTAATGTCGAGGGCTATTATGGCCATGTTTGATTCAGCTTTGGATTATTATAATTTAGATTATTATGAGTAAGCTGAAACAAACAAGTAGATTATTATGATAGATTATTATAATCGATTATTATAATCTGTAAACCAGATTACTATAATATAATAATCTCCTCTGGAGGAGTTTTTTTCTAGATTATTGGGTGGCTAAAGACCCACTATCCTTAGATGCCTTCAATAATCTAGATAAACAAATAGCCCGCATCTTATTTTATGTTAGCTTATTTGATAATCTGATTTAATAATCTAGACTACAATAATTTTAAACTGAAACAAACAGGATATAAGGGGTTGTTAGTCGTGTATAGATACGTACGTGTTACAGATCTATTTAGACTGGCATGTAGTTTATCTGAGACTAAACAAAAGGATATACTAATCTTTTTTTCTTTTCGACATAAAGGGATACTAATTTATCTAAACATACACATGCAAATCTTTATTTGCTTCGAAAGCTGGCCTCCACAGCCATTGATCATCATTAACAATGTTGTAAACACTCTTGTTCGCTAACCGTTCAATCCTACACTGCAGGGAGCAAATCGGAGGATCCACTCATCCCAGCACTGGACAAGGGCGCCGCGCTGATGGTTTGCAGGATCTGCAACGCCAAGGGCAAGCACTGGACATCCAAGTGCCCCAGCAAGGACTTCGCCCCACTGCAGCTCGACGCTCTCGTCGACAACAATATTCCTCCCACCACCGCCGGCGGCGACAATGGCGGCGGATCGCGGCCGGGCAAGTACGTGCCCCCGAAGCCGAGGGAGTCGGACATGCGGCGGAGGAACGACGAGAACTCGGTCCGCGTCACCAACCTGTCGGAGGACACCCGTGAGGACGACCTCCGCGAGCTGTTCGGCAGCTTCGGCCCGCTCACCCGCGCCTACGTCGCGTTGGATCACCGGACCGGGGAGAGCAGGGGGTTCGGCTTCCTCAGCTTCGTCTACAGGGAGGACGCCGAGAGGGCCATCGCTAAGCTCAATGGCTATGGCTATGATAGCCTCATCCTTAATGTCGAGTGGGCTGCTCCAAGGCCCAACTAGCCTTTACTAGTACTACTTAAATTTTCTATTCCATCAGTTTCATACTATAAGTCACTTTAATTTTTTTGATAAACATTTAAATTTATAGAAAAATTTTAATTTAACTTGTAAATGTTAAATATTAGTTTAGTGAAACTAATTTCGTATGGTAGATGTTACTAAATTTTTTCTATAAACTCAGTTAAACTTAAATGAAGTTTTGATTAGAAAAAAGGTAAAGCGATTTGTAATATGAAACGGAGAGATAATCTAGTATTGTACTTATATTACTACTAGCTGCTTTGCATGTTTCATACTTTAGTGTTGGATTAGTGTGAAATTTTGTTGAATCAATGGTTTCATCACTTATAATATTTTGAGGACTAGTTGCATGGTTGAATGTTGGCGGTTGATTATGTGTGTACAAATCCAAATTAGTGAGAGCACTGATCTTACTAGGCCCAGAGAATGTCTTTGAGGGCCTAACTAATCCGGCCCGTAGACTAAAAGGCCCATCAACGTGGATACCGCCTTACAGATCGGGGCGCACAAAACGATCCGAGCCACTCGTTCCATTTCCATTCCTACGCCGAGGTCTTCTTCCCCACTCTCTCCCTCCCACGCCGCCGCCCCCGCAAACCCTAGCAAACGCCGCGGAGAGAGGAGAGCGCCATGGCCGTGGAGGTGGCGACGCAGAAGATCAGGTGGGGGGAGCTCGAGGAGGACGACGAGGGGGACCTCGACTTCCTGCTCCCGCCGCGCGTGGTCTCCGGGCCCGACGAGAATGGGTTCAAGAAGGTGGTCGAGTATCGCTTCGACGACAAGGGGAACAAGGTGAAGGTCACCAGGACCTTCCGCGTCCGCAAGATCGCCCGCGCCCGCCTCTCCAAGAGCGCCATCGAGCGCCGCTCGTGGCCCAAGTTCGGCGACGCCGTGCAGGAGGACGTCGGCGCGCGGCTCACCATGGTGTCCACCGAGGAGATCGTCCTTGAGCGCCCACGCGCCCCAGGTTGTCACTGTTCTTGTGCATCCCCCTTCCTGTCCAGATCTGCGTCGATTGACGTGTTCTCGAATCGAATTATTTGTTTATCGTTGTGCGCGATCTTCATCAGAACTAAACACGATGTATTGGAATGTTTCGTGCTGTCTATTCCTCTATGTGAGATAGATTATAGAATCGAGGCTGGTGATCTATTTAGGAAACAGCTGGTGCTGCTGTCCTTGAACTCTACATACGTCAGGACTCTGTTATAATTTTTCTTGCTTGCTTGGTTTCAGTTTTATCATTTGCAGGCACACATCTAGGTAGAAAGAAATGCACAATAATGTTTATCATTGAGCTTTTTAGGAGCAGTTTAGATCAGGGAAACAATTCTTTTGTGAATACCTGTTATGTGTGTATTGTGTAATTGATTGTGGTTTGTTGTGTGTTAGTCATGTGTATTGTCTGATGATAGGATTTTCATATTGCAGTGGCAATGTATCGTTAGTTTTGTTGTTCAAGAATTATGCATAGGTAATTTGATATCTATCATGGGTGCATGCCCTCGTCCAGTCGTCCTCGTACCAATTGATCTTCGAAGTACATAGTATCGTCATATTTAGTTATGCTCGTTGTAACCAATGCTTATGGTCTTCTAAAGCATCGACACAAATCTTCTTAGTGTAGTGCAGCCTTGTTGGGATCCTTCATTTTTATTTGTTCCAAATGATCTATACTAGCTGACTTTGCTTAAAGTCTTGTAAATGTTTATGCCTTTGTCTTCTTGTTTGCTAACTGTCACTTAATTTTATAGAGCAAAGCTGAAAAACCTCTCCATTTTTTTGTTCCAAAGGCTCAGCTAACTTTGCTTTAGTCTTGTAAATGTGTATGCCCGTCTTCTTCTTTGCTAACTGTTCACTTAATTTTAGGGAGCAAAGCTGAAGAACCAAGTGCTTCTGGTGATCCACTTGCAAGCAAGAGTGGTGCAGTTCTCATGGTTTGCAGAACCTGTGGGAAGAAGGGTGATCACTGGACCTCAAAGTGCCCCTACAAGGATCTTGCTCCCCAGACAGAAGCTTTTGTGGACAGGCCGCCTACTGCTGATGGCTCTGGACCTCCAGGTGGCACCGTGAAGGGAGCATATGTTCCTCCAAGCATGAGGTCTGGTGCTGTTGATAGGGTTGGACACGACATGAGGCGTAGGAATGATGAGAACTCTGTCCGTGTGACCAATCTATCAGAGGACACCCGTGAACCCGACCTACTTGAGCTATTCCGCACATTTGGCCCGGTTAGCCGTGTCTACGTTGCGGTGGATCAAAAGACTGGAGCAAGCAGGGGGTTCGGCTTCGTCAACTTTGTTCACAGAGAGGACGCTGAGAAGGCTATCAGCAAGCTCAATGGTTATGGTTATGATAATCTTATCCTTCGAGTTGAGTGGGCAACACCAAGGCCAAATTAATTTTGTTACTGCCTGCAAGCGTTATACTTTTCATGAATGTTCGATCAGTATGTCTCTTCAAATAGTACTTTTGGTTTGCGCATATCCTGTGTCCTGAACTTATGCTGTACTATCTTTTGCTTGGACGAGAATAACTAAACTCGCAGCTATGTCTTATATCAGCTGATATTTGCAAGTGTGTTTGTATGGATGTGCAAGGGTTTCATATTTCTTGTTCATTGGAGTTTTTCTTGAGATTTGTTTGATTGTCGCTCAACCTGTGCAACCCCTGCAACTGCAGCTTCCTGCAATGTGCATGACTCTCCTATTGATGCTCCTGATCACGAGCCTTGGGAAGTTTCATCCTCATATCGACGTTTGCTAAAGCAATGAACAGGTTGGATTCTGTAACAACCGGCAAAAATCTGTTGGCAAAATACATCTGCATGCGGTTAGATTGCAGCATACAACAGTCTGACGAATATCTCAGCCACGCCAAGTTACAATTCTATCAGGGTTCAGGTTGGCTGTACCTACTATACTCAAAATAGCAGCATCATTCGATGATAGTATTGGTACAAAAGGGTTCTACAAAAAGGTCATATCAAGGACCTTAATAAAACAGCAAAGTATATGTCTCACGCCTGTACTGCAAAACCTCACGCCATAGCTGCACTTGCAGCTCTTCCTCTCTTCAAGAAATTCAGCCTCACTCATCGAAGTGTGAGGCATGGTGGATACAAATGAACCATTTGCCATCAACCTTCTCAAACACATTGGTCGCAACCTGCCTTCCCCAGCTGCTGCTCCCTTTGGTCTTAACCAGCTCCAGGCAGGTCACATACCCAAGATCACCTCTCACATGGACCTCAACATCCTGCAGATCAATCTGGAGAGGGAACTCGTAGTCGGCGTCGCACACCATCTCCCAGCTCTGCATCACCATGTCGTAGCCTGATATCCGGCCTGCCGAAGGATGAACAACGTACACATGGTCGCCCTTCGCCCATGTCGAGTGCATCGCGACGAGATCCCCGTTCTTGAAGGCGTTGTAGAACCGCGCATTCGCTGCCAGCACAGCTGACCTGCTGTCCTCCTGGAGTACTCGGAGCTCGTCCCTGAGCTTCACGGCCTGGGCATAGTCTTCTTCCTGAATCGCTGTTTGCAAGTCGCGCTGCAGAGTTTCCTCGTCGCGGGTGATGCTCTCCGTGCTTGGACTTCCTTCTGCCTCCCCGCTTTTGACATGAACTGTCTGAGCTTTGTTCGTGCGGGTGCTTGTCATCTGAAGTCCTGTGCTGTTGAAAGGAAAATATAAATTACAACACACTTAAAGCACACTGACCATAACAATTTGTTGAAAGTAAATAAGTATTTTGTTAAGACCAAGCAAAATATTGAAAGTAAACATTTTGTTAAGTTGGTGTCACTGTCTAGCTACTAGAATAAACTGTGGTACACTAGTACTAAGTACAAACTATTCACAACGCGAGGACTAACTGAATAAGCGTATATAAGAAAAGATTGATATCGAGCAGCTGATCAACCGATCAACCGCATAATGGATACGCAATGAAGTTGGTCCATGGGTGGCGCTAAACACGTAGTGAGAATATTGCTTTAATTGTTTTGTTTTCGGTGTTCACAGGTGCTTTGGCAACCTGGCATGTACAGTCAGCTGTGTTGCTGATTTTCATTTTTTTTTTTGTCTCCTGCTTGTAATATAGCAGCAACCTCCTTGATTAGCCTTTTCGGGAAAAAATAAAAGAAGAAAAGACTGATAGATAGTACTTGAACCTAATGAAAGTACTTGACTAATTAAGCAATCTAGTTGTAAATGATATGAAACATTTGGTTTAAGCATGAGTAATAGAGTAAATACTAGATTCAACCAGTGCATTGAGAACTTAACAGAACTGGACCTAGCTGGTTATAGCTATAGTAAGTTGAAACGATTTAGTGTCACATGATACGAAATATAGCATCTTGGAATCTGCATTTTCACTTCAGTTCGGCCTCGAATTCAGCCTCTTCCTAAGTGTGACACCCGTGCCACCAAATTCACTTCAGAACACCAAACCAGCATAGGATTTTCATAATTCAGTGAAAAAATGCTAGCAAATTATACACTGAACTTTGAATTTTACTTGAATTGTTCTTGTCTAGTACAGTTCAGTCCCACAAGATGATGAACTGAGCGGATGGGGAACTTGCTTCCTTAGAGTCAATCAGAGCACTTCACCCCCAAAGCATGCAATTTCCGAGCCGATAGCAAGATTCATGAACACAAGATCCCTCCTTTGCCCTAAAGTGGCGTGTATCCCGACGCTAAAAGTCCACCAGAACCCAATGTTTCGACAAGAAACCCCGCTAATTAAGCTTGAAAGCTAAGCAGCTAAGAGAGGAGGTCTTACAGGCTCTTGGCCCCAACACGGAAAGCTGCAGTTGAGGCACTCGCCGGAGTAGCCGTCCGCCACCAAGCCCTCGCCGGCGTGGACGCCGCCGCCGCCGCCATAGTAGCAGAAGGATTTGGAGCTGCCATGACGAGATCAGTGGGATTGGGTAAGGTTTTTCCCTGGACCTATGGTTTCCTCCTCCTCTTCGTTTCTTGGCGCGTTTTGCTCGGCCCATCTCTATTAGCCCAGAAGCACTGTGATTGGGCCGCTTCTCGGCCCCAAAGCCAGTATGCAGGAGTGAAAAAAAACATCAGTTTTTTTTTTTCTGTTTTATGATTACACAGAAGAAGCACATGCATAAACACCACTGTACACTCACACCTTACTTACATATCTGCTAATGTACCACTAACACACACTCAAAGAGACTATCCGTAAATCCTTAGACTCACTACAATCTCATTATTTTTTTCACAAACGATCAGCCTCAATAATCTTAAGCACTCTCGCGTCGCCCTCCCTCAGGGGGGCACGGGAGGCGTCGACCTCCGCCGCCCCTCCCCCCCATCTTCCTCCTCCGCCTGAGCGGCCGCCGGCAAAGCCGCGCGGCCGCAAGGACGGCGGTGGCGGGCTCCTCGTTTTCTCATCGACCTCGTCCTGTCCGGCGGCCGGGGGGAGCAGCCCAGGCGGTGGCGACGGTGACCGCCAGATCCGCGCCGCCTCGGCCGGATCTGGCGGGGTGGCGGCTGGCGGCGGGGCATGGAGACGGCGGCGAGGAAGGAGATGGCGTCGGCAGAGGCGCGGGCTTGGTCGACGCAGCGGCGGGCACAGATGGCGAGGCTGGACGGACGGCGGGCGAGATGGCGACGGCGCGCGGAGATGGCGACGGCGGCAGAGGCGCCGCATCGGCCGAGCTGAAGGCGGATCCGGCCCCAGCGGCGGATCTAGCCACGCCGGGGGATCACAGCCCAATCACGCTTGCATCCGACACAGTAAGCTCGTCGCACCCTCGCCGGCACATCAGACGAAAGGCCTCTGGCTCCCCAACGAAGCCCGCGATCGGCGCGCTCCACGGGCGCGACGCTTATACTCGCGCGGCCGGATCGAGCGCTCGTGGCGGGCAGCGGAGCTCGCGCGACGTTGGCCAGGCGCGCAGGAAGCTCGTGGCAGGGGCGCCTGTCGCGGCGGCGACGACGGTGCGAGGCCCGCGGCGCGGCGACGAGGAGCTTCTGGAGGTGGTGCTGTCCGGGGTGGTGGCTGCGACGACGCCGCGATCGGCAGCGTCACTGGCGGCGCGTGGTGGTCGGCTGTGTGATGCCTGTTGGCGACAGCGGCGGCGTGTGGTCGCGGCAGTTGGCGGCGCGATTGCTGGCTGCTTGGTGGTGGAGGCCGTCGGCGCAGCGGCGGTTTGCGGAGGCGGTGGCTCGCGTCGGTGGCAGGGGCGACGGCGGCCATGACTGTGGAAGCGGTGGCGACGTTGGCGGCGGGGAAGGAGTCGGGTGCGAGGCGAGGATGGCGACGGCGAGGTGGCTGAGTGTTCGACAGCAGCGGCTGCGGTGGTGGTGACCGTGGCGGTCATCAGAGGCATGGCGGCCTCAGACGGCTTGCCGAGGGCGTGGGAGACGATTGCATCTGGCCGGCACAGCATCGTGGGTGGAGGGGTCGGAGATCGGCTTGGTGCAGAGAAGCGCAATCCGATGGCAGCGGAGGCCAGCTCGGTGCAGAGGCCGCGAGCAGCAGAGATGGAGGCCGGCTTGGCGCGAGAGCGCGACCGATGGGGGAGCCGGATGTGCGCGAGGCGCAGTCCGGTGGAGGAGCCGGCTTGGCAGAGAGGCGCGGCCGGCGGTGGAGGAGGCGACCTAGGTGTGGGAGGAGTTACCGGTGGGAGTGAGTGGACTCCGGCGCACGAAGGTTGGCCGGTGGGGCGCCGGTGCAGGGGTCCCACATGTCGGCAGAGCTAGTGTGGTGGTGGAGCTTTGTTGGTCTAGTGGCGGTCGGTCACGCTTAGTGGCGCCGGTCCGGTGCTAGCTTCTCCTGGGCTTGTGTGTTTGGCGATGTCGGTGTGTGGGTGGTGGTATATTTTTTTCCTTTTCCTGGCTACGACCCTCCAGGGTCGTAATCTTGTAATTTTTTTCTGCTCTATCAATAGAACTTCGCACCGTCTCGTGTGAGTCGTTAAAAAAAAAAACTACAATCCATTGAATGCACATCTATGTATTCGTAATATTCGTGAGCACTATAGTTTGAATTTGATGGATCAACTCATGACTTCACCACCACACTTCTAGTGATTCCCATTATCTGTTCGATTTGCTTCTAAATGATTGGACGTAAGTTGTAACACATCTATCATCATCCAAACAAGTTTCTATATAAAATACAACTTATACGAGGAAATTTTAATAAATATCGTTAAGAGTGAAGTGAATCGATTTAAAGTTTGAGGAGTGCAAAATGAGTCGAAAAATAGTTTAATGGGTTAAGTGTTCCGGTAAAATAGTTTGTGGGAGTACAAATGGACATTTTCATAATTTTAATATCACGTAGAAGTTTTGACCAGTAATTTTGCTAGTAAAATTTTGAAATACTACCTAGAACATCGCATTGCATATGTAACTATCATCCACTGACCACAACCAGATAATTTTGAAAGCAGATTATAAGCCGACATAAATATATACTCCATCCGTTTCAAAATGTTTGACACCGTTGACTTTTAGCACATGTTTGACCGTTCGTCTTATTTAAAAGTTTTTGTGAAATATGTAAAACTAATGTGTACATGAAAGTATATTTAACAACAAATCAAATGATATGAAAAAAATAAATAATTACTTAAATTTTTTGAATAAGACGAATGATCAAACACGTAATAAAAAATCAACGATGTCAAACATTTTGAAACGGAGGGAGTAGTACGTAGTAACAATCATACACTGTCACCATTTTTTTTAAAAAAAGAGAGTAGAAGGCTTCAATCAATCTCAGCATTACTATTCCTCGACATCCAATCTGACCCACGCAGCGTTAATTCTCGCACTGCCTGTTTGCATCTATCTGTGTGAGAGCGACTCCTGAAGAAGCCGCTGGCCCCAGCTCACTGAACACCAAACAGTAAGCACTGGGCACTACGTATTCTGGAGTTGTAGCTGTACAATGCATGCTGATACTACATGTTGCATCTGCAGCTGCTTTTGCCATTGTCGTCGCTGTAGGCATGCAGTAATTCCTCATCTTAAAAAAATCATTACATATAAAATGATTTTATAGTTTTTAAAAACATAACCAGGAGACATCTCATATTTTATTGTAAAATTTGATATATCTTTGTACTTTCAGTTAGAAGGTACGAATATTGCAGTAAAAAAAATTTATATCTCTAGTATCTACTCCCTCCGTCCCATAATATAAGGGATTTTGTTAGTTTTTACTTTGTAACGTTTAACCACTTGTCTTATTTCAAAATTTTGAAATTATTATTTATTTATTTGTGACTTACTTATTATCTACAGTACTTTAAGCACAAGTTTCGTTTTTTTATTTGCAAAAAATTAATAAGACGAGTTGTTAAACGTGCAATCAAAAACTCAAAATCCCTTATATTATGAGATGAGGGAGTATTAAGAACTTACTGTCTTTGAGTAGATGGAAAATTAGTTCAATTACTTAAGAATTTAGACATTCGTATATCTAGTTTAGATTTGTAGCACTAGTATTCCATCCATTCGAAGGTTTATATTTTAAAACAGCGGTAGCACGTCAAGATTTAAAGAGCAGTTGTTTTATTCATTTTTAGAAGGAAGTAAGTCTGCTGCTAATCGTTGCGACTCGATCCTACCAACCACAACATTTTGGGGCCAGGCAATGCATGGTAAATTGGCAATGGCATGGCACTGAATCCAGTGGGGCAAGCAGTGGAAAATTAAGAAGCAAAGCTGCCGTTGCCCATGCCAGTGCAGCAGCGCCGGCTCGGACTTTGATGGCGCAGAAATTGAAACGGAGTGCGTGGAGGATGGCTGCAGTAGTGCAGTGCAGTGCAGTGTTGCAGCTTCGTCTTTGATTCTTTCTCCTCTATCTGTTCTGCTAACTCAGCTGCTATAGTTCATAAGCTGTGGCCAAACCACCAAAGCAGGGAGGGGTATAATTTACCACTTTATCTCCCACTCCCAGTGAGCCCCCCACACTGCTGCAGTGAGATGCTGGGTTGCATTGGCAATGGCAAAGGCAAAGAAAAGCTAAGCTCTAGCTAAGGTAGTTACCTGCTTAACGTGCCGCTATTTTGTCCTCTGGCCCTTATCCCTAAACATGCAGCAATTTTGTCCCTGGCATCTAGCTATCGATCCACTTTGCTGCTGCTCCTGCTGCAATGCTTGTCTGTCCATCTATTCTCCTCCCACTCAGAGCTCATTGCACCTACTACCAAGGGATAAGCTTATGGTGACTGATTCTTTGAGACTTTCAGAAAGATACAAGTTTACCAGCACGTCACTATCTTGATTCAGAGATTTGTTGGCAATAACTTTGCATTGTTTCACAATAACTTTTCGTCCTAAAAGACCATATTTGTTGTAGTGATATGTCCTAACAAATGATCACAATTTACCATTTGTGTCTTAGTTTATTGGGAATTATGCTCTGAAACTGGTTACCACAACACCCTCCAGCTTAATTATACTAGTACTTTATCAGCATTCAGTAGACACTTTATAGAGTTGGTTTTTGATTATGCGAGCATGATTTCACATATTATTTACTGGTTAATAGATGTACAGTAGACGATACGCAGAAGATGGCAAATGGGCCAGCTGAGCTGAGAGCTTTTCTTAATTAATACATGCGCTTTCAGACTTCAGAGGCCGTAGCAGAGAGTAGTTATAACGAAACTTTAGCTTTCAGTGCATTTGTCCTCTGGCCCTTATCCCTAAACATGCAACCATTTTGTCTCTGGCGTCTACTAGTGATCACTAACTACTGCTAGCTAATTAATTACCAACTGCTCTCTTTACCAGAGGGGAATTTTGGCACGGCGACAAATCATCATTCCATCTATTCCCTTCCATTTCACCTCACGATCGAGAACGAGATGTACTGCAAGATATCATATTGTAACGACATACTTATTCTTGTGTGTGCATGCATTCCTAGAGGATAACATTGGTCAGTGGGTACATGATTAAATTAATTAACTAAACAGGAGTTTTAATTACCCTGAAGCACTTAACCAAATACAACTCCCCCAGCAATATGATTATCACTGCATTCTCTTTCCTAATTAAGATAGAAATGCACTTACGAAGATTAGTCAATCATGGAGGTATGTACTAATCATCATGAAAATTAAATCTGGGGTAGAATTTCTGCTGGGTTGCTCTGATCAATCATGAAACTGAAGAATCGAGCGTGATACAGCAGTATCTTCCATGAAAAGACGTACTCCTATATACGCACAAAGCTAAATATTCCAGCCGTACGACCGGGTTCACTGACGACAAGAGAGGAAGATGGGTGTGAAACTGTAAAAATCCTAGTAGTCCTCTCCAAGCTGATTATGGCAGATGTACTACCAAACAATAGATTAACCCGGGCGGGGTTAAAAGGTGATTAGTTACGGCATGGTCTCGCCGCAGTAACTTTTCCTCATTTTTATGGATCAACTCGCGTCTTTTTGGCTAAAGCGGCGGCAGCTACCGGCCGGCGTGCGCTAGCTCTGCTTGCTGCTGCTGCATACGTACAACATACACTGCCAGACTGCCTAGCTTAGCTTCTTTTCGGACGCCGTCTTCGTCGTCGTCGTCGCTTGCCGGCATCCGAGACGGCATCGCATACGCGGGACATGCCCTTTTTTGACCAACTTTGATGATCTACCTAGCTTCTCTCTCTTTCTACCTCGGGCGGCTACTGAATTTTTTTTTTTTACCAGCTGCT
This sequence comes from Oryza longistaminata, assembly GCA_009805545.1. NCBI lineage: Eukaryota > Viridiplantae > Streptophyta > Magnoliopsida > Poales > Poaceae > Oryza > Oryza longistaminata. The sequence continues at coordinate 43,158,208 of CM020179.1, forward strand.
GATAGGTTGTATGTAATGTACTACTGGCATGCATGGCATGCTGTTGCTTCTTGCTTGCACTCGTTTTAGCTAGGATTCAGGAATGTCCTGCAGAAAGCATTGGGCTCGATCGATCTGTGTGTGTGTCTGTGTCACTGTGTATGTGTGCAGAGGTGTACAGGACTTGCATTTGGCATGTATTCAGTGAGTCCATGGCAGGTACTAGTAGGAGTGTGTATAAACAGGCTAGTTCGTACATGGGACTGTATGGGTTGTGAACCTTATGTGTAAGAGCTCTGTTAGCATTGCCTGCATTCGTACAGGCAATCATCAAATACTAGCCAGTATATGACTGTACATTGCATGCATGGGACTTGGGCTCTACTGATATGCAGTATCTGGATAGGTTTTTAACCATGACATGTCGTGTCAGTTTGCAGGTGGTTAAGGTGGTTAATTTGTGCAAGAAAAAATTGCAAAAGATGGCAAAACGCTGTGAATAACCCAACCTAGAGTGACGTGTAATACGTTAGGGTTACTACATGCCCCCTACATATATGCCATTACCCAATATAACAGTACTTATCAAATCATTAACCTTGAAATATTGCATATATATTGATGTATCCTCCATCATTTAACTAGTTAAGAAATCACCAAAAATGCACCACGAAACGTCTTTGTTCCAATTCATTAGGTTGCTGACTAAACGTCACGAACGACTGCTAGCTACAAGATGACACTCTTTGGTCCATGCATGCATAGTTGGTAGGTCAATGATAATAAGGACCGGCAAATATTAAGGGACCCATGCATGCTTGTCTTGTTGAAATGAATCCAAAATGTGATTATCAAAACAACTACTCCTTCCTAGCCCCGTACATCTCTAACTTCTGACAGCTGAACATTTACATGTACTAATGTACAAAATGATGATGATCATATTGATGACCAATTTAAACCCCCCAAAAAAAAGAGTAAACACGTGCATGCATGCCAGATGGACTGCGTCATCAGTTTCCGTCGACGGCGACGGTCACCGACGTCGGGAACACCTCGCCGTCCTTCCTCCGGCGGCCGCCGCCGCCGCCTTCCACCGCCGACAAGCTCACCGTCGTCGCGCCGTCGACATCGTTGGCGCTCAGGCTACGCTTCAGCTGCCGTATGGTAGGGCACAGCACCTCGTCGGCCCACGCCTCCAACGACGTGGCGGACGCTCCCGTCGTCCACGCCGCGCCGGCCAGCCTGTCCAGCACGCCGTCGTCGACGTGTACGGACCAGCCGGCGCCGGCGCCGGCGGCTTCCCCGAGCTTCGCCGAGACCACGTCGGAGACGCTCCGTTTGAGCGGCCCGAAGTCGACGGGCTTGAACACCACCGTTGCATCCACGGCTTTGGTGAGCTCGGAGAAGCTCGACGGAGCCGAGAACTTGGCGGCGGCGGCGGCGGGTTGGCCGTACTCCTGCTCGTGCTCCACCGTTAGGTCACTTGACGAGTTCCGGGATTCCTCGCCGCCGCTGTCGTCGTCGTCGGTGTGATCCTCGCACATGGACAGGTTCAGGTCAAGGTGAAGCGGAGGCGAGTCTTTGCGCGGTTTCAACCGCCGGTCGCCGGCGCCGTCGAGCGGCTGCGGCTCCGGCCTGCGCTTCCGTGCGTTGTTCCGGACTCGGAGCTCAAGGTTCCATGGCGAGTCGGTGAACTGATGATCTTCTTGGGATCGCCTCGTGTCGTCGTCCGGCGACATGACGACGAAGATGGCTTCGCCGAGGGCGACGTCCCGGCCGCGCGAGTCCACGAGGCGGCCGGACTCGATGGCGCGTAGTATGGACGACTTCACGACTCTGTCGTCGTCGTCGTCTTGGTCGAATCCGTCGAGCACGATGACACGCAGCGGGTTGGCACGTATGGCGTCGGCCACACGGTCCAGCGCCGTCCGGCCGCGGCACGACGCGACGGACTCGCCGCCGTTGCCGGCGAGGCGCAACGCGACGGCGTTCGTGCCAAAGACCGACATGGACAGCGCCTCCGCCATCTTCGTCTTCCCGGCCACGTCATGGCCGGAGAAGAGGACCCACGTGTCGGCCCTGGTGGGCCCCATGCCACGCCGCTTCCGCTCGCCGGACCTGGCCTTCGTGATCGCAGCGGCAACAGCGGCAGCAGCCTCGGGTTGCCATCGCACCGCCTCCGTGAGCCGTTTCACGAGCAGCTTCTCGTCAGTGTCACAGTACGCCGGTGGCCTCGACGCCGTTGATGCCGCCGGCCCAAGCGCGAGGTCGGTGTCCACCGCGGCGGCAGGCGCCGCCGCCGCCGCCGGTGGCGGCGGCCTTACTGGTATAGCCTGCATGTTGGCGAGGACGCTGGCGCCGTTCCATTCGGAGCAGGTGACCATCGACGACGGCCGGCCACCGCCGCCGCCGTGGGAGTGCAGCTGCGCGCACCGGTCGAGCCACCGACGTCGCAGCTCGTCAGCCTCCCCCCCCGGAACACAGCTTACAACTTTCAGCCGTTACTGTGCTCTCCAAGAGCACTCTGCTCAAAATCCTTCAAAACAAAAGGTGCTGAGAGGTGGAATCCCAATTCTAAGAGTTCTTGTTGGTTCGGGGAAAGTCCAGCACAGAGAACAGGAACGGGTGAGCCTCTCCCTTTTTCCGCCCACTCTTTTTGATCTTTAACTTAAGAATGCTGGTTTTAGAAACGAGTGATTGCCCTTCTCCGACCCTTACTGCCCAACCGGAGAGCGGACGGCTAATTGTGTTCCACTTATTGAACAGGGTCTTGGGTCGGTCCGTGACCCCTGGACGCGAAGGCCGGTCACTTGGGGATCTCTAGTTCCTACGGGGTGGAGGAGATAAATGGGGTCGGTCCATGGATTTTTCCTTCCTTTTTGCACATTTCGCTCAAAGGGTGAAGGGAGATAGTGCCATCAAGCTATTCGCAAGGGCCAACTTGATCCTCTTCCCCAGCGGATCCCAGATGAGGGAAGCTAGGAGAGCGCCGACTCCAACTATCGTCCATGTACGATCCATACTAGATTCGACAAAGCTGCCCATCCTACCTTCCTCTACCTGTTGGACAGCCCACTTTTTTGTCTCAGTAGAGGTCTTTCAGTGGCATGGTTCAGTCCTCGTTCCCATACTTAGAAAAAGGTGAGCCACCGGTTCAGGTACAAGATACTTACCATTACCGGCACTGGACAATTAGACAAGCCAACCCGTTAATCGCAACGGACCCAATTGCACCAGAGCGGGAGCTCACCAACTGAGCTATACCCCCCGAGCAAGTGGACAATGCATGAAAGAGTCAGATGCTTTTCTTCTATTCTTTTCCCTCGGCGCAGCTGGGCCATCCGGACTTGAACAAAGACCTCGCCCGTGAAGTAAATCATGCGCCCCATACGATTCCAAACAATTGGAGAGAACTCAATAGACTCCTTTTCGGGAGCGATCATATATAGGATATGTGAAGACCATAATATTATAATATAGTAAGCAATTTATGTATGGAATTGGATATTAGATTGGCTATAGAATGAATTGGAGCTAGTAGTGGCATATACTATTAAAAACTTGCTCTTAGGCCGTTTTTAGTTCCACGCTAAAAATTAGAAATTTTGAAGAAATTAAAACGTATGCGTCAGAAAAGTTAAAAATTGGTGTGTGTAGAAAGTTAAATATAACGGAACAAGTTGAAGTTTGTTGAAAAAAATTAAAAAACTAACGGGCCCTTAGTGGATTACCGCCACACACGCCCACGCGCCCCCACAGCCGAACCGCCTCAACCCCAACGTCCCCCACCGCAAGCTCCCCACATGTCAGCGGACGTGGACATGTGTCCCCGGTCTCAATAACGGGGCTTTTAACGTATTTGCCACTCTTACGGATGTGGCTTAACGATTAGCCACTTAGATCCACATGCATAGACACATGAGGGACCCACATTATCATTGATGATAGGTGTGTGGCGAATCGTTAATTGACATGTTATAAAGAGGGCAAGTAGTTAAATTTCCCCTCAATAAACCCCCGCGCCACGCCACCTCGCCTCTCCGACAATCCGCACCTCTGCCAGCTTGTCGCGACGCGCGCCCCCGCCATTCTATTTCACCCCCACCCCTTCCTCCGCTCCGCGCCACTCCAACCCAATCCCAGCCATCAATACCTGCCTCTCTCCCCTTTCGCGCATCCTCCGAAGCCTCCTCTTCTCTCCGATTCCGCCACACGCCCAATCCAATTCCACCTCGTAGTGCTTCCACGGTGGCGTTCGCCCGCTGCTGCGTGAACGGTACTGCCCGGCTATTGGCGGCGCGCGGCGGCGGCGGCGGAGGCGAAGCGGCGGAAAGGGAGGAGGACGACAGAGAGAGGAGGAGATGACGCTCGGAGGACGCGACATCGAGGAGAGCCCGCGCCGCAGCTTACGACGACGACTACGAGGGACGGCCGGGAGGGCGACGACGACCGGAAGATGGACGACGGCGAGGGTTTGGGATCGCCTCGCTCGTTCCAGTCGCGCCAGTGGCCGCCAGAGTTACCGGTTACGTCGTGCATTCCTGCTTCATCCTCCTCCTCGTTTACTGTGGTTGTTGTGGTTGGCTGGTGGTGGTGGTTGGTGATGTTCATAGGTTGTTCTATCGATTTCAAACCGCAGGTTTGTGAAATTCTCATGTTGATGGCGTAGATTTTCGTTGAGTTGTACTGGACGGATAAACTTCTGTGAGTTTCGTGATGGGACTGGGACTGAGCGCTTGTTCGGATAGTACTAGATGATCGTTCACGGGTTTGGTTGGCGATTAGTTCGGGAACAGTTCATGTTTGATCCGCGCTGGTCTGGACTCTAGAATTACTAGCACTCGTAGGAACATTCTGATTGATTCGACAGTGCTCCGAGGCCTCCGACAGCACGTCTCGGGTGAAACCGCACGTGTTGCGGTCGCATCTCTGTCGATCGGCCTCCCGCTACGTACAGCCGCGCAGACATCGTTATGACTGTCTGCTGTACCTGCGTTCAATTTAAGTGCTTAGTGGGCGGTTTGCTCGGTGGGGTTTTCTCTGGCAGTATTCCACTGTTGTTGTGAAAATTGTATGTGACGGGGGACCGCGTTGTGTTTTTCAAATTTCCTGATGTGGGATGGGATAATTGCTTGCGCTTAGTTCTGATTACTATAACTGACATTAACACTAACTAACTCTGTGGTGGTAAACTGTGCTTGCGTGTCCCCAAGGTTGTGGGATGTTGGGGTGGAAGTCCTCTCATTGCTTAAGAAACACAGTGCTATGGTCTATAAAAAATTTCACAGCCTGAGTGCTGTAATCTCCCTTTCCTTTCTCTGTTTTAGCAGAGACTACTGTTGCATTTCTGGATAATAGAAATGGGGCTTTTCAAGCCCTAGTTCAAAAAAAAAAAAAAAAAAACCTCTGCTGGTGGTAACATTAACGTACAAAATCATTTTATGGCTGCCACTCTTTGTTTGAATCGACTCCTCGGTGCAGACGTCGTTTGATTTGGGCTCTACTGCGCCATGGTTATGGTGGTGTTGGCTCTTGCCCAATTCCAACTGTTGTTAGTGAAAAGTTCTGTGCTGATGTGGACTTGGTTGCTTTCAATTAACACTAACTCTGGATCATGGTAAACTAATATGTACAAAATCATTTTTGCTTGCGATCAGGGATTTGATTTGTCTGACACATCGTATAGTTGTATTGGTATGTCTCAAAAAATTAAGACAAGGGCTTTGCTGGCACATCTAAACCCAAGCTTGATGAATGCCAGCTGTTTTAAACCACATGTTTGGTTTTCTTCCCAAACCGTTATGTGCAAACATTATGAGTGGTGATATTGCTGTTGTTTTGCAGAGGAAACAAACTGACACCGTATAACAATTCTGCATCTCCGAGCTTTGGTTACTTGGGTCCTTCTACAAGCAAAATACTCGATCCTTGATGGTGGTCGTTAGTAGTCTGGATTCCGACCTGAAGTTGCCCTTGTTGTCTGATAAGCTAGATGGGAAAGCAAGACTCTTCAAGAGTTAGAAGATCTTGGTTCCAGCAATAGATAGAAAAGCCCGTTACTTACGCAAATTACTGGAGAAGTCTACATCGCTCAAGGATGCCAGTGTGACACAGGACGGTGTTCAATGGTACTATCATTAACATGTAGATTTCTCAAGTACCTGCCTAGATAAAAGAAAGGCTTAATGTTTTACTTGTTCTTTGGTTTAGGGGTTAATGTACTTGTGTGTTGACTTCTTTCCACTCCATTTACAATTCATTGAAGCTGAATGGGAGGCCTTGCGGTCCTAGCTATGTTTTGCTATTGTTTCTGTTATACTGGAGTTCTGATGAAACACTGGTTTGAGAGCAAAGATGTATTTCTACATATCCAGACATTGTGAGGCTGCTTTGGAAAGGATTGGGGCGTCTGTGATCTCTGTAATCTGGTTCTTTCCTATCAAGGTGATGGTATTGTTACTGCATGCAAGATTGCATCCGATATTCTCCAGCACATCAAAGTCATTTGGATAATCTGTGGATTTTCATTAAATTAAACAGAATGACAATCTGTTAGAAACTTTATTCCTTTTTTTTTTTTGTTGCAATGTAAAACACCATTGATGGGAATTAAACGAAATAATTCGTGCAGTGTATGCAAAGAGTAAGACTAACCTGGACAATGGAGACACGACCCTGTTGCAGGCTGTATTAGTTTCTATTTTGTATACCTTGCTTGGCTATGCGATTATGATGATATGATCCATGCTTATGAAAAAGCGCTTCTTAGGTTCAAACTGGTAGGAAACACCGCCTGCTCAAGCTCTGGATTTTCTTTTTCCTTTCTAAAATGCCTGACTCCCACTAAAAAGGAGTGCATATGGCATATTGCTAAACTATAAAATATGGCATTCAATGTTTGATACCTCATGCTGATGAAATGGCATATTATATTGATCTTATCAGACTTTTTTGTGCCAAACTAATTTTACTTCTGGCTAGAGAAGAAACAATGGCTGATTCTTTTTCTTAATGTTTTTGGCAGATTATACTCTATACTGAGCTATATGTAAGTAGCTTCACCTGGCTTTATGTGCAAAGCTTTTCCATTCTAATCCTAGTTATATTCATCCCACTAAGTGTAGTTAATGTATTTCTCTCCTCTCATTAAGCCAACATCACCTCAATTATGGTTTAGCCTTTAGATGATACATCTCATGGTTCAAATTGTCTCTTCTTCTTCCTCTCATTAAAAAACTATTGCAATCTAAGTTATTTTTAGCTCAAAATTGTACCATTTGTTTGTTTTGATCATATTACATATATTTGTACATATATATAATTTAATTTTCCGCCAGCATGCGGCGGGTATTCATCTAGTTATTTTTATTGATCAATCAACTGAAGCACTCTTTTATCATTTCACATCCTTTCTTAAAAAATATTATCTTAAGATGTTATTCCATTGGATGCAGTAATGGTGTGGAATTCATTATTTTGGAGAGATAATATGACATCAATTTTTCTCTCATATTGGTTTTGATGGGGCTGGCGTCCATATTGATGGAAACCATTTCTTTGGAGTGTTTACTGCTCCTATAGTCTTGCCTACAGTTATGGTTGAGAGATCGTTCGAGTTCTCCCTACCTTTCTGGTCTCAACACTCTTAACCTCAAGTATTTTTCTCACTGCGATTCATGTAATGATATTAAGGCAGCAAATGAATTGACAAGGTTTATTGAATTTCATGTGCAGCGGGGGTGTTATTGCCAACTCTTCCTTGTTTTTCCTCCTGTCGTTTTTAGTTGCGCTACTGATGGCGTCGGGTTTCATTTGACTGCGGAATGCAAGTAAACTTAGGTGGATATTTTTTTATTACGTTGCTATTGGCATTTATGGTTTCTGCGGTTACTCTGGCATCGGTGTGGGTCCAAATATTTACCAATCATGTCAGACCGCACGAAATTCACTAAGCACTGTTTATTATGGGTATTGTGTGAACTTCATTCGGGTCCAGATTAACTAGTTGAGTAATAAATGTTTCAATGTTCTAAATTTCATGTCGTGCAGCTTTGCAATTTGCACAGCAATATCATGGCTCGTTTGCTATCATTGGCTATCTCTGTTCGGAGATAAGACTCTCTCGCAAAATAAACTCTGAAATCTTTCCTAACCATTCATTTTGCCCTCCAAGGTCGCACTGGGACCACGGTGAGAATTGTTGATACAGTTTTGAAACTGCAAACTGTTCTTTTTTTCTTCAAATATGTTACCATTGAATTGTCATGTGTTTCAGGTGATCAACCCTTTCACAAGATTCCTTTTGATATCAAAAACTTGTAGTGCTTCTGGCTTCTAGGATTACAATTGTGATTATTTATGGCCTGCCTAATTATTCATAGCAAATTGCTCATCCTTTTTTTTTTAAAAAAAAAAATATGGCTTGATCCTTAACCACAACAAATATGCCTGTTGTTAAAACCCATTGGGTCGGAGTTTAGAGGAGCTGCCGCCCTGAAGGATTTTGAACGAAACAATTCTGCTCTAATTATACTGAGGACTTGCCCTTTGTTGCATTCAACCGTGTGCATGCGTTCTCTCATGCAGTTTCGGTACGTATACACAATTTTCTGGCATATTACCTAATTCTGCCTTCATTTTTCCTAAACTTCTTTAGCTGCATTCTCTACAGAAAGGGAATTTTTTTTAGTAAATTGCTCAATTTAACCTCCGTATATTCTTACTTGAGTTCTCAAAACATCATTGTACTATAAGTACCTTTTGTGCATTGAACACTAAAGATGTAAGTTGACTAACCTGCGAAACCCATTATAGCCAAAATAAACCGTTGGATTTGTGGGTTTAGCCGCTTACACCTTCCAGACACTCCCTCTATTAATTAAAATGTCTCCACAAAACTGGAGTTTTTGATCTTTGGAGAGTTAGCTCGAAGAAATACCAACTTTATGCAATTTGAGATGCGATATTTTTTTCTTCAAACACTTTTTCCCATCAAATGGTCAAAAACGGTGTTCTGTGGAGTGTGGAGTCAGTTTAGTGGTTCTATGCTCAGAAGATTGCTAATTCTTTGTATACGCAACCCAGTCAAAATACTGTGCTAATGTGCAATTTACTATACTTGCTTTGTCATGTTAAATCCAGTTATTAAATCAAACCTTCGGTTTGTGTTTCCTATGCTTTTTTTATCTAGATTTAAACTACCCTTTTTTTTAACGAATCTAGATTTTAAACTTGTCATAGCAGTAAGCTTGGTAATGTGAGTGGGCAATATCAAAGCGTCTTGCTGCAACCGCGTATGCTCTGATTTTGAGTATGTGCCTTGCATATTTCAGGTTCGTTGATGGCTTTATGGATCTCTGTGAGGGTATAACTTGTGGATAACTTTCTTCTGCTTAGAATCTTGTTTTCAGATAAACCCTTGAACAAGTGAGCAACAAACATACTCATTTCAAACATTTTTTTTTTATGATTACAGAGCCGTTCATAATGCCTGCACTGTGCTCTAAGATTAGGAAAATAAAGCAACGACTGCCCAGGGAAAATGCACATCGCGGGTATGACACCCAAAAATCGCTCTCTTTCTTTTTTGTTTCTTTTTTTTTGTCAACTACATCCGTGTTGACATTTTTGTTTCAATTCTCAGGTCGTTTGCAAGTATTGGATTAATAATATGGGATCATAAGCGCTTGCTCTGTGGGAACATACGCGTACGGTACTCAGATGGTGGAGAACTACTAATTACAACCTAGCTCGCGATGCAGTGCAGTTCCAGCAGGTGAGCCACAGCATGTCATATCTATTACTCACCCCGCTTAGCGGTTACGGCGCTCAAAAATGGTCAAATATCGTGTGTTATCAGAATTGCTGAGAATTACCGAGTGTCACTTTAATTACTTTCGACCCAAACCATGTAATGCATGTACCTGCATTGCTGGCTGCTTCTCAGTTCCTTGAAGTGGAATATCTTCATCACTTGGCCTTATACCGTGTTATCTGTCCAATCACTGTTGTTAGGTCTAATCCAGCATGGTTACTTAAACCGCCTTACAATTATATATACTCAATTAATGTATTAGATCGAGATTGCTGGATATTGAGTGTGCAACCCTTGTTTCCAAGGACCTTCTGTGTGTTTCTGATCCCTCTGTTGCACAGTACGGAAGGGCCTGTTCATTTGCTGTCATTTTTCAAACCTTACCAAATTTTGGTAAAGTTGGCTAAAAAAGTGCTGACATTGTTTGCGACCAAAATAAAGAAATCCTGTCAAATTTGGCAAGTTTTGCACTATACCTAAATTTTGGCAATGCTAAAAATTTGATAAGGTTTTTTGCATAAAGTGAAACCAGACCCGAAATTAATGCCTTGTTTGGATAGGACGAAATCCCAGCCCCAGTACATCGTGAATGGCCTGGATTAAGGCAACAAAAATCCCAGCCCCATCACATGTGGATGGGCCTGATATAAGGCCCTTCCAAATGAGGCCTAAATGGTCTGGGCCTTGATCTGTTTTCTGCCTCTTATGTTGGGCTGTTCATTAGTAGTAGCAAAACCACGAATCCAATAGTAAGGGGTTATCTACAAAGTCATTAATTCATGTTGGACCGTAATTGTTTTTCGATTTATCAGAAAGGGACACAAACGTGCTGAAAGAAGCTTTTGCACATGTCACTTCAGTTCGGCCCCTTCTTTTGTAATTGGAGAAGCTTTTCGTTACATTGCAATGCATGCCAAGTCCTCTGAGTGGAGGAAAAAAAAGGGCCACCTAATGCTTATGAACACATGGAACAGTAGAGGCAGTACAGTCATAAAATTCTTTTGTACTAGTACAAAGAATGGAAATGGTTGGCAGTAGAAAGCAAGGGATTGTATGCTTCTAATAAAAAGAAAAAGGGGAGAAGCCACTGCGAAAAAGCTGAGGAACTTTTCATACAAAGCCGGAGTTTGCCCCTTTTATGGGGGCCAACTTTCCCTTTGGCACCTCACATCTGTTTCTTAAGGAATCCTTAAGTGGCCAAAAAAACCGCTCCCTAGCAAAACAGAAAGAAGATGCTCCCTTTATGCAAAGAGGGCATCTTTGCGCAGAGTGCATCCCACTTCGCAATTAGCCATCTGAAAAGACAGGAAGCTCTTTTCTCCTCTCCCTTGACTTTTAGTAGTGGCATCTTGTCTGCCTCAAAAGTGACTAATTCCTTTCCTTCCTTTCATTGTGTCCCAAAACTCCCTGACCTTTCTTCTTTTTCACCCAAAAAGGTATATGGCCTTCTTTTTGCTACACGCCCTCACCATCCATACTGTGGGCCTAGTTGGGCATCCAGGCATGATGTCTTGTCAAAGCTCTCTCCTCTTCAGGTGCCTTCACACCTTTTACTTTGCTTCCCATGGAGAGAGAGGGGATTATAAAGGGGATTGAGATGAGGCTCTCAAGCAATTAAAAGCTTGCCAACTTTGTTCGTTGCAACCATTTTCCAATTGGTCTTGTCGGTATGTCATGTATTTATTTCCTGAGCTGGGACTGTTTCACTCATGCCACCCATGGTATAAATCACTGCTTCACAAAATATTATTAAAAAGTATACTGCCTGACTTTAAAGGCTGATAGAGCTAATCATGCTGGTTTAAAAGGCTGCAACTTTAGTGGGGGTGAGACTATGATGCGATTTTACGCTTTTACTTTGCACAACTTTGGTTCTCAAGCTAAAGGATTGATACATACCACAGCGGGGAGGCAGGACACAAATCATTCCCTCATTGATTGGTCTTACTTTGAGTTGTGGAGATGCATGGTAAACTATAAGCAAGCGAAAAGTGAACCATGCGAGCCGCTTTCCCTCTTCCATTTCTCCCTATGGGCTAAAGAGGAGGGAATAAGAAAGCTAAGGAGAGAAAGCTATTAGCACCAAACTTTGCTGCAAATACATAATGACATGGAATGAATTGAATCGGTTATGATGATTTCACCACCAAAGTGCCATCCACCGAGGAGTTGAAGAAAAGGGGAAAGAAAAGAAGAGCAAAAAAGCTTACTACGCCCCTTAAAAAACATTGAAAAGGCCTAGTGAATTATGCGTGTATAAACCACGCTACTAGCCTCCTTTGAATTATTGATGCTTACAAGGAAGAAATGATGCTTGCTTTGGTTCCGATTCAACTTTTCCACCTTTCTCAATATTACGCACGCCCCTAGGTTGTCAAAAGAAAAAGATAAAGGCAAAAAAAAACAAGATTGACTGCATTACATGACAATACACTCAAGCTCCTGAGCTCCATGATCAGTACCTTTTAAAAAATCATGACATTCCTAAGTTTACCATACGTTAATTATATGGTAAAGATGATAGACCCAGATCTAGGGTCTGCAATGCATTGCTCATCTGAAATAAACCTCACGCGGAATCTCCACGATACCGTTGTTTTAAGAATTGATCTGTGTGCAATGCTTCATGCTTAGTAGATTCCTTATCATTCATCATGGTTTAGTTGCTTAATATATACTACTACTAAACTAGAGTATAGTACTTTACACGAGTAGCTTTCGATTTAACCTAGTTCCAGTACCAAAAGTTCTTACAATGCAAGACGACGTAGAATTACTGGTTGAGCCTTACCCAACTGAGGCCCACGGACATGCCTGCCCATCCAGCCTTGCTATTGAGTATGGGTCCCAATGCATAAAGCTTTGAATGCATGCATGGCATGGCAAACTTCTTGGATTTTCCCTTTCAAAACGTACAATAAATAGCATGCAGTCCCAAAAAGAAAATTCACCAGATATACATGCACATCCACCAGATATGCAACTATTGCAAGCTAAGGATGAGTCCCCCATGCATATTCATTGCATGCATGCCATCGTCATCCAAGAATAAAAAGCTAAGGTAGAGATCGAGAAGAAAAGCCACGCAATCGATGAGCATATTGTGGCGTGGACGCCGTTACCCCCATCGATCGATCAGGCCTGCCATAGCGCAACCCCCCCTCTTTTTCTCCATCTCAGCTAGTATTTGGGGGGAAAAGACCGTGTCATTCCATACTAACTTGATGCCGTTTGCGTGCATATCATTCGCCGCAGATGGAACAAGCAGATGCGCGCTCCCGCTGATCGATCGCCAGCGTACGCCCGACCAGCGTGGGGGGCGCGCGCGAACGATTTCGACGTTGCGTCGCCGTCGACGTCCCGCGATGAGGCCGGCGTAACGGATCGGGTGCGGGGCCGATGGCGCGCAACGTGCGTACGCGTTATTCGCGTACGTAAGACGGACAGGGTGTGCGCCTGCGCGTGCGCGGGGGGGCGTGGCGGTGATGGTGTGGTGGTGTGGACGAGTTGGGACCGGATCATGTTGGTGGGTTTTGGTTAAAATGGAGGGCTTTTTGCGGGGATTTTGTGGGTTGCGCTTGTGCGGGTATCGGGTGCCCGCAGCTGTTCTCCCCTGCCTCGCGAACAAAACCGGGGCACGTAGGCCGTTGGTGCTGTGCGCGGCGTCTACCTGTGTGACGCACGCATGGGCATGGCCAAACCACCTCTGCGGCATGGCCCATGCATCACTGTTCGGTGGGAATGAGTGAAATAATAATGAATCGCGATCCGCCACCGTTTGGGGGGGCACGTACGTACTATATGTAACTATACTTTTAGTGCATGCCTGTTTGTTTAGTTGGACCAGGATGTGGTAGGGGGGCCTGTCTGTAGTTGATAGAGCTTTATGGTGAGTCGTCAATTTTGAAATGTGAGATTGATGTCAACAGTATGTATGATGTAGGTATGTCTTGATTAACGTTTAAACTTTTGGGCGGCTGGTTGCAAGCGTTGTTCTATTACCTGCATGCATGTGTCTGCGAAGCTGTAGCCAATTTTGGCATTTTACCTCCTCCGTTCACAATGTAAGACTTTCTAACATTGTCCACATTCAATAGGATGCTAATGAATCATTATATATAATAAGTCTAGATTCATTTAGCATCTTTAAATTATGGGCCAATGCTAGAAAGTCTTATATTGTGTAACGGAGGGAGAGTAGATCTATTTTTTGAAATTAATTTAGATGTTCTTTTTATACCTTTTTTTTTCCCCTATTTCTTATCGTTGGTTTTTGAACCATCAAAAGATATAAATATAGAATCTTAGTTTCCCAAATTACTTATTATATTCTGGTATATGATATATTCGCATTACATGCACTGAGCCACCTGATGTACATAATATATATGGGCAAACGACCCCGTAATTGACTTTAAAAAAAAATTTTAAACCTATAGCTGATCTTTCTTTATAAATGAATATAGCACATATTTTAACCATGACCACCATGTTAAAGCAACCGATAAATACCACATAATTTGATGTATCAAATTCAGATGCGCCGCTGGTAATATCTATTGGGAAGCAACCTCTATGCAACATTAACAAAAAAAAAAAAATTGGTAAATAGATTCATTTGCCTTATGGGTAGGCTGATTTCCAATAACTTATCAGCTTCACAAATTCACAATGTGACACTCACGGGCTTATTTCTCCCAAAATGAATAGACTTCTTCAAATTGAATATGCACCCCGCCTTCACAAAATTTGAAGTTGAATTCCAGCGATGAGAATTTAGAAAAGAAAAATTTGAGTGCCCATTGCCACCATCTTCTTGCTATTACCCCATGAGAAGCTCAATAGCAGTTCTACCGATTCCCTCAAAATTCTCGAGGCATTCTCTCTTTCAAGCACTTACTCTAGTAATTAGATTACGGGCTCGTTGCGTCAAAAATTTCCGTGAAAACTTTTGCATGGAACCAAGAGTATCAACCAAGTTTCCTACAATTGACTGACTGGGTTTGAAGTGAGATTTAACCGTCGCGGACCAATTTTTTTTTCTAAACTTTTCGTAATACACAATTTGCCAACATAGGAATTCAAACGATCGCACGACAACTGTTCATAGTACGATAATAGTACAGATGCCAAATATGAGATTTGGAAGCGGTCAAATCCAAATAGTGCCCTTTGCCTGGCCCGTCCGGTCACCACCCTGCCAGTAAGCACATACCCACACAGTGCTTCACGATTAAATAATCTCTCCCTGGCCCCCCATTCCTCCCTTTTCCCATTCCAGGTGAGGTCGCACACGCACGAACGCCTACGGCACCCCCGCCTTTTTTATTACGATGACGACTTGAGTGAATCGGCCTCACCTGATCGAATCAGCCAAACTAACCGCACCAAGCCAGCAACCACTCGAGCACTCGCGCACTCACTCCGCGTCGCGGCTAAACCTATAACAAACCGGCGCCCCGTAGCGTAGCTATACGGCGATACACCACGCGCGGCGGAGTTGCAGACATGAGAGCCTAACTCGCGGCGACCGGCGGCCGCGGCGCGGTACGTCTGCGAACGCGGCCGCGCCGCCGCTGACGCCCGACGCGGGCGGCGGTTGCTGTCACGCGCCGCGGGCGGACGCTGTCGAGAGCGCGGCACGCGCACAACCACGCCGCTGCACGCGGCGGCCGCGCTGCTGTCCGGCCCGGCGCCGCTCCTCCGCGACGACCTGCGTGGCGAGGCTCGCGTCGCCGCACCCGCTCCGCTGCCGCCGGCGCTCGACCTCTGCTTCGCCGTCGCCGCTTCGACCGCCTCCCGACGTCCACGGACACCAGCACCACCACGCGCGCACGCCGCTCTCCAACGCGCTCGCCGCCGCCGCTCAAGCGGGCGTACGCGACCACACCGCCGAATCGGCAGCGGCGGGGTCGAGCGGAACGACACCACGCTTCGGCGTGCCGCACCTCGTGCTCGCCATTCCTCGACGACCCCTCCGTCGCCGACGTCATGCCGAGGCGTCCTTCTCCAGCACGCCGTCAAGGCCGCCATGCTGCGCTCCTCTCCGACCCCGCCGACCCCCGACTCCGGCGTCTCTACGTCAACGCCAGAGTGCTGCACCCGGCAGGTGTCCCACACGGGAGGAGGAGGGAACAAGGTAGTGGAAAGTTCTCAGCGGGGCCAAGAAGCGCAACCCGGTGCTCAGTCGGCGACACGGTGGACGTGGACGCCGTGGTACAAGAGGTTGTCACCATGATACAGAGCGCAACGGCTCGGCAATGCGGCGAGTCATCTCTTCCAGAAGAGAATACGGCGACCTGGTCGATCTCGACAGGGCGGAGCTCGCCACAAGATCAAGGAGCTCGGCGAGGGAACGATACCGAATCGGAGCTACTCTCGCCGGGCGTCCAGGAGCGCCGGCGTCGTCGTCAAACCTCGGCAACCTGCAGTGGCTCTCGAGGAGAGATGCGTGGCCCCGAGCGAGCAGGAGAAGGCGGAGGGACGTGCGTGCTCGACACGGCGCGCGCCCGCCGTGGCCCGAGATGGCCGGCGCATCCTGAGGCAGTTCCGGCGAGCGCGAGCACGCGGTGTGGGTGATCGGCACGGCGACGTGCGCCACGTATCTCAAGTGCCAGGTGTACCACCCATCACTGGAGAGCGAGTGGACCTCCAGGCCGTGCCCATCACGCCGCGGCCGCCGCCGCCGCCGCCGTCGTCGCTCGGCCTCTCGCCGAGGTTTGCATCCCTGACAAAATCAGCATACTGATACATGCCTCCATCATCAAACCTCGCCTTTTTTTCCACGACGATAACGATGTGTTTGTGTTTCTTGTGTTTTACAGTGTTAAATGGATAACCAGAGCATCCTGAGCAGCTCGGTGGAGGTGTTGTCAGTCCGGCGATGACCACCAGTGCAATGCAAAGGTCGCCGACGAGCCTGCTGCAGCGCCTGCCTCGACGGCTACGAGGCGCGAGCGCGCCGACATGGCGTCGTCGCCGCGCTGCGGCGCGCTCCATGCCACGGAGCAGCCCATGTCGCAGTGGCTGCAGCGATCGGGACGCCGTGCAAGCGCCACGGCCACCGTTCGACGCGCGCAGTTGGTTTGGTTCGGTTTGGTTTTTTGCCGCGCGCCACGACAACGACAAAACTAAGCCGCGTCGTGTCCGTCGCCGGTGAGCAGCGCGATTGACGTGCGAATCTCTCTCCTGTGCTGTCTGTCGCTTTGCAGGACAAGGCGC